>JARVZY010002048.1:0-88000 GCA_030686995.1 Artemisia argyi
TTAGTCCTCATTTTCTAAAGAAATCTTATTTTTTGCACCGTTAGTCCATCCGTTAATATTTTTTACACCGTTAGTCCATCCGTTAAGTTATTTGCAAAGTTAATATTTTACACCTTTGTCAATCCGTTAATATTTTTTACGTTCTCGTCCATCTTTTTACGTTTTTGTCAATTTTTTTACGTTTTCGTCTATTTTTTTTTACGTTCTCGTCTGTTTTTTTAACGTTTTCATCTATTTTTTTTACGTTTTTGTCAATTTTTTTACGTTTTTGTCTATTTTTTTACATTCTCGTCCGTTTTTTAAAGTTTTCATCTATTTTTTACTTTTTTGTCCGCTTTTTTACGTTTTCGTCTGTTTTCATATGTTTTTTTATACGTTTTCGCCCTTTTTTGTGATTAGGTAAGTATACTAGAAGAAAACTTGACATTTGATAAAAAAAAAAAGTTTTTGTTTCGATTTTAACTGACGGTTTTGACCCCTTTCTGATTCGAATCATCAAAAGTGTAAAACACAAAAGTTGTCCGGAATGATGTTTTAAAAAACGGACGAGAATGTAAAAAAAATAGACGAAAACGTAAAAAAAATTGACAAAAACGTAAAAAAAAAAATAGACGGGAATGTTAAAAAAAACGGACTAGAACATAAAAAAAATAGACGAAAACGTAAAAAAAATCGACAAAAACGTAAAAAAATAGACAAAAACGTTAAAAAATAGACGAGAACGTAAAAAATATCAACGGATTGACATCGATGTAAAAAATATTAACGGATGGACTAACGGTGCAAAAAATAAGGACTTTTTTAGAAAATGAGGACTAATTTTGCAAAAAATATTAACTGAGGACTAACTGCGCAAGTAACTTAATGGATAAACTAACTGCACAAAATTAGAGACTAACTGTAAAACTTGACGCAACACAGGGACCATTTGCGTAAAAAACTAAAAATGAAATGAATAAGAGTAAATTGCAAAAATCATCCCTAAAGTTTGAACAGGGGTATTTTAGTCATTTGATGTTGGTCAGGGACGATATTTGCCCCAAAAGTTTGCCACAGGAACGATTTTTGCAGTTTCAACAGTTCTGGGACGAAACATGCAAATTGGCCAAAGTTTAGGGACGATTTTTGCAATTTACTCTTATAAAAATTTACAAAGTATTATATATCATAAACATAAAATTATATGAATGTTTCATCGAAATGTTGTCCTAAATTATGATTATAAAATGTTTAATAAGATTAACATGTTGTTTTTTAAATTTTACAAAAAATAATCTAGAAAATTGCAGTTTTTTAATTTGTTATCCGAGAAAAGTAGGATCGGATCGGATTAGATCTTAAGATCATATGGTCAAGATCGGGATCCTATAAGATCTTAAGCTTTCAAAGATCCTATGTAAGATCCGGATCGTTTTTGCTTTGCAGTATCATAAAATCGTAAGATCATAAGATCATGATCGGGATCCTAACAACCATGGTTGAAACTTTTTAAATGTATTGGTTGAGTAAGTGTCTGTATCTATAGATATAGATTAGGTTACAGAGGTTTTTTATTTCAGAAATCACTATGATATAGTAATAACTATAGATCATATTGTGTTTTGAAAAGTTGATTTAACATAGTTTGCCGTGATTTTGAAACTTTGAATCAATCCCTTTGAACATGCCAAAGTTAGGGCACGTTTGGTATGTTACTAAGGGAATGAAACAATGACTTTGATAGTCATTGCAAGTGTTTGTTTAAGACTGTTGGGCCTACTACTATGACTATGAAAGTCACGTATTTTCCATACTCCATATATGGCTAGAGAGGGGGGAATGGATTCTTTCATAGTTGAGGCACCCAGTTTTTTCAGAAAAATCAATTCCTTTAATTGTAGGTGTTTTCAAACTTTTTTGAAAACAATTCAATCTGGCTTTTGAATAGGTTGAAGTTTGTTTTTTTTTTTTTTTTTTTTTTTTTTTTTTTTTTTTTTTTTCATACAATGTGATTGTCTATGTGGAGATGACACGGAGTTTAACATGTGACATGACATTGACATGGAATTAATTGCTCCATAATCATACCTTGTAGACGAGTAAATATAAAAATCTATGGAAAAAGTTCAAGCAACTTTGAATGAATGGTAGCAAGTAAAGATGTTTGAAGAAAATGGGTAAATTCTGCAAATGGTACTCTAGAGTCGCGGCTAAATTCTGCTGTGACTTGGCAAATGTTTTGTTTGAATCTGTGTTCCAGCCACGACACGGGAGAGGGATGGAGGGGTATTTTGGACTGCAACGATATGGTGCATGGAAGGAGCAGATTTGTGTGCTCTATTTTGATAGATCAGTTAGGGTTTGGCATGTCGTTCTGCTCTAGTTTTTTAGTTGCTTTTGTTTTCAATTTCATAGTCGTACTTTTAATATGGCGAGCCACACTTCTAAGTAAATATCAGTTCTATTTATAAAATTTTGCCGAGGTATATGTATAACCTCTTTACCCGAAAGTATTCTCGTTTACCCAAATCAATCAACCTATCAACATGTACAATTTGGTGAAAACCACTCGTCAAACTTAACCCTGCCACTTTTTATGTGAACTGGGTTTGCATTCAAAGCACTTGCTTTACAATACAAAAAGCTCAAAACAACATAAAATCCAAATAATTCATCATGTAGAATACGACAATACGTGCATGTTACAGGCCCAAATAGAACTCAAAAGACAAAAACAAGGCCCAATTAAGACTCGTCTTCACTCTTCAGTCTTCACTATATTTCACTAGTTTTAAAACCCGCGCAGGATTTAACTATTTAAGCAGATAAGATAACAGTTAAAAATATTTCAATAACTTATTTTTAAGTTAAAGGGAAAGGCTAATTATTTGCACACTCCCATTTTTTATTGACATACTCCAAACTATGTTTTAAGCAGTTGTACATTTATCATATGCTGCTTTTGAAGATAGTACATTAAAGTGTGCGGATAAAAAATAAGAGTGTGCCAATCAACACTCAAAGGGAAATGATGCCTACATTGTAATGTAGGCAATTGAATACATATCCTTTGAAAATTTTAAAAAAATTTACAGTTCAGTCTCTGCAGTAAGTCCCTGATACATGCTTATCCATGTTCCTCCCCTTTTTTCCAAAGGAAATGTAGGCAATGCCTACATTGTAATGCATGCATCATTTCCCTTTAACTTAAATATTGTGATAATTCTTAAATTAGTGGTGTAATTTTTCTATTAAATTTAATTAAATTTTTAATACTTCTTATATAGTTATAATACTCGTGCACGCAAGAGTTTTTATACATTTTTTCTTACGTGTCAATGTCGATTAATCTTTTTGATAAGGAATTATTTGGTACATTCTTAAGGGGTCATTTAAGGCCAAAATCGTATTTATATGATCAAATATTGCTCTAAATCATTTCTTTTTACATTTTAAGTACTTGGGACAGAAAATCTGGAAAACGACATGTTTTGGGCTCAAAACAACAAGGAAAGTGAAGAAAACCATAAAGTCCCAAATTCTGTTAGGAAAGGGGTCCTGACGGTGTCACACTCTAACAAGTGATGCCGTTACTTACAACTGAAGATGGATTTTTGGCTCAGAATTAACAAGCGTCGCCTCAGATAAACTGAAGACTCTATAACCTGATGGTGTCAGGTGTATTTGAAGACCAAAGTCACGTACAAAGTTAACAAGAGACGGCCCATAACATTTACAAAGGGACGTCGACACACATGACGGCGTTAGACATCCTAAGCGACGCCGTCGCAACGGCGACTTGCACAAGACGAAACCCTAATTGGAGGTGAGCTGACAGCGTGACGTTTTGCAAGTGACGCCGTCACAAGTGTAAATCTATATATACTTTCGCATGTTTTTCATAACTCATGTAACACTTGGAAAGGCATAACCTAGATGATTATACCAGCTTTTGTGATGATTTTACAACCCTTGAACTTCATGTTTCAATAAAGATAAGTTATTCCTTTAATCATTCGATATGTCTATGTATTGTTTGATTATTTGTTTATCTTCTCTTTACTTTAACATGCTAACTTAAGTTAATTGGTGTTTGTTTAGATCTAATAAAATCTAGTTATTGAATATTGATTTGTCGTTTCTTGTTTAATTGATTGCCTCGCGTTAGGATAAGAAAACTAGCTAAGTTCTTATATGTATTAGCTTGAACGTCTTATAAAACGCAACCATATAGTGCACTATTGGTTTTCCTCGGTATATTTATTGCGTGAATTGTGGCTTGTAGATCCTAGAAAACTTAATAGACTTTAAGGGTTTTAGGGGAGACTAATGTTCATAGAATTGGGGACTTCGGCACCTCCCCACGATCAATATTAAGGAATACAATTCTTCAATTAAAACAAGGATATGACAATTTGACAAATCAGTAGGAGATAACTAGGGAGTAAGGATGTTTAAGTAAACACTGCTTTTCCTATCATAAGAATTACCACCAATTTCTTTTTCTTGTTTATTAGTTTAATTTAGTTTAGTTAGTAGTTTTGGGTTAGTTAATTAGTAACTAGTTTCGCCCACTCTTCAAACCCTGAGATTTTTACTTGCTTTCTAAAAAATATAAAAATACAAAAAGAATCATCACTCACCTCTAGACCTATCTCGACATACATTTTGACCTAATGAAACTATTCTCCTAAAGAATGATCAATCCCCCGAGAGTTACTTATACTACACTATAACCATTAAGTACACTGCCTCGAGGATTGTAAAACTTCCTAAGAGGGTTCGCAATTCTCACATTAATTTTGTGTAGATTTTTGTTGCATGATAGATTTGACTTTGTTTAATTGACATGGTGTTTATGTTTATCTTGTTTAATTTAACTATTGAAATCATGTTTTATACATTATATGTGTTTAGTAGCACATAATGTCCTTGAAAAAATATGTTTCGTTGTTATATATTGAATCCGTCTATTTATTTCATCTTACAGTAACGTGTGAAAGCATTCCTTCATTTTGATATTTATATTCATGTTAATAATAATTTAAGCCGATTTGAAACCTGTGCGCATTTTAAACTTATAAAGAGAAATAATATGAGTTGTTATTGAATGCGGATAGCTAAATAAGAATATTTTTTCTGGATATTCTCACTTAATCATATATAAAGGAATAACATGAATCATTCGTATATTTATGATCTCATGTATTAATTTACATGTCACAGTAACTCGTGCTTTTCTTTTATATTTATAATTTCGTGCAAATACATTAGTTTACTATATAGTGATAATAATATTTATAAACAACAACATATTATTGTATTTCTTTTATAAGATATATAGTATATGGGGCATAAAGTCTAGGGGAAATTTATTAAATATATAAAGTTTAAAAGATAAAAATATATAAGTATATTTTATTTAAAATTTAATTAAAGTTTAACTAATTACACCTCACTTATAAGGGTTTATTTATTTATTTATTTATTTTTTAAATTTTAATAGTGTGACAAATTGAGCTACAATTTTGAATTTTATTGGTCAATATGAATCTTTAATTTCATCACGTATGCAATGTGCGGTACCATTGATCCAATTGCAAATTATATGGTTTTGTTTTCTTTTTCTTTTTTTTTCAATTTATGAAATTCTCTTTTTAAATAAGAGATTTGAGAATCTAAGAAAAGAAAATGGAGATTTGAGGGTTGTGATAAATCTTAAGGTTTACAAACTATTGATTAAATAATCAAAACAAGGGGGAAAACTACATGTACATCATAAACATGTTGTGTGCATTATATGATTTTATGATGTGCATATTACTTTTGATGACGTACATATCACCTCTAAACAAACAAGAATACATACTGAATGTTACACCTTTATGATTAGATATGGCAAATTGGGTAGGTCATGCGAATTGAGTAAATAGGTCACAAGTCAAAACAATTAGCTTGTCAATAGTGGTTCCGATTTACCGATTAACACATTTTCTTCGCTTCTTTATTCTTCTAGTTACAAGTAACAAATGTGCCGCATTTTTTAGTGAATGAATCACAATGTCCAAATTTATCAGGAACAAATCCCAACACTATAGAGTATTTGGGAATTTCATTCTCATCCTTTTAGCTACTCTCTCCATTCTAATATTATTGTCCAAATTTTCATTTCTGTTTGTCATAAATTAACTGTCCACTGTCCACTGCAACCAAAAAAAAAATGATTGAGATGACTATATTACTCTACCTAAAAATTGTTATTACAAACTTTTAAGAAAGAAGTAAATAATTAGTTGAAGGTAAAATTGTTATTCTGCAAAATGTAGAAAAGAACAACGGTAATAATTTTTTGCTTCTTAAACTTTGTTTTTTTTTATCGGTAGATGATTATTTTGAGACAAAAAGTATACAAGATTTTGGTATTTTCAGTTCATTCATTCTCTATGGACGTTCATTATTTGATTTTTTTAGGCATAATTATCTTTACTTTAAAGAAGTTAAGTATGGATATTTCTTAAAATGATACTAAATATATACTACTTATAATGCATGCATGATTTTTTCTAAAAATTAAAAGTTCTTAAATTTGAGTGATGTGTAAATCCAATAATACCCTTGATAAAAAATAGTAACAACATCACCACTAAATTAATATTTTAAGTATTGTTTAACCCTCAAATTTTTATCATTTTTTTATTTATAACCTATAAACTACTTTCTCGCAATGACTACAAATTGAACTCGTAACTGTTGCATCAAGAGTTACATCAAAACCAAAAATTCGAAAGTATAATTATTCGCCGCTATGCACCGTCGCTTTACGCGAGTATTCGTCTAGTTTTGAACAATATACAAACATATAATTGCGACGTGAGAACTAATTAATCACCTCCCACAAAATTAGTCCTTTACTTATAGTCTCGTGCATGCACGGGGTTTACACATAAATCAATTTTGTTTAAAATTTTAATTTAATATACGGGCATATAAGAGTTTTGTAATGTTTAATATTTCGTAACAGTGATATTACACGCACTTGGTTCAGACTATAAATTTCAACTAATAACAATTATATTTTAACTAAATTTGTTTAGTGTGTACTTACAAATCGTGCTTTCATTTTAATGCTTATAATCTCGTGCATATATTTTTGGTATTACGAATATTTACAATTAAATTAAATGATCGTTATTCGTATTCTAGTTTTTAACCCATGTCCGCAGCGATTATTATATATGTCATATATAATATTATCTCAAATATATTTCCTTGGATTTAAAATATGAGTAATTTTGTTTGATAATCTTATTGTTTGAGTAGTTTAATATGATATTTTAACATAATTCAAAATCATTGAATAAAAAATTTTATATATGTCATATCTAATTCGTGCATATACTCAATAACATGTAGGAGTACATTGATAGTGTTTTATGTATTACACTTAATTTAATAATAATAATAATAATAATAATAATAATAATAATAATAATAATAATAATAATAATAATAACAATTGTTTATTAAAGAAAGTTTAACCTATATGAGGTTTTTATTAACTATATAAATATTTTAGAAATTATGAAAATGAGAATTTTACAATTAAGTCCGTAAAATTAGATTTAAGATTATACTCTTTTTAAAAGTTTATGGTTTGATTGTAAAATATATTAACCAATTAAATATAATATTTATTTATAATAAATGAAAAAAAAACTACGCATATATATATATATATATATATATATATATATATATATATATATATATATATATATATATATATATATATATATATATATATATATATATATATATATATATATATATTGATGTATTCTATGTAGTACCATTCTTATATACAGTACTTTACAGTACTATTAAAATGAATCTCAGCCATTGGATGAGTAAATCAATAGACAAGATTAAATGGGTCAAAAATGCAATTAAACAAAAGATGGGGTATTGTGATGCTAAACCTGAAAGGGTATCATAGGAAGTTCACATTAGTTAATTTCAAAACCGTTCCTTTTTTGAAGGGATATTATAATTACATAAAATAATTCTCAGATCTCATTCACCTCCACCCTCAAACATCTTTAACCCTAATTCTAAATCAGCCACCACCATCTTAAATCCTCTCTCTCACATTTGTGTTCCAGTATTTTTGAAGATCTTTCTAACAAGATGGGTAATTGGTGGTAAAAAACGATAAACATGTCAAAAGTAATATGCCAGGTTCGATCTTGTTAATTGTTTGCATAAAAAAAACTAATGAGTGAATAAAAAATATGATGAATACTTGTCCCATTTGTCTCATTGCATTTCATATAAAGATATATATCTTTTTTATGCCTTCTGATTCGCATGAGATCTAAAGAGTGAAATATTCGATTAGAAAAAATAATCGATGAATCCAAATATTTATGGCGTCGTTAGCGGACTATGGGGCAGTCGGTCCTGTTGGTTCAGTCGTTCTTTTTGATAAGCATGTATTAATTATTTATTTAACACCAAGAAAGCGGATTTGTTTGGTGTAATATAGTTCCAAATTGGGTTAACTGCTTTTTAGTGTAATGGATGGATGATCCTTTTAAGTTATTGGTGTTGTTGGTCAAATGCGAAACGAGTTACGAGGTTGTTTTGGTTGTTGTCTTTTGAACACTCACATTTCTCATATTATATTATTAGAAGTTTTGTTTAATTTTTTATGTGTGAAGTGAGGGCTAACGTGGGTTTATCCCATGAATTTGTTTGATTTAATTTTGTTATTCAAATTTATTATGTGCATATTTTATTTAAATATCTTAACTTTGAGTTATGATGTTGTTAATATATTTTTGGAGTTTTAATATGATTTTATGAGATTGGGCATACATGATAGGAGAATGTAATAGTTATTTCTTTTTAGAAAGTGTCAGTTCCAATCAAATGGTACATATGTGGTATATTAAAATGTTCAACTATAATAGTGTGCATAAGTGTTATGCAAATTGTCATACGTAATTTGAAATAAGCAACGATTGTGCATATGTGTTATGATATTTATTAGGTCTATGGTTCATATAAAAAATTAAGTAAATGATGTGCATGTTTGTTTCAAAGTTATTATAAAATTAATGGAAAAGTGCATATGTGTTTTATGACGGATACAAAATATAAGGGGGTGCATATGTGTTTTAACCTTGATATAAAATCAAGGAAATATGTTTGCATATATGTTTACAATGTGCTTATGTGCTCGCTGGTTATTCATAATAAAAAAATAGTAATTGTTTGTAATTTCAGGTATTGAAAAGACACAAGTGTTGATCATGATAAAGATGTAAAGACACAAGTGCATTGACAAACGCGAATACATGCACATATAAAAGTCATGAGAGTGTTTAATGATGAGAAATACATGTACATATACGAATAGCACAAAATCCAATTAGTGCACACATATGTAATTAATAAATTGTATTTTGTTTTCTTTTAGACATTAGGATTTGAATTGTATTTCATGTGATTATTGATTTGTGCATAATATTTACGATCTTGGTTCTAAATTTTGGATTTTAAAGAATTATACGCTAGAAACATATATGCAATTATCTTCTTTAGCAAAATCTTAGTAGTTTAAACAATTGTACACTATAAAAACAACAAAGTTTAATTTTTAGAAAAACACATATGCACATGATTTTTTTTTAAACATGTATGCTGATGAAAATAATAGAAAACTATTTTAAAAAAAAATCCTAAATATAAGGGCTAAAAAACGATTTTTAATTAAATAAAATCAAAAAGAAACTAAAAATGTGTTTGACTATTATGCCCTTTTTAACTAAATAAAAATGTTTATTAATACTAAATTTCTATTGGTCTAAATGAGTACTGTAAAGTACTGCATATAATACGCCTATATATATATATATATATATATATATATATATATATATATATATATATATATATATATATATATATATATATAGTGTATCTTTATTTTCAGAACCCTGTTAAGTGCGGGAACTGCGAGAACTCTAATTTTGCATTAGAAAACATGCATGTTCATATAAAACAAGTATTTTTTCTTACGTACACCTTAATACACATACATGCATAACATACATGTTCATATAAAAACCTGTTAAGTGCAACAAATCAATGCAAAATGGTTTTATTTTTAAAACTCTGTTAAGTGCGGGAACTGCGAGAACTCCAATTATGTATTAGAAAACATGCATGTTCATATAAAACATGTATGTTTTCTTACATACACCTTAATACGCAGGCATGCGTATTAAGGTGTATGTAAGAAAACATACATGTTTTATGTGAACATACATGTTTTCTAATGCAAAATTGGAGTTCTCGCAGTTCCCGCACTTAACAGGGTTCTGCAAATAAAGCCCCTATATATATATATATATATATATATATATATATATATATATATATATATATATATATATATATATATATATTTCCAACCATATTTCTCACAAAATTTTAAAAGTTTGATCAAATTAATTCAGTTTTAACTTTTATTACTAGTAGCTAATTAATAAGAGGGTTTAAGAGATATATGCAATGCCCAAAACAAATTTATTTGATTCTCTACACAACAGTGTAACCCTAAAGGACATCAACGTTGAAGTAAACAAAACACAAGACAAAAAAGAGGAAACCAATGATTTTTCTCTTCCAGATTTTGAATCCAATCTTAGAATAATTATCATCGGGCATGTGAACTTGATATTGAGGCACAAACCTCGACAATTGTAGATCTTGAGGAATAATCACAGAAACATAATGAGTATGATCATTTATTCATGTTACGGAAATATAATATTTGCTTTGATACATTGATCTACAAAACTATTTAAATATTTATAAGTGTTTAACACTTTAATTTACTGTTTATTAATGATAACCCTACAGAAAAAATCCATTAACCTAAACAATTTACGTTTTTATGACTATATACTTTTCCTAACTGTTTACAAATGCTATAAATGATTTTTTGACAAAACAATGTTGTCAACTTATGATTCAAACCTGTATTAGCTGTATTTGTTGCGAAAAGTTCAACATTTAGATTTTAATTTACCTCATTAACGTATTCACAATGATAAAATGACATTTTCTAAGCAGGGTTAACTAAAATAAACATAACCATATAGATTTATCCTATAAGACTTTACTTCATGGAGAAATTGAGAAATTTGAGAAATTATCAAAAACAGAATTTGATGTCTTGATTCTTGTTTTTTTTACGTCAAAAATTTTCTTTTGTTGATTAAAAACAAATTCATAATTCAAAGTCTTGAAAATGTAACATTGATTCTTATTTTTTGCAAAATATCATATAAATGTTGATGTTTTAAATCAGTTTATAAATTTAAGTGAATCTACAATAAAATGTTTTTAATCAACATTTTACAAAAAAAGATATTTCTACCATAAAAACTATGAATCTACGACTAAATGCATTTCTCATGTCTATTTCACGATTATCACGTTAAATATTTTTCATTTGATTGTGATTCATCCTATAAGATAAATGTCACCTAGCTACATAGTAACCGAATAAGCTTTTATTTATTTATTTATTTTCCTCGAAGCGACATAGCTCAGAATAAGAAAAAGTATGAGATTATAAACACTTGAACCTTTTTCAAAACCAAATATTGAAGTTGTTCTACCAAATATAACGATACTTTTACATGTTAATTGCAAAACAACACAAAGAAGCGTACAACACTATTTCAAAATTCCAGTTTTGTAATTGATCATCGCTAGTTGTATGCCTAAAAAGTTCTGTATTTTTTTTAACTATATTTATCTTATGAATAAAGTAATCTAATGCAAACTTAGATTAATTGCATACATTCGTGTACTTCAATTATTTTCAAACATCAAATTAGAAAGAAAAACAAATTCTTATTCTGGTTTTTATACATCAAGTGTCATAAACTACTACGTAGTAAAATATACTAAAAAAAGAATAGTCCAATGGGCTTGTTGGCCAGCAAAATTGTCAAAAGAGGCCACGTGTTGGGAGTTTATACGGGACCCACATACATGTGAGCATGTTTTATGAATCATCCTCTGCAAACTTCTAACAGATTCGGTGTACATAACACCTACATCATATTTATTGTTTTTTGGGTTTTTATCCGTAAAAAACAAAACTTTTTGTTCAATCGATTTCATGCCCTTCTCCCAAAATGTTATGGTTGAGAATTGTCTCAAGTTGAAAAATCAATTTGACTCAAGTTACAAAAATGTTAGTCATTGAATTTGATCCAATTCCTCAAATCAAAAAAAGTTATTTTGATTTGAGCTATTGATCTAATCTAATGGCTCACAATACCAAACTTAAATCAAGTAACAGGAAAGAATTCTCATCCAACTATTACTCTATATAAGATATTTTCTTTTCAAACAATTTTGATACTTACCAGAGGTGACTTTAGCACACTATTTATTTTTGCACATTTTATTATACAAGCAAATAAAGCTACTTGAAGCATGAAATTAATCAAATTATATAGTGTTTAAAAAAAATGCGAATCAACGTTCACTGCTAACTGATTAAGTGGATTTTCTAAATACAACCATGAGATAAAGATATTTTTGGATGGAAGGTAAATTTTGAGGAAATGAAAACATATTCATCTATTTATACTTCTATATGCGAATCATCTAAATTTATTTAAGAAACTAAAGGAGTTTATTATTAAATTTATAAACGCTCTAGATATGACATTAGAAAGAAAAGAAAGTATGAGTACAAAAATAGAAAAATGATAAGAGTCTCATTAACATGATGATATCTTGTTTGTTATAACAACAAATATTTCAACCCCAATAAAATCTTGAAACGTACATACCCTTTAATGATCATGGAGATTCCATTTGAGGATAAAAACTAGAAAGTTCTGACTTTCTATAACGATATATAAACAAAAACTATACGAATATGGACGGAGGAAAATTCAAATGCATAACATTTTTTTTCATACCAATGACAAATCTCCACCTTTCATCTTTTTTGATCTAATGGCCTAAATTAATCTAAGATTTAATATGCTTAACCTTAATATTCTCAACTATATAAAACCTCTTCTTTTCTTTTCTTTTCTCATTCGCTTCATTTTTTACACACACTTCGTGTGTGTTTCATCTGCTCTCATTCCTTCCATTCATAAATCAGTTATGTTACCATTCCGATCATCATCACCATCACTGTTCCGATCATCATCTCATCATCACCATCAATGTTCCGATCACCACTCCGATTACCATCACTGTTCCGATCGACAGTTACCATGTCTTTCATCATCACCGTTCTGATCACCATCACCAGCACCACTCCGATCACCATCACCGTTCCGATCATTATCATCATTTTTTATGGCTTCTTTTGATCTGAAATAAGTGTTTGTTTCAAAAGTAGATTTGATTGATATTGTTGCGGTTGATAATGTTGTTGAATCAGTTAATAATTATGTGAATCAAGTTGTTAACATTTCTTCTTATCAAGCTGCACACCAAGTGTTTGATGAAATGTGTAAGTAAAAAATATTTGATAATTTTGTTATCTGCTTTTGTAATTTTGCTTATTAATTAAGTTGTTAGTTGAATTTATGTTTTTGACTGCATTTGAATGCTTTTTTGTGTCTAATTGTGGTTTTGAATCTGCTCTGTAGCATACGTTTAGTATCACCTGTGTGATATTTGAAGTTGAAGATTATAAGTTGGTTTAGTATCACCAGTGATATACGTTTAGTATCACCAGTGATAATTGTTAGTCTATTTATTTATAAGTTGTTTATGTTAAGATGTTTAATTTTCTTATATAATATTTTTGACATTTTGATGAGGATGAAAATATAAGTTTGTGGGGATAAGTTGTGAGTATAAGTTACTGATAAGTTCTTAATTATAGTGTAATATTGCTTATTATTTATTAATTAAGGTGTAGCTTATAGTGTTTTGAAGTCTTCTCTGTGGTGCTCTATTGAAATGCTTGCACGGCTACCAAAAAAGCTTATGGAGTTCTTGGCATTTTTCGTGTTGTTTCTGAGTTTAATGTTGAGTATATAATGAAGATCATTATTGGATTTTACACTAAGGTATTAATTACGTACTTTTTATGTACAAGATGGTTTTTGTGCCTTTCACTGTAATAGACAAACACAATAAATGTTTTTGCTGATGGTATATGTGTAGTATCACTAGTGATATGTTTAATATATGTGTAGTATCACCAGTGATATGCTTGATATATGTGTAGTATCACTAGTGATATGCTTGATATATGTGTAGTATCACCAGTGATATGCTTGATATATATGTAGTATCACCAGTGATATGTTTGATATATGTGTAGTATCACCAGTGATATATTTGATAATCTGTTTCTTATTATTGTAATTACTGATAAGCTGTTTATGATACTGGACTACTTTTGTAGACAACCTGAGAGAGATAAAGTCAAAAGTTGAGACTGATTTGCCAAGTCTTCCACCCCGAAAAGTTTATGATATTGTTCAAGATTTTATGGGTATAAAGAATCCTCCTAAAGGACATAAGAATGACCGTATTAAGGGTGGACGTGAGAAAGCTATTGAGAAAAGTAAGAACCAAAAGAAGGGTTGTAATATTTGTAGTTTAATTGATCATAATAGACATACTTGTCCAAACAAGAGAAAAGTTTCAAATGTCAATAGGGCGGCAGCGTAGTTGAAAGTGGAGTCGGTTTCTCAGTTGCTGCAATTGAAGTATTAGTTTGTTGATTGATTGATTTTTTTACTGAATTGTTAGGTTTATTTAATAGCATTGCTAATTTTATCCTGGACTTGTATATCATTTGTGATACTATTATATATATATATATTTTTTTTTTCTCTTCTTCTTCTTCTTTTTCTTCTTCTTCAAAATTGTTAGGTTTACTCAATAGCACTAGTAAAATAAAGTTTAACAAGTAAACAAAAAAAAACCTATAAAATATACAAAATTTCACAAGTGATAATACAAATATCACTAGTGATAATACACATATACAGTTCAACTTCAAATATCACTGGTGATACTATAGGTATTTCACTTTTCACTTTTTATATTACCATATTAAACTAAATACCACTCAAAATTTTATCAAAAAAATATTCACAAATCAAGATGGATTAAACAATTGCTCACTATGGCCCATTTCTGTGAGTTTGAATCTCTTGTGACAAATAACATGATTCAGTCAAACTAAATACCTATTATTGACTTCCAACTTGTCAATTATACACATTTATTTTTAACCGTATAGATTAAAACATAACAATGCAACTGTTTTCATCAACTTGTTTTATTTACTTTTGTTCTTCAACAATCGTCCTCTTCATTGGTTCATCAACCAACACCTTCCTTTTATTCCCAGATGCTTTCGGGGGAACCTTTGATATCACAGGTGATACCACCTGTGATATCACAGGTGATATCACATGTGTGTCAACTTTCTTCTATTTGTTGAATCAATTCTGGTGATGGAGGAACTTGTGATATCACAAGTGTTTGAGCTTCTTCAATTTGGTTGTGGAGATGTTGTACTTTCTTCAATGACAATTTCACTTGTTGTTGATTCTTTTCATTTGATGAGGCTGTTTTTTGCGCAGGTCTCATTCAAATCTGCATCAAAATATTTTCATAATTTTTGTTAGTGTACGAATAGTTCATTTGTTTTCAATATCATATGTCAAACAAATAACTATTTGTTATCACAATAGATATTCTACCAATCAACAATAATTTAACTTTTATATCACATGTAATACACTACCAGTCAATATTGTTTTCAAATACTGCGGTAAAACCTTTTGAAACATGCACAATCATTAAACATACAAATCCACCACAAAATCAAACAGAAGCATCACAACATATCTTTTGTTCTGTTAAACCTAACTTTTAATCTCTCATATTATCGCATAAATCATCACAACATCACAAATTATCAAAAATTAACTAGTAAAACACACTAACAATGATTCTATAACAGTAAAAACTAAAGTATTCATTGTTTTAAATGTCGATTGTTTCATTTTCTGTGTGCTTATGTGATTTGCACGGTTAAGTCAAATACAAATATCACTAGTGATAATACACATATACTGTTCAACTTCAAATATCACTGATGATACACACGTATACAGTTCAACTTCAAATATCACTGGTGATACTTTTCAGTCACACATTTCATCAAACACTTGGTGTGCATCCATGTATACAAAGTTTTCTACTCAGAAAGTCAACCAAATGTAAACACTAAAAAACACAACTAATAAAACAACTAAATAATTAGTCAGAAGCATCATACCTTCATCCCGAGATTCAGTAAGTTCATTTTGAACCGGTTTTTTCGTGGATCTGCTTGTGCACTCGATGATTCTTCCATTTTTGTGTTTTATTGATGATTTGAACGGTTAAAAAGTGGTTATTTTTTATTTATTATAGTGGTTTTTGATGATGGTTAGAGAGAGAAAGTGAGTTTTTTGTAATATCTGATGTGTGGAAAATGAGAGGTAAGGGTGGAGTTGGTGGGGTAAGTTTGGTGAGTTGGCAAAAATGGTCCTTCCGTGTTTTTATTATTAAATATTGTTTTTTTTAAATAGAGGTTTCTGATTGGTCCATTGGTATGTGAGAGTTTTAGAGTTTGAAAAATAAAACGCCTCTAACTGCACATAGCGACAGTGTATAACGACATATAATTACATACTTGTGAACTTGTTATTCTAGTGCGATATTTGATGGAAAACTAAAATGTTTAATTTGTAGTCAATGCGAAAAAAAATGTGTGCGTTAGAAACCGAAAATGATAAAGTTTTACTATTAAAAAATATTTAAATTATTAACTCAATGATTTATGATGTTACAAATTTTTATCAATAATATATTAATAATTGAATTTTACTCATTTTTCAAGTTTTTAAGTTTTAATAAATATTTTTTATTATAGATAATCAAGCTCAGCATAAAGATAGTGAAACCGTTAATATGCATATTTAGGGCCCGTTTGGTTGGGGGGTGTGGGTGTTGGATTTGGGAACGAAAGTAATAAAATGTTGTTTGGTTGCTAAAATGGATTTTTGAAAACCTATCGGGCCCACATTTTTCAATCCCTACCAAAGGGTAAGGTTTTATTCAAAACCTATGGGGTCTACTTTTTTCCTCTCACATATTTTTAATATTTATATTTAAATATAATTTAACTTGTAATATTAATTAAAAATTTTATTTTCTCTATCCAAATCCAAATTCGAATCCTAATTCAAATCCAAATCCAAATCCAAATCCAAATCCTAAACCCACCGACAAACCAAACGGGCCCTTACTATCTATAAAAGGTGTATAGTTAAAGTGAAATGTTGAAAATTAGTCAAATGTGAGAGAAATGTATAGTGTAATTTTGAATATCACTTCTGATTTTCTGAATATCACTTGTGATTTTCTGAATATCTATCTCTTTTGGTTTTCTGAATATCAATTGTGATTTTCATGTTACAAAACATTAGTTGAAAATCACTTATGATATTCAGGAAATCACTTGTGATATTCAGAATATCACTTGTGATATTCAATTACAAAACATTAGATGAAAATCACTTGTGATATTCTGAATATCACAGAATATCTTTTATGATATTAAGAATATCATTTGTGGTACTTAGAATATCACTTGTGATATTCAGAAAATTAAAGAATATCACATGTGATATTCAGAATATCACAGAATATCACTTGTGATATTCTGAATATCATAGAATACCTCTTATGATATTCAGAAACGTATGAAAAACGTCTGAAAATGGCCTAAAGCATTTAAAAATGGACGAAAATGAATGAAAACAGATGAAAACATATGAAAGTGTAAAAACACATATGAAAAAGGACGAAAATGTATGAAAAATTGACGAAAATGAAAGAAAACGGATGAAAACGGACGAAAACAAACGAAAATGTAACAAAAAAGAATGACAACTTATGAAAACGGACGAAAGCGTAAAAAAACAGAAGAAAACGCAAGAAAACAGACGAATATGTATGAAAACAGACAAAAACGTATGAAAGCGTAAAAGCACGTCTGAAAATGGACGAAAACGTATGAAAAATGGATGAAAAAGAAAGAAAACATATGAAAACGTGCGAAAACGGATGAAAATGTATGAAAACGTAAGAAAACTGATGAAAACGTATGAAAATAGACAAAAACATATGAAAACGGGCGAAAACGTACGAAAACATAAGAAAACAGACGAAAACGTATGAAAACAGACAAAAACGGACGAAAACGGGTGAAAAAGTAAGAAAACAGGTGAAAACGTATGAAAACGGGCGAAAACGGACAAAAACGTTATAAAACAGAAGAAAACGTATGAAAACAGACAAAAACGTACGAAAACAGACGAAAACATATGAAAACAGACAAAACCGAATGAAAACGGATGAAAATTGGCGAAAACATATGAAAACGGGCGAAGACGGTAAAAACGTAAGAAAACGGATGAAAACGTATGAAAACCGACAAAAATGTATGAAAACAGAAGAAAACGTAAGCAAGTGAAAAAAACTTGTGAATTTAAAAAAAAAAAAGAATTAAAAAAGACAAAAAAATAGGGTGAAAAAAAAAACTTACTTTGCAAGAAAAACTTACTTTCTAAAATAACTCACCCCTTGATATTCTACCATATTTTGAAAAATAAATCTAATATAGTATGTAGAATCGTGAAAAAATGTAAAGTATTGTTGTTGAATAATCTGCTCAAACTCAAAATAGTCAAATCTATTGTGGTATTTGTGTGTTTATAAGAGCAGGGGCTGAAAGGGTTGAAAAGGAATAAAGTTTCAAGCCTCATCAAGTTATGTTCTAGTTTTGTCAACATTGAAAGTACAAGGGATAGAAGGAAATTTGTTGCTATATAATCCCTCATTCTCAGCTAGGGTTTCATTATTCATCTTTGCAGCCTTTTGCCTCCCTCTTGTTTTCACACAATTGATATTATCTTAGTGTACAGTTTGATCAATCTTTTTATTTGATCATTCTTCTCTTGTTACTTCTCAGATCAATCTCTTTATTTGATATGTGATTTGTTGAGAGTTTTGAGTGTATTTGCAGTGAGGTTGATAACATTCAGTTTGGGGACTATCGTTGTCTTTTGTATTCATTTGGTAAGCACTTAGTTGAGGACTTATCTTCCATAGTTGTAGTAATAAATGATTCACAAAAGGGTGGTTGGCTGAGTGATAAATTGTGTGTTCTTTACCATTTTTACATGGTATCAGAACCCCGTATTTGATATCTGGTGATTCTTGACTTTTAGGGTTTCGTGATTTTTGGCGGTTTTATGATCTGATTGGTATCGTAATTGGTGGTGTAATTTCAACGGCCGTGTTGGAATTAATCTGTTTAGGTTTAGATCTTGGTATTTTTGGGATCTTTGTTTTCTGGTGGTTCTTGGTATAATTGAGCATGTTCGTGACATTAGCACTCTTGACTAAGTGAATCAAGGGTGCTAGTGGTTGTATTCCGCTAGATAGCTCTTTAAGTCTTCTCTTCTCTTAAATCACTGAATACTTTAGTTTTCACATTGCAAACACTGTGGATAATCTTGACCTACTTCCTAGAGAAGCAAGGAAACATGCTCTATCCAAAGCTAGGTGTAAGACAGATGAGGATTGTCTCAAGTTGGAAAACCAACTTGACTCAAGTTGGGGAAGTGTGAGCCATTGGATTTGATCCAATGGCTCAAACCATTGGATCAAATCCAATAGCTCACAAATGCCCAACTTGAGTCAAGTATGGGAGATGATCCTCACCCGCGTAAGACATGGTATTGTAGTTGGATTTGGGTGTGTGTGAGTTTTCTTATATTTTTTGCTTTCTCTATTTTGTGTGTTGGTCTAGATTGCTAGAGGTTAGGATATTGGGCAGCCTTGAAAGTTGTTGGAGATTGGCTTAATTGGTGGTTATTTGTGATTGAAAGAGTGATGGGTATCTGTTTGTTTGTTTGATTGTTTTGTTTGGTCTGCTTGTCTGTTGTTTTATATGCTCTGTGTGTATTGTTTATTTGTTGTTTTGTTTAGTTTATCATCATGACTAGAGGTTCGGGTGGTAGTGGTAGTAATATTGATGTTTTGATTAATAATTTGGATACTTGTAATCCTTTGCATATTAAGTTTATTAGTGCAAATATTATGATATTTAAACTAAATGGTTTCTTCGGTTTTAATAATGAAAAACATGTAACTTGTAATGCATAACATAAATTGTGCAAGTTACTTGTAAACATAAATCATCAATGCATACTTACATAAACACCTCTCGACATCTCAAGTATATATGCTTCAACAAAGTCATAGATTTCCATCCTGACGTAAATCACTCAAGGTATAGACAAACAAATGTACTACTTGACAAATGATCAAAGGATTATAATTTTCTAAACTTCAGATTTTTAATGTCACAAAATTTTTTTTCAAAAATATATTTTACAAATTATTTTTGAATTAAAAATAAATGTTTTATTTTGAAAAATAAGTATAAAAATCCCAACAGCCATTCCCCCCCCCCCCCCCCCCCCCCACCAAAAAAAAAACCTTTAAACATTCCCAAATAAACCTTCCCACTAAAACAAATGGAGGAGCGTCAACGGTAACACTAAAGTACCGACGGTACCACTAAATTTAGTGGTACCGTGTGACAATTAGTGGTGTCGTCCTCTTGTAACGGCTATTTTCTCTTTGCCTATAAATAGTGGACCATTTTACACTTCAAACTTGATTTTTTCCAGTTAATTTTCTCTAGTCTAATCCCTTCTTATTTAGATCACTTTCTTTAATCATTTAGAGAGTCTTAGTTTGTTTTAGAGTGATCCAATCATCCATTCAAGTGATCACCTTCATTCCTCTTCTAGTGCAAGAAAAGAACACAAAATATCAAGAAGATTCAAGGTGTTAGAGTCTTTGTGTAGTGCACTTGCATTAGTTATTAGTTTGCTTGATTGTATCTTGAGATACATCAAGTGTCATAGTCTTGTTTACTCCTCTAGTGTTGATCATGGAGATCTAGTTGAGATCTTGGAGATCTCTTGTAGCTTGTGTGCCAGTGTGTCTTGATCAAGTGGATCAAAGGTAGATCGAGTAGATCAAGTATGGATCATGTGAATCTTGTAGGGTGTGTGATTTGTGAAAATCGGGTAGATCATGAGTAGATCTGGTAGATCGAGTATAGATCATGTGGATCTTGTAGCTTGTGTGAGTTGAGGATCGGGTAGATTGTGATAGATTGGTACTAGCTAAGATTAGTACTCGACATCTAGCTTAGTGTCAGAAAATAACGTAAGCGACGTGGTTTATGTGTTTAGGCCTTAAAACACAAGGTTTGTTATGTTGGGCCATTAAACATAATGGGTTTGGTTGTACCCGAAGAAGAACTCCACATATAGCTTAGTCTCGGAAAATATTGTAAGCAATGTTGTATGGTTTTCTCCGCCGAGAATGGAGTTGTTGATTAGTGAAGTAACTCTTGAGTTGGGTACTCGGGGAGTGGAGTAGGGCGAAGAGGAGCTTTGTGACCGAACCACTATAAATCGCCGTGTCCAGGTTTGCATTTTCTTTACTTATCTCTTTATGTTTATTTTTGCACTAACCGCTTTACATTTATATTTTGAATTGCATGTATATTTGAGTTGTTTGTTGCTTATATTGTGTTAGTTGTGTTTGTCTGATAAGTATGTCTAAGTTTGTGTTATCTTATAATATCTCTAGTTCTTGTAAGACTAGTGTTGACACTTTTTGTTAGGTCACCATATTGATTTCACACAAACAAGAATGAGATAGATATAAGGATGGGATGAGTATTTGAATAAGAGAATGATAAGAGCAAGAGTTTCCTTATGATTTCAAATAAACAACCAAGTTTTACAATAGCCTAAGACTTCTATTTATAGGTGAGGAGCTAGGGCAACACTCCTAGTCCTCCCTACATGGATTTCGTATGGGCTTTAAGGCCCATGGACTCAATAGCTTAAGCCTTGTAAACTAATAACATAACCTAAATGAAAGTAACTAGTAACTTAAGCAACCTATTATTACAAATGACCGAGACTTGATAAAATAGTAAAAACTATGATCCCAACAATCTCCCCCTAAGGGTCGGTCATCATGGTTGCTTGACGCCTTTGTCATTTCTTCATCTTTGACTTTCATAGCTTGAGACGTCTTTCAATAATCATGAGTAAAGAATCCTTCATCGTTCTTTGTTGTTATGGTAGTGATCAAATAATGAAGTTTTCTGCCTTTCGTCACTTCCGTGTCTGTGGTGGTAGTCCGCCATTCCAACATGCTCATACATCTTTGAATTATGACTTATATATGCACGTAGTTCCCTTTCTTTCACTTTAGATCTTTAGTCTTTATACTTTGTAGATTCTTTTTTTTTTGGCGTAGAATCTTTCTTTGAACTTTGTGTTGCTTTGATCTTTGAGGGAGCTTTTGATGACTTCAAGATGCATGTATGAGCATGTGGAATCTGTCGCCATGGAGATGATGTAACCCTGCATGTAAACAGTTAGCAATAAAACAACCGGTACTTACAGATAAGGAATTAGAGATCGTCAACAGCATAGTGTAAAGACTCCTTCTAACCCTTATCAAGGTCGTTCCCATATCAGATACTCCTGAAGGAGCTTACAAGACCTACTAAGTAGCTCAATGACTGGGTGAGTCGCTGGGGATCACTCCTCGACTGTAGACCGCTAAGAAACCACCGCAAACACTAAGCGTAACCCGCAAGGAGTTACCGAAGTGACCTGCTGTCAGGGCTGTTTGATGTTGACCCTGGCAGGATTTCCGTTCAATCATTGAGAAATACTTATGTAAATTCTCTCATAAACGTTCTCGGCAGATTGCTAAGATCTGCGAAGGACTCGATAATTTACAGCTAGTGTTCATTGATGTAGAACACCAGTTGTAGAAATACTAAGTGTTCCTAGGAGATCTTTGATGTATCTCATGGCTCTAGACTCGAAAAGTGCACACTTAGGTTTCCTATGCGGAGACTAGGGAGGGGTCTCCTGCTTCAATATCAACCATCTCTAAGAGATAAGTCGATAGATTACATCGGTTCCCCGTGAGAATGAAACAAGCTCTTTTAAGAGAACTTGAGTGGTTAAGAAGGTTTAGTGCATTGCGTCACTGGGTCCATGACGACTTTATCTTCAATACCGGTGTCGCCTTAGCAACAACCAGTAGCATATGAATTGAACCCGGTGTCTGCCCTAAGGTTGAACATATGGAGGGCTATTTCTTTTCACCCTTTTCTTTACTTTTCTTTTTAATTCTTCAACTCCTTCTTTCCCCTTTCATTCTTTACTCCTTTTGTCGTATCATACCTAAGGACTTCTAATTCTAACTATTGGTGATGTCCTTGGGTAGATCCTTCCAGCTCTGGCGGATCATAGGACTGTATTTCCTATCTTAATCACCTTATAACTCCATGTTTATCCGACAATAGCCAAGAAACCTTTGAAAATCTCTCAAAGTGTTTGTGAATATCAAACATTTTGTTTAACACTTTGAGAGTTTTGTGTTTACTTTATGAAGAGCTCCCCCTTCACATGTGCTCATAAGTGTTTAAATAAATTTGCACATGCGGGAGGAACAAGCACCTTTTTTTTTTTTTGAATTGATCCACTTTCAGTGAACCTGACCGATTCGAGACACGCTTACATCACTAGTTAGACTAGCTTGAAGTTATTACCCGACCTGGTCAAATCCACAGAAAGTTTCTCGAAATGGTACATTTCTACTAAGACAAATCCTTTTCGAGACACGCTTACGTGGTTAGTTAAAGAGTTCCATTGTCAGCTTTTAGGTGACAACTAGCTCTAGTAACTAACTTGATGTTATTACCCGTCGAGGATAAGTCTTTTCGAGATTACTAACTTTTGTGTTTCGTCAATTCTTGGGTCAATTCTGAGTCTAGCTCGCACAAGATACAACTTTAGCAACTTTGGATTTTCATATTTTAATCACTTTCAGTTTTCTCCCCCTCAAAAATAGCATATGAGATGTTGTTTTTGATAAACTTTTGATTAAAATATGCTTTTTGAGTCTTATGGGGAGATATCAACAAGAACTTTTGGTTTTTCAAACGATGAGTTTTTCAAGTGCTCCCCCTCAACAAGTGAATACTCATTGAGGTGAAATACTTGTCTTTTGAGCAGAATTATGAAAAATCAGGAAGTGTTTAATTAATTCTACTCAAAAGTAAGAAGCCTTCGCTCCTTATATCAGGATTGAGGCACTGATGCGTACCTCAGGGTCCTTTCTTTACAAGAACGGGTTGTACACTGTTATGTGTGCATAAGCCATTATGAAAATAATTCAATCAAATGAAACAATTGATATTGAAAAGTGAATAGCCAAATGTACCAAGTTAATCTTCGCCAGGAAGTGGAGCATCAAAGTCAGTGAACTTAGGTTCTGGTCTTTCGAAGTTTCTGATAGGAAACGATGGTCTGACACCGATATAGCTTTCCAGTCGTCTGATCTGTTCCCGTCGAAGTAGCCTTTCTTCAATCTTTAAGACGAAGTTGCGAACTTGTCTTCTTGAGCTGGATTTCCATCTAGGTTGATTCAACCTTTTGACAAGCCCATCACGAACGGATTTGAGTGTAACATCACAGAATTTGTGTATCTCATCGAACCTCATGAAGCTTTGTAGCTTTTTTGCTGTTGATGTAGGTGAAACCAAAAGGTTCTTGGTTGAGAGTAAACTGTGACGTTTGATAGATTCCATCAAATGTGAATTGCGGCTTTGTCAAATTGATCTTCTGTTGGTAACTTTCCACTCCAAGCTGAAGATCTTCCACTCTTTCTTGAACTATCAATCGTCGGATGTATAGAAGTAGTGATGCCATGAAGTTGTACTGTACTTCTCTATCGAATCCACGCATTCTTCCTTGAACCTTTTCGAGATACATGTCTTCGATGTCATTGAGATTTAGGTCTGGAAAGTCTGCTTCGGAGAACTTGTACTTCTTTTCATCTTGTCGTTTAACAACAATTTCACGCATGAATATGTAGTTAAACCGTTGCGACTCTTGAATCTCCAAGATAGCGATGATCTTAGATTTCTGCTTCACATTTTCCAATGATTTCTCTCCTAATCTGCTGGTATAACCGAGACGACGACGTTCTGGCCAATGTTGAATTCTGTGTAGAGCATCTCTGTCGTAAGCTATGATGGAGTTGCTAAAAATACGAGTGGTCTCTTCAATGGCAGGAATTTCGTATCTTGCGGCTGGTACTGAGATAGTGAGTGAGGAAGCATATTTCGTCTTGGATGTCTCTTGGGTGAGTTGGATGTTACGAAGATCTTTGTTGAAGAAGAAGCTGTAAGGTATCTTGGGTTTGTTTGGAAATCCTTTCAAAGGTAATGGTTTAGTCCAGTCAGTGAAGTAAGGCTTTTCATGGTTTTTGGAACTGAGGTCGATATTCACTTCAGGATTTAGCCAGCCAAAATCGGCGGACATTGCACTAGCTATATTCTGCATGTGATACTCGTATTCCACTTTGTTTTCGGATCTGGACTTAAGGAATTCTTGTGCATCCCTATTGATTCTTCTAAGCTCCGTCTTTGTGAGTTTGTTGATCTGAAGATCCTTCATTATGACTTGGGTGAATTGTAGAGTGTTACCAGGAAGGGGTTCTTCTTCTTCGAGAGGAGGTTGAGCTTGAACCATTTCTGCCAACCAATCATTCTGAGGAGTGTCATCATTGTCGAGCCATGAATGACGTCTTTTCTTCTTTGTTTTCTTGGACTTAGATGTAGCATCTTTGTCTTTAGCCTTGGATGGTGACGATGGTCCAGTATAAGAATCGGGAATAGGTGAAGTACGGTAATCGGTGTCAGGTTGACCCTGGTAGTCATCAGTAGGTTCCATGAAAGTTTCTTCCTCTTCATTTGGACCTTGACCGGTAGCTGAGTGGTGTTGTTGATTTCCAGGAGGAGTGGAGTCCTTTCGTGGTTGTAGAGAAGATGAGGGACCGGTTCCAGACTTAGGTTTCTTGCCTTTTGAGTTTGGGTCAGGGTCGTCATCTTTTCTTGACCTTTTCAGGGTTCCAGCTGCATCTTTGCATGACTCTTTGGATATGTAAGCCGCCATAGCATCAGCAAGTGCTTTTTCTTCAGTAGTCTGTGTGGTTTTGGAGGCAACATTGTCGAAGAGTTTAGCAAGCATTTCATTGAATGATAATTCAAGAGTTGCAGTAGAAGCTTTAGCAGTGTGGAGCGTGAATGGTGTTGTTGACAACATTTTTCTAACGACACTTCTGATTCTGTGATCTAAGTTGTCCTTGATTGGTTCAAGAAGGTTTGCTACTTCAGGAGTGACCATCTCAACTAAATTTTCAGTGAGAAAGTCTTGTGTGACAGTCCTAATAAATCCTGTGTAATCAGAGTTCAAGAACTTATCGATCAGCTGCTTTGACTCCTGAAAATCTTCAACTTGTTTGGTAAGACCGGTAACCATGTTGGTAAGTTTGTTGACTTGTTCCTGAAGATCAACTGGTTGTTTCGATTCATTGATTGAATGCTGCTTTGATGCGGTTTCGGAAGGTGTGGGAGATGAATGCTCAGGTGATGATTCAGATGATGACTCGTTGTGAGAGTTTGAAGAAGAAGTAGGAGGAGTCGGATCCTTTGGTGGAGAGTCTTGAGGAGGTGGAGGTTGTGCTGAGGAAGTCTGCTGAGAAGATGACTTAAGAAATATGTTGGTGTCGAACGCGTTTTTCTCTTCGTTTTCTTTTCTTCGACGTTCCTCTGCTTCCTCTGCTTCTCGTGCAAGAAACTCTGGAGTAATGAGGTATTCATGTTCCTGATCCGTAGCAATATTCTCTTGTCCGCCAACATTCTCCTCTACATTAGCAGTCTCAGTCATATTGACATCTCCTGTATCGTCTGTATCTTTAACGGTGTCATCAGGTTGTGGAGCTGATTCTAACGTAGTGGACACAACGGGAGGAATCATGCTGCTTGTAGCTCCTTCATGTTCTGACTGATCAATAGGTGGTGGTGTTGGAGGTTGAGACATAAGTCGGCTTTCGAGAGCTGCTTTTCTTTGTTCTTTGCGAAGTTGCTTTTCTTCAGCTCGAGTGTCGACAACTATACTTTTTAGTTTGCGTTTATCGACCAACTGTTCAACGATTGGTTCGTCTTCATCATCATCATTAGGCTCATTAATAGTGATCCCTTTCCTTTTTCTTGTCTCTTCTTCATAAGTTTCTAGACTTTGCTGTATAGCGATCTCTGTTGCAGGAAATCCTTCTTCAGGTGCTCTTACTCTCAGTTCATAGTCTGGTTCTTCTTCTTCAGATTCCGTGTCGAACTCAGATTCGCTGTCAGAAGGTGGAGGTGTAGGTTCATCTTGAAGAATGTACTATGGATGTACCTTCTTCTTTGGCTTGGTTGCAGGCTTAGGTTTAGATGTTGGTTTAGGTTTGGCGGAAGTCTTGGGTGTTGCTGATGGTTTTGTCTTGGGAGCAGCCTTAGACTTAGTCTGAGGTGAGCCAGTGGTGCTTGTAGTACTCCCAGACTTCACACCTCCTTTGCTTCGAGTCTGTATAGTAGCTTCTTCCTATACCCTTTGTAAGCATTATCATAGTATTTGTAGTTCAGACTTTTCTTGATCTTGTCATCAAGAAGGTATTCTGGAAGCCTCATTCCTTTGATCTTGGTAGAGGAAGTGGTCGTCTTGATGAATGAGGTGGTGAAGTCGTCCTCGAAGAGGTGCTTCGGCTCATTAGGATC
Organism: Artemisia argyi; assembly: GCA_030686995.1. Lineage (NCBI taxonomy): Eukaryota > Viridiplantae > Streptophyta > Magnoliopsida > Asterales > Asteraceae > Artemisia > Artemisia argyi. The sequence goes on from JARVZY010002048.1 coordinate 27,836, forward strand.
TGCCATCCTCTTGATAAATTCTGGTGTGTCTTTGCAGAAATGTTCTATGAGAAGCTTGGTGAATCTTGTGAACGGGATCATAGTCTTAACACGTTCGGTTTGAATGCTGTAGACTATGTCGTTCATGATTGGAACTGCAAAGTCAATAGGTGTCAAAGTCACCATTCCCCAAAATGTTTGCAAATGTTCAAGCCTAGGATGTTCATGACCAATCTTTCTTCCTGATATTGATCTTACAACCAACAGACAGAATGTTCTCCAAGGCTGAGGGATATTCTTGGCATTGAATCGGGAATGTTTGACTAGAGGTACATCGTCATCAACATCATATCCTAACTCAACAAAGAAGTCAAGAAGGTCCAGTTCAGGTAGTATTGGAGCAAATTCATTGTCAGTTTGAGGCAGGAGAAGGACTGTACGAAGAACGTCGTGATCTACAGTGTAGACTTGGTGATCCAATGTAACAGTGAAAGACTCATCATCCAAATTTGCCTTAGCCGTACGCCAGAACTGATGAAGGTAGAACAGAGGAACTGAAGTAGAACAGATGAGCAGATGTTTGCATGGATGTGCAAGTAGAATATCTTTGACAATCCTGCACGAGTTCTCAGTAATTCTCAATTTGTCGAAATCGACTCGTGGATTGTTGTTGCCAATCGTAACATTGTAGTTTTCGGGAGTGATGTCATCCATGGTGAGTAATGGAAGAGCTTGTTCAGGGACGTTCTTGTTGTGTTCAGCCATGTTATTCTGAAAAGCATGATCATAAACAAAGCATCGAGATTTGTTACGAGTTAGCACGGTTGCAATGTTTGATTATGAATAAGCATTTAGAATCATGTAAGCACGCATGGTTCAATTATTGCATGTATGTTGATAAGTGACGTGTACTTAGAAAGTCATGACCACAATAACATGTTTTCAAAATTACATCACATTATACATGATTAGAATCCATTATCACATTGTCACATATAACATGTTTTCGAAATTACATATTCACAATGTTCTCGAAATGATACAAGTGAAATACAAGATACAACATTATAAGTGATTTCGAAAAATGCACAATTGATCAACATTTCGCAAACCCAGTAACCAGTGCCAACAATTTCCAAAAAAAATAGTCATAAAGTGACAATTTTCGCAATCCTGTATAATAAGCATTTTCGAAAAAAATTCAAGTGTGTTCTCGATAAAAAATTTATCGAGAATAGACCACTAGAAAGAAAAATTTCGAGAATACATATTATAAGGGATTTCGAAAGTTTCAGTTATGATGATTTCGAAAAAATATGGCCATGAATGAAACAATTTCGCAAAACTCAAAACTTTTTCGAGAAGATGACAAAATGAGTGTTTTCAAAAAAAATACAACATTATGAGATTTCTCGAAAACTTTGTGTTTGCGAAAGGATTCAACCATGATTGCGAAAAAGTTTTCTCGAAAATTCTTATACAAGAATTTCGATACAATGCCAACGTACGTTTCTTAGTGATACAATGTATTCCAAGTGATTTGACCTGTTGAAAAACATGTTATGCAATGATTAGAAACAATTTATCCACTCGAATAAGAAGATTTCGAAAAAGTATCAAGAACATGTTCTCGATAAAAATCAAAATCTTGAATCAAATGAGTATAAGAAGTTCTAGTACATCACAAGCATATAATAGAAGCATATTAGCACACCAAGTAAGCACACATGACCACAAAACGAAAGAACCCATTAACGAACGAACCCTCTATTTCGAAATTTATGTAAATATGGAATTCGATCTAACCATTAAGCATAACCATGATTCTTAGACACATAATGCCATATCCCACCAAGAAAAACACAAATACAAACAACAAATCATGAAAACCCAATTCGTGTCAAACCCTAGGTTTCGAAAAACACACAATCGTGTGTTAAAATAAGATTAAATGTGATAGAGAGGATAGAAACATGTAATAGCACGAAAGCCCTATCATTAATTAATCTTTTAAACACATATTGCATGATTCCGAAATTACATGAACCCTAACATTTTAAATCGAAATTACGTGAAATCTAGCCATTAAATTTGTAATTAAACAAAAACCAATGTTAGAAATCATCTAAGGATCATGTAGAAACTTACGGTTTGAATTTTGATAGCACGGATTGTACGGTTGAATAGTGGCCGTGGATTAAGGAGAAAGGGTTTAAGGGTTTATGTTTTTTGAGTTTTAAAGAAACGGGAGGGTGTTTGTTTGTGTTATTATTAAAGTTTTTGAAACTTGACACTATTAGTCCCCTAACTATTCATATTGCAACATAAGTCCTAATGTTAAAACTAAACAAGGACACAAAGAGATTCTAACTTACCAGATCATATATAGAAAAGGAAATACGAGATACGAGATATCTTATGAAATCCCGAAACAACTTAACTTACCGCATCAAAGGTAATATGCAAGTATATCGTTTTTGGAAAAAAATTTATAAAATTTTAGGTGAATCTCCCCCTCAACACTTGTAAGCAGACAAAGTGTTGAAAAAGTGCGATATACTTGCATTTTTATTTTCATTTTTTTTTATTTTTTTTTAAGAGCAAGAAAAAATATTTTTGTGTTTTTTTGAGGTTTAATAAAAAATAAAGAAAAAATATTTATTTTACAAAGATAGTAAAATAATTGATGTTTGACACTTTACTTTTGTTTTAAAAACTTTTGTAAGTCAAATGGTGTCAAACATCGCATACCAATTTGGTGAACTAAACTTGCAAACCTTGATGGAGTTAAGGGTTTTGTAAGTAAGTCCGCTAATTGGTACTCAGTGCCCACAAAATATAACTCAATTGTACCCTTCTCGACATGCTCTTTGATGAAATGGTATCGGAGATCAATGTGTTTGGATTTGCAATGATGAACTGTGTTGCAGGAGATTGCAATGGCACTCTTAGAATCGCAGTAAATCAGAATCTTGTTGAATAAGTAGCCATAGTCTTTAAGTTGTGATCTCATCCAAATGACTTGAGCGCAACAAGCAGACATAGCTACGTATTCAGATTCGGTAGATGATAGTGATGTGCAATCTTGCTTCTTTGATTGCCAAGACACAAGTTTATCTCCAAGAAACTGTAAGCCACCTGATGTACTTTTTCACGAGTCTAAGCATCCTGCATGGTCAGCATCTGAAAAAGCTATTAGTTCAAAACCAGAATCCTTCGGATACCAGATCCCCAAATGGATGGTTCCCTTTATGTATCGAAGGATTGTTTTTGCCTCATTGAGGTGTTTTTCAGTTGGATTAGCCTGATAGCGAGAACACATAAACACAGCAAATACAATATCAGGTCTACTGGATGTGAGATACATGAGGGACCCAATAATACTTCGGTATTTGGTAGGGTCAACTGGAGTCCCATGTAAATCAGCATCTAGTTTAGTAAAGTTGGTCATCGGTGTATTCATAGTATAACTACTTTGTATACCATGTTTCTTTAAAATCTCAAGAGCATATTTGGACTGATTTAGAAAAATTCCACGGGGTGATTGATGAACTTGTAGTCCTAGAAAGAACGTAAGTTCACCCATCATGGACATTTCAAAGTTATCTGTCATTAATTTTGCAAAATCCATTGAGTAATTTTTGTTGGTCGAAGCAAAAATAATGTCATCGACATAAACTTGAACAATTAATAAGTCCATCCCGTAGGTTTTTGTAAACAGTGTTGGATCCACCGAGCCTAGAATAAAATCATTAGCCAACAGAAATTTAGAAAGCTTGTCATACCACGCCCTGGGGGATTGCTTAAGACCGTAGAGAGACTTCTTAAGCTTATAGACATGATTGGGACGTTCTGGATCAACGAATCCTTCAGGTTGACTGACATAAACCACTTCTCGGAGTTGACCGTTCAGAAAAGCCGTTTTCACGTCCATTTGGTAAACAATCATATTCCGATGAGCAGCAAATGCTAAGAACATCCGCACAGCTTCAAGTCTAGCCACAGGAGCAAATGATTCTTCAAAATCGATACCTTCTTCTTGAGAATAACCTTTTGCTACCAAGCGTGATTTGTTGCGTATGACTGTGCCTTCTGCATCCAGTTTGTTTTTCCAGATCCATTTTAAACCAATGACGATGATGCCTTCAGGTTTTTCAACCAATTCCCATACTTCTAATCTTTGAAAGGTTTCGAATTCTTCTTGCATAGACTCAATCCAGTTTTCATAAGTCATTGCTTCTTTGACATTTTTGGGTACGGTTTCACAGACTGTGAGTGCATAAATGCAAGTTTCACCGTCTGTGTGAAGGCGTTGTCTTGTCATGATAGGTGCATCTGGATGGCCAATAATTTGAACTAAGGGGTGATCTCTAGTCCATTTATGTGTTGAAGGATGAAGTTGATAAGAATCTCGCAAGTGAGCAGGACCCAAATTGCATATGGATGACTCAGCAATGTCGGGGATAGGTTGAGCATTTGCAAATGGATTAATGAATGGTTCTGGGTCATGCTCTGTGGGTTGTGGAACTGATAAAGGTATGGAATCTCCAGCTGATTGTCATGAGTTGGACCCGGTTTGTACGGTTGTTGTAGGTGATATGACTGAAGGACCGTCTCTTCCAACAGAAGTTGTTGTTTGTTGAGGTGTATCAGGTACTTGATGTTGATCAAGGTTTGCAGCGGAATTTGGTGTGGCCTCAGGTGGACGGTTAACAGGTGTATCATCAAACAATGGAGCAAACAAGGTTTCCACTTCTTTACGAGAAAGTGACAATGGTTCAGCCGAAGAGACCGGAAAATTAAGACGGTTGGTTGCGGGTCCTAAGCCGTGTTGCTCAGAAGCCATTTGAGTGAGTTCATCGAAATTAGCATGAATAGTTTCTTGAATTTCCAGAGTACAACGATTCCAGATCCGATAGCCTTTAGAATTTTCACAGTAACCTATGAATACTCCAATGTCAGCCTTTGCTTTAAGTTTACCTAGATCATCACGATCATTGACTGGGTAGCATAAAGCACCGAAGACATGAAAGTGATTGATGTTTGGTTTCCTTTTGTGAACAATCTGATATGGGGTTTTGTTGTGGCGTTTTGTGATCATGCAACTGTTTTGAGTGTAACAGGCGGTTGAAACAGCTTCTGCCCATAAGTAATCTGGTAATTGAGCGTTGATTAACATCGTTCGAGCAGCCTCCACTAACGTTCTGTTGCGTCTTTCTACAACTCCATTCTGTTCGGGTGTGCGTGGAATAGATGTTTGATGTTCAATTCCCACTTTCTCAAAATACGACCTTAGAGTCTGATTCTTAAATTCTGTGTTATTGTCAGTTCGAACAATTCGGACAGTGTTTCGAAGCTGAACTTGTATTTTGGTGAGAAAGGTGATGATCATTTGAAGAGCTTGATCTTTACTTCGAAGAAAATAAACCCAAGTCCAGCGAGAATAATCATCAACAATTACTAAAATGTAGCGTTTACCGTTGATTGTTTGAACACGCATCGGACCACACAAATCCATATGAAGTAATTGTAAAACATGATTAGTACTGTGTTCAGGTTTTGAGGGAAAATGAGCACGAGTACTTTTTCCTTGTTCACAGGCTGGACATAGATGATCTTTGGCATAGCGGAATCTTGGAAGGCCTTCAACTAATTTGTGACGAGCGAGATCAGTCATCGTTTTGAAATTCAAATGAGAAAGGCGTTTGTGCCATAACCAAGATTTAGTCGATTCAGCTTTGGATAGAAGACAAATTGGAGATGAAGCGATCATGTCTGACATAGAAATAGTATAAAGGTTAGTGCCACGTTTGCCAGACATCAAATCATTTCCTTGTAGATCATGAACAAAGCAGGTTTTCTCGCGAAATGCTACTTCTAAATCTCCATCACAAAATTGACCGACTGAGAAGAGGTTGTGACCCAAGCCTTCAACATAATAAACTCTGCTAATTTCAATGTTCCCATGCATGTAGTCTCCGTAACCCATGATTAAAGCGTATTGATCATTCCCGAATCTGACAGTTCCAATAAACTTTGAGACAAAGTTCTTTAACAGTTTGAGATTGCCTGTCATATGTCGGGTGCAACCGCTATCAACAATCCAGAGAACGATCTGAACCACCTGCATCAAAAGAAGACGACAGAGATGGAATAGAAGTAAGGGTGGAACCCGAAGAAATAGTGGGTTCCTGTTGGTTAGAAATGCAAATATTTGAAAATTTAGGAATCCATTTAAAATTTGGTTTGTATTGTAACCAACGTTGCCAATTCCAACTAGTTTTTGCTTTGTTCTTAGTGAATGTACTAGCTTTGGGCAGGTTCCTAGAATTGTTGATTGCTGCTTGTGGGTTGACTACAACATCTTTAGAAACTGTAGTAGGCGTTTTTCTTAAGGTAGACTTAGAAGCATTAGTGGACCTAGAAGAAGAGTCGGATCTACGTTTCTTTTTGCAGTTTAAGAGAGTATTAGCTACACATTTGGTATGATTACCAGATAACACACTTTTACGACAAAACACACAAGATGCATTAATATTCAAAACATTTAAAGGTTCAGCATTCGTTACATTAAGATTTAGATTACAATTTGCCAGATTAAAATCTAAATCAGAAGCAACATTAGTTTTATTTGAGTTCCTAAGGTGATCTTCTACTTCTTGCACTTCTAGTGTTCCACTTTTACGTTGCGAGAGCCTACTCTTTTTAGTCTTCTTAACTCTTTTTGGCTTTGGGCTTCTAACGCTCTTAGGGGAAACTAGACCTGTGGAAGTGGAAGAGCTAACATTAGAACTAGTAGCATGCTTACCCTTATCTATTATGTCTATTTGAAACATTCCTGGTGCAATCACAGTGGTGTCAATGAACTTTCCTTTTTGAAGTAGCTTAATTTTCTCTTTTAAATCAATGATGATGTGTTTTTTGTTCTGAATATCAGACTCAAGTAAACCATTGCAATAACGAATGTCATCGCGGTTTTGTTGCCATTCGGCGTTTTCAATTTGCAACTCCGCAATTTCATTTTTTGACTCTGCAATTTTATTTTTACGTTGACGACATTTGTATTTACGAGACTCATGCTTGTTACACAGTTGCAATTCAGTTTCAATACTTTGAGCTTGACACCAATCAATCTTATTTTTAAGTTGACAAATTTCGTTTGAAAGTTTGTTTATCACATCATCACTGTTTTGACGCAATGTTTCATTTTGATGTTTCAATGATTCATTTTGTGACCTTAACGAAACAAGTTCAGCATAGTACTCAGCGAATAATTCAGCATTGCTGGAAACATGGAGTTCATTCATGAGAGAACTATTAAAATCAGCCTGAAGAAGTTGTTCCAAGAGTCGACCAGAATCTGCTTTCAAAAATCGGTTTTTGCTTTGTTGAACCAAAATTGCATTTTCATTAAGAGCAAAAATTTCTTTCATATCTTTAACTTCTTTTTGGAGTTCCTGTTCCCAACGAGTAGCACAAAAATGCAAATGATGAACTAAAGGCAGAATTTGTTTTTGAAAAATGTCTCGCTTTTCTTGCTCGTAGGCTGATTGAAAAGTTTGAATTTTAATTTCCGAATGTTGTTCAATGACGTTTTCTAAAATATCGATGCCTTTCATGAATGTTTGAAAATAATCTAAAACTTTACAGCGTGTCGGTAATGGTGTCACATGACCAGAAGAAGGTAATGGACCATTTACTTGTGCCACTGGTTTGACAGGAGCTCCATCGGAAGATGAAACATAAGACTCAGTAACATACCATGATTTCTCAGGTATTTCTCTTGACGGAACAAAAGATTTTGAAATATGAGGAGCTTTTGAGTAATCATATGGTTTGCAATATTCAACTTTACTCATTTTAGATCGACTCTTTTCTTCAAGTTCGTATTCTTCCTCAGTATCATGTACAATAACACGCACAACATTATTATCCATCAATTGGTCCATACTGTACAGTTTAGGATTTGTTTTGAACACAGTGCGAAGAAAAGAGGATCTGTAATCGCCGAGACCAAAACCTTTACCTGGTCTTGGTTGTAAAGGAAACTTTTGAATTGTCGTTACAGATTCCCCATGTTTATAAATGATGTTTTGAAAAGCTTTGATTTGACTTTCCAGAGCGATGTTATCATCAAGTAAAGAGCTTTCTTTTTCACGTTTTTGCACTTTATGTTCATAAAATTCATGTTGGCAAGTTATCACCTCTTTTTGTGTTTTGGAAAGTTCCTGTTGGAGTTGAACAACTTGTGTTTGAAGATCATGTTTTTCATTTTCCAGTTTGGAAACGATTTTACCGTTTGACTCAACAATGTCATACATTTGCTTTTGAAGATTTTGTTCTTTGACATATGATTCTTGAAATGACTTTTCAAAACTTTGTTCACGATGAACGACATATTGAAAGCTTGAAAGTTGCTTTTTATAACATTCAATGTCCTTTTTTAACTTGGCATTTTCTTTCAAAACTTCAGTTTGTACGTCCGTTATGTGATTAGAAAGAAGTTGATTATTAAGTTGTATGGCCGTAACTGTACAGTCAGGAGCTGGATCAGAAGGAGGTTCATGTTGTTCACTAAAGTAATTTTCGTCTTGCGCAATAGGATCATCAAATGAGACGACAGTGTCATCATCAAATAGTTCATCCTCTTGAGAAGAGAAAAATGTTTCAGAAGGAACAACTTGCGCCTGATCTGATTCAGAGACATAGGGTGATGCATTAATATGTATGGAGCTTATGGTTAGGTCATTTACCTGAGACATGCCATCAGTGGAGAACACTGGGACTGAATCATTCAACTGATGTTCCTGCATGTTGGCCATAAGCATCACAGCTGCATTGGCTTCAAGATCTTCCATTTCATCATCATTGTAAGCATTAGCAAAGAAACTGTTCTCTTGAGCATTGAAAGTTCCTTCCTTTTCATCTTTGAGAGCCATAAGTAATGCCTGCTTGTGAAACAGACTACCTTTTCTTGGGTGAGGGCATGCAGTTGCAATATGACCTTTTTCGTTGCAGTTGTAGCACCATATCGCATTCCCAGAGACTGTGTTGTTACTAGCAGCATTGTCATTACTTCGCTGAGGAGCACCTGGATTATTTCTGAATCCCCCATTGTTGTTAACTCTTTGTCCATATCCAGAATTTCTAGTATACCCACCTGAACGTCTTGAATTACGATTCTGAATCTCAACTCGACCATCTTGAATGACAGCTTGGTTTCTTGTATTAGATGAAGAACGAAGACGGTTGTTGGTTTTGTTGGAGAATTTGCTAAAAGCACGAGCAACAAGAGCAAGTCCTTGATTCAACGTATTGACGTCATCATCATCATCTTCAAACTGATTAGAGTAATACATGCTATCATTGTTGTCATATGGAGCAAACTGATTAGAAGCGTGTTGAGAAGCAGGAGGATGCTGGTGACTGAAATAATTATGTTCTTGATTAGACATCGGAGGATGTGAAGCAGGAGTTTGAGCAACGAGTGCAAGGGGATTAGAGGTAGGTGGTGATGTGTATCCTCCTCGGGCGAGTTTGTCTTTTTCAACTTCAGACTCATAGTGCTTGAGATAGTCGTACAACAATCCATACGGATCCCTGTGAAGATTCTTGGCTTGTCTCACAAATGTCACATACTTTTTCCACTCAAGACCCAGACTACTAACAAACTTTGTATTGACAGCGATTCTTGGAAGAGTTATATCATGTCTCTCTAAATCATTGACGACATTAGTGAAACGATGAAAGTAAGACTCAAGAGATTCCCCTGGTTCGATCACAATGTTAGTGTATTCCAAGTAAAGTTTAGATTCCATGTCTTCCTTGTTCAGTTGTGTGCCTTGCATCAGTAGATGGACGTGTTCCCACATAGCTTTTGCAGTTGTTTGAGCATCAACACTTCTGAATATGATATTTGGTATTCCTTGAAGTATGTAAGACATAGAAATTTCATCTGCTTCACGATGGTGTTTTTGTTCCTCAGTAAGTTGAGACTCAGGAACACGCACAGCAGTTGGAGCTACCGGAGGATCAGCCTGTAGGTCACCGCCAACGTAGTTAACAAGCCAAGGAAATGGTCCTTCAAGGATAACTTGTTTCATGTACTTACCATTGGGTTTCTTGAGCTCAATGAACCTTAAGAATCGACTTGCCCATTGAACATAATTACCCGGTGTTAGCATTGGTGGGGTGTCAGGAGAGCCTGCTTCGTGTCTGGATTGTTGAGTTGAAATGACTCCACACATCCTGTCAAACCAGTGAGTAGGTTTTGGTGGAAGTGGGCTTTGTTGTTGTGACATCGGATAAGATTGTTGTATTGGAACCATTTGTTGCATGAAGTTATGTTGTTGTGAGTAAACCGGTTGATGATAATATTGTGGTGACTGTTGATACTGTTGTTGTTGCTGATGTTGCTGATGATACTGTTGATACTGATGTTGCTGAGGATTGTTAAAGTTGTAATACGGTGGTTGAGACATTATGAAACACTTGTGTGAAAGGATGGATCTTATAGAAGGTATAGTTTTGCCAAATCTCGAAAAGTATGCCCAAGTAGATGTTTTCGAAACTTTGTCACAGAACTGGAGATTGCGAAAACTTGACTTATGAGGATTGCGAAAAGATTGTTGCTCAAGGATTTCAAAATATTTAGTTTTCGAAAGTATTGAGATTTCGAAATAAAGTTTCTCGAAACTTAGAGATGTTTTCAAAAAACTTGAATATTTCGAAAAACCAAAGAAGTTTTCGAAAAAAACTAAGGTGATTTTGAAAATTTGTGAACTTTTCGAGAACACAAGGAACAATTTTCAAAATTATACAATTTTGAAAGTAAACCAAAAGTCGAAGTACTTTTCTTCCTTATACAAGAGAGAAAAGACTGAGTACACGATCCGTAAGTCGATATGAAGCCAATTCACAAGATTTCGAAAGTGGTGCAGTTAAGAGATTGCGAAATTTGGGTACTTTTTGTTTTCAAAGAAAGCTAGTCAAAAACTTGTTTCTATTGCAAGAATCTTGTACTTTTAGGTATAAAATGATGAGATCTTTAAGAAAGTTAAAAACTTTATAAACTTTTTCAAAACTACAAGAAATTTCGAAAACAAGTACAAGCCCTCAAATCGTATTTTTTGATAAAAGTTTGGAACTTTTTGTTTGTTTTGATTTGAAGCACAAGCTTGTAAGCAAATATGTGATAAAAAATCAAGAAACAAGCAAGAAAGTACTAAAATTATAGCAAAAATACGATTTAAATGACAAGTTTAAGATTGAAATCAATGAAAAACAAAAGCTACACCTTCATATGGCGAATGATACCACTTGTTAGGTCACCATATTGATTTCACACAAACAAGAATGAGATAGATATAAGGATGGGATGAGTATTTGAATAAGAGAATGATAAAAGCAAGAGTTTCCTTATGATTTCAAATAAACAACCAAGTTTTACAATAGCCTAAGACTTCTATTTATAGGTGAGGAGCTAGGGCAACACTCCTAGTCCTCCCTACATGGATTTCATATGGGCTTTAAGGCCCATGGACTCAATAGCTTAAGCCTTGTAAACTAATAACATAACCTAAATGAAAGTAACTAGTAACTTAAGCAACCTATTATTACAAATGACCGAGACTTGATAAAATAGTAAAAACTATGATCCCAACACTTTTCATATTATGTCACACTTGATTGGGTTTTTGATACAAAAGTTTTTAAGTTTTTAAATGGTAACCTTTTCACCCTGCCCCGTCTACGGTTTCCACAAAGTCTAATGATAGTAGTTATACTGTTTTAATTCCATTCAAACTTCTTGGTACTGAAAGCTATAGAATCTGGTCTGGTGTTATGAAACTTGCTCTTCAAGCTAGAAATAAATTTAGTTTTGTTGGTGGTACTTGTTTGAGAGATTCTTATGCTATTAGTAATGTGTTGATTGCTCAATGGGACAGATGTGATGCTATTGTCTTAACATGGTTTATGAATTATGTTTCTCAAGATGTTTATATAGGTGTTGTTTATTCTGAAAATGTTGCTTTTGTTTGCAAAAAATTTAACTCTGTCAAACAAGTTGGTAGTGTTGACTATTATCACATACTTAACTCTCTATGGAGAGGATTTGATCATACTTTGACCAAAATTCTTCAATGTACTTGTGAGGTTAAGTGTTCTTGTGATGCTAGTAAATAATTAGTGTTTCATCAACAACTTATGAAGACAGTTCCTAATGAGCCTTGATGACTGTTATCAGTCTATTAAGACAACTCTTTTAGCTAGGGATCTACTCCCAGAGGTAAAAGATTCTTATATTACTGTGTCTAGGAAAGGAGTCTCATAGGGGTGTTCCTGAATCCTCTAGTGTTACTGAATCTAAAATGAATGCTACTTCCTTTGCTTCTAAGTCTTTTAACAATAATAGCAGGAGTTTTAAAATAATAAAAACACTAGAGGATCTATGACCAGTACTATCAATAGAGGACCTAATCCAAATTTGTCATGGTATGATTTGTCACACTATTGAAAGATCTTTCTGAGCTTCTTAGTTATCCACCTGGTTTTAAAAAGGTTTCTAATCCTGTCAAGCAGTCTGGTTTTAAACAAAAACTTTATTGCTAATGTTGATGTTAAAATTAATGACAAGCAACAGTCTCCTGCTAGTCAATCTACTTCTTCGTTTACTGCTGAGCAGATGAAAAAACATTTGAATTTGATCAATGATTCTCCTTCTGGAAGTACCCATGCCAACATGGTAGGTAGGGCTCATTTTTTTTATTGGAAATGTTTATTTTAACATAAATTTTTATAAATATTATAGTGCCAACTAAAGTTTATTGGTTAAAACAATAACTTTGGGTTGGATTAATGATTCTGGTGCCAACCAACATTTAACTATATCCACTATTGGAATGTTTAAAGGTGTGGACATTTCAAATTTACAAATTACAGTTGGTCTTCCTAATGGAACTCTTGTTAATATAAGTCACATTAATAATTTGAAATTAACTAATAATGTAATTATGTATGATGTTCTGGTTGTGCCTGGTTATTATGTTAGTTTGCTGTATGTTAACAAGTTAATAAAAGATATCAAGTTATTTGTTGGATTTGATGAAGATAAATATTATATTTAGGATTATAAAAGACATATAACCTTGGGGAGTAGTAGTGAAACTGGTGGACTGTACTTGTTTGATATGCAATATGAAAAGTCTTTAGGCAAGGCTAATTTGGCCATGTCTTTTAATGTGTCTATAGATTTATGGCATAGCAGACTTAGTCACTATGCTGATTAGGTCTTAACTGTTCTTAAAAATAATTTGAGTTTGTCTGAGTCTGCTAGTATGTCTGCTTGTGAGGTATGTTATAGGGCTAAACAAACAAGGGAGCCATTTCCTTTTAGTGACCACAAGTCTGAGAAACTTGGTGAATTTGTTCATCTTGACTTGTGGGGCCCATACAGAGTTACAGGTAGAGAGGGGTTCAAGTATTTCATGACCATTGTTGATGATTTTTCTAGGGCTGTTTCGGTGTATTTGTTAAAAATAAAGGAGGAAATCTTTGAGGTTTTTGCTAGTTATATTAAACTGATACATAATTAGTTTAATGTCAAAATTAAAGTGGTTTGATCTAATAATATTTGTTAATAAAAGGATAAATGATTTGTTTACTGACCTTGAATCATTCAACAAACCTCTTGTATTCACATTCCTTGGCAAAATGGGATTACTGAAAGGAAACATAGACACTTGCTTAACGTTGCAAGGTGTCTTATGTTTCAGGAGGAAGTCCTTTAAGGTTTTGGTCTGATTGTGTTCTAACTTTTGTTTATTTGATTAACAAACTACCTTCCTCTATATTAAATGGTAAGACTCTTTATGAATTGGTTCACAATAAAAAACCAAATATCTCTGATAACGCTCATTTCGTACATGTTTTAGTCGCGTTATTTGTATGTTTGTGCATTGTATTTGGTTGTGTTTGTGAACGTTTTATGCTTAAAAGATACAAAAGATATGTTAAGTTCAGGTACAACCAAGTCCAAGGAATTATTAAGAAAGATAGAGAAAAGTCGTTACATCAAGAGTTTATGCACAACAGAAGATTCTACTCATAATAAAGACTTCAGGAAGATCATCAAAAAGAAAGAATCAAGTTATAAAGATTCCCGAGTCCAACGAAAGATCAAGTGTTCATAAAATGAAAGTGAAGTTACATGAAAGTCCACCATGAATTATGGTTTACTTCTTCAACCAAAGGTTGAAGAAAATAAAATTAAGGCTTAAGTTCAACCCAAGGTTCAAAACTGCCATGCCAACCTTCTTCCAAACCTTGGGCCGGAACTCCGAACCTCAGATTAGGACCCTCAACCTTGGGTTGCTGCAACTCCTGGCACTCTTAATGACTACTTTTAATGATCTAGCTCTTCATATGGGTTGTCATTATACTTCATTTACTTGAAGTCTTGATTTTTATGACACTTTATGCCCAAGGAACTTGCTTGGTGACTGATGAGTGTGTAAATACTCATCATTTTATACCAATCTGAACTGCCAAAACATCCAAAACACTCAAATATGCATCATAATACTGAAAATATCCCAGGAATGTGTTTTCTATGTTTCAGATGCAAAATAATCAAAAACAGATGAAAAATGAACAAAGTTTGCATAATTGACAGTTTCAGTCCCTCAACTTTCAAAAGTTGTCAAATCTAGTCCCTGGTTATTCTAAAAACTTGAAAAAGTCACCAAAGGTCCTTTTAAATCAAAAAGTTACACATTTAGTCCTTTGGTGCAAAGTTTCACAAAATTGCAAGTTTAGTCCCTGAAGTTTGGAAAATTGACAAAAATGGTCCCTGGGATATTAATTCTTTGAGAAAAACAAATTTTGTCCTTGTACTTCTCATATATGGCAGGATTGGTCCTTGGTTGCAAAGTTTGGTGAAATTACAAATTTGGTCCCTGAAGTTAGAAGTATTGACAGATTTGGCCCTTAGGAAAATTAAAATGGAAAAATCATCTAAAGGTCCTCATAATATTCTCATATGGCAAAATACACCTCATGATATACTTTGGAAGATTGCCAATTTACACCCCTCAAAAATCAAAATATTACAAAAATGGTCCTTGTGAAAATAATAACCAAAACCGGACCCTTAATACTTATCCCATCCAAATCCAAGTCCAAACCAAACACCAAAGCCCAACATCCCTTTTCTAGCCCAGCTCCCACCAGCCCAACACCCCTTTAATATTAAACGCAGGGTCAACGTTTGACCCTGAGTCAAACGGTCAAAACCACCACCCCTTCCCTTTTACCTCCAAACCACTCCACCCTTCCCTGCAAAACCACCATCTCCCACCACTTCCACTTGATAACATTTCATCATCACCAAACCATGCCCTCTGCACCTCAAATCACCTCAACATTAAATGTCACCACCCCCTTGCCTATAACAGTCCAAAACCGTTTATCCAATTTTGGAGCCAAAACCATTCAAAGGCTCAGATCGAAATTAAGAGATCCAATGGTCAGCATTATTGATGGGAAATGATCAGAGAGGCAAGGGAAACCCTAATCCTTGGCTATAAATAGAAGAGAAGCAAGAGAGAAGGAGTTAGTTCAATTTTTAGTTTTAATATAGTCGTAATAGTTGTAACTTGTAATTTTAATCAATTTCTAAGCTTTTAAGCATTGTATCAGTTAATTCTAGTGTAATCTCAATCATTGTCATAATAAATTTCAAGTTTTAGTCTCTCTCTCAGTTTATGCAAGTTTCAATCTTATTTCAAAAGTCTTAATCTTCTGTATTGTTGTTATTAGTGAGACTTATGGACTCTTAGGCCCACATAAGCTCCAAGGAAGCTTAATAAAGCTTTTAGAAACCATAAAACACTGTCTAGTAATAAAAAATCCAAAAACACAAAAAAGTCAACATTGGTCAAACATTGCAGGTTTCTTGGTGAAAGCAATTGGAGCACAGTAAATCCTGGATGGTTGTGGGTTAGTACTCCATGGGGAGTGTTAGGATTAAGTTCATGGTCCTAGGTTTATTGGGTTAAGCAGGAATGCACATTGTAAGATTTTGAAACTCATTTCTTATATATCACTGTACCATTGCTTATATTGTTGTTTCTTGGCTTATTCATGCTTATTTAGTATTAAATAGTGATAATCTAGCATAAAATCAGTACCTTGTTTGTTTGAAATCATAGTTGCTTCAAATTCTTAATTTCACTGTCAAAATAGTATAACTTGTAATCTTGTTCAATTGTTGTTGTATTCTGTGGTTAAGTGTTCAATTAGGTCTAATCTATCATAAAAAGTTGTATTGGATCAGGTTCATAAGCCTTAATACCTTTTAGCTTCACAAATCATAAAACAGTCACTTATAAGGTGTGTTTGGATCAGTAAAATCCTAGGTGTTGTGGTGTGTTATTGTTGTTGTTTCTTGTTTATACAAGTCACTTAGGTCATAACTAACTCAGAACAACCATAAAATCCATCATTCAGAAAAAAGTCAAAATCAAGCATAACTAGGTCTAATTATCCCTCTGTGTTGGATTAAGTGTGGCATATGCCCCAAATCCATTCACTCATGAGTGGTTTAGCCTAATTTAGTTTCATATTAGCTTAAATAATCAGTATCAATCAGAAAACCAAGATCAAAGTTCATTTAAGTCAACCTTTTAAAAAATCTCAAAAAGTCAAAAATTGCCTTTGTTTCAGAAATCCAAATTTTGGAGGAATTTTTGTGATTTTTGTGTTTACTTTGAGACCTTGTCTTTTCAGAAGTTAAAGTCTATCACTTAGTGTTCAAAAGCCCATAGTCAGCTTATTTTTAGGATTTTTCTATAAGCTTGTGCATTAGCTTATTTTGACCTGTAGGACAAACACTTACCTTGTGCACAGGTTTTGACCAAAGTTCCCAAGGCCTTAGCTACTTCATTAGTGGGACCCACCCTTAGCTTTTTGGCTTTTTGGAAAGCCAAACAACCCATTTTGATAAGTCAAGACTTATTTCAGCTTTTTGAGCTTATTTGATAGGGCTGCAACCACCCTTAAGTTTGGTCATTCCCTTAGTGCACACTGAGTAACCAGTGTTTGACCCCAACTTCATAGCCTCACCCAGTGTTCATAAATAAGCCATAAGCTTAGCTTATTGGCTTATTTTGTAGCCCTTCTGTCCCTTTTTATGATTCAAGTTTTATTTTGGACTCACCTTGACTTCTGTGGACCCCACAGAGGTCCAAAACCCTTAGTTTTGGCCTGTCTTGGCCTTGTTGAGTGATAAGTGCTTATTTGCTCATAGCTGCTTATCCAGAGTGCTTATTTGTGACTTTTGTCTTATTTCAAGTTGGTATACATGTGTGGTAGCTTATTTGCTCAATTGAATAGCTTTTCACATAATCACAAGTCCTAATAAGCATAAAAGGCAAACTGTTAAGCACTTGGGGGTGCACATAGCTTATTTTTAAGCTATTCAAAAAGTCATTTCACAAAAAGTTCTTGTTTTTAGCATATTTTCATCTGTCAAAAAGAAAAACCAACAAAAACCAAATATAAAATTAGTGATAGCTTCTATTTAATAGATTTTATATTTTTAATTCTTCATTTCAGCTTGTTTATAAGCACTTCATCATTTTCATAATTTTCTTAAATTCCTGTCACCTTTAAGTATTTGTAATAATTTTCTTAAATTTTTCCTAATCAGTTTACTAATTACTAGAATTAAAAATATTTTAATTAATTAAATAGGTAATATTAGTAATTAAATAGTTTTCTTAAATTTTAATTATTAAAAGTAGGTTTTTATATTTTTCCTAGGTTTCATAAATCACTTAAGACTTTTAGAAAATATATTTTTAAGTTCTACTGTTCATTTCCTAATTTTCTTATTTAATTTAGTTAAATTAGATTTAAATTAATTAATAAGTAAATAATTAGTAAAATTGTTTAAATTTAATTTTTAGAAACTTTTTATAATTTTTTAGGATTCCTGTGATGGTTAATTAGTTTTATAAATTTTTCCATAATTTTCTAAGTCATTTAGGTATTATTAGTAATTTAAAATAGTTTAATTAGTATAATTAATATAATTAGTTTTTAATTAATAGAAAATCCATAAAAAGACAAAAATATTTCTTTTTAATTTTTATACTTTCTTCAAGTTCATTTCAAGGTTTAGAAATTAGTTTTGCAAATTTTTAGGTTAATTTGTAATCTTTATCATTTTTAGTTAATTTAAATTAGGTTTAATTTACTTTTTAAATAGTTTTAATTAATTAAATAGTATTTAAATATTAAAATAATCATTTAAATAATTTCATTTTCATTTTATTTTTAAGTTTGAAAAGTTTCACTTGCACCCCCTGTAGTTTGTAATTTGTTAAAACCCACTTTTCTCTGTCTGTAATTTGATTTCCCAATTTGTGCTTTTTGTGATTATATCCGTTATTGTTTATATCATTCCAAGTTGTCCAAATACCAAGCAAACAGTAGTATAATCATTCCCCAATCATCTTGGTTACTGTCCTCAGTGCCATTTATTTCCATAAACGTTCAAAATACAATTTCAATCTCGTTGGGACTTAACGACCCAGGAATTTCCCTGTACTTCCATGGATTATAAACACTTGACTTTCCTCTCCCAGGTGGGCCTATCAACTGCACCCGGTTGACTGGTTGGTTTGGGAGGAGTCAGTGACCAAGGAACTTGCTTGGTGACCAAGGATTAGCCTTTCTATTAATTAGAAGCTTGGCTAAGAGAGAAAAAACCTGTCATTATTATCTAATTACCAATCATATCTCTTAAGAAGGCTCTCAAGGAAGAAAACGCAGGAAAAAAAGTGAAGCTTACATTCATCATTTCTCATTATAATCATCAAGAAGTCATTGTAACTTATCTCACAATTGTTCCTAATTCTTGTAATCATCATTACAACCTTTGTAAGACTTTTTAATCATGTTTTCAAATGATATAATTTCTGTGATTATTTCTTTGTTTGCCATGAGTGGCTAAGTGCCTTATGCGTTTGCCTAGATGATGTTTGAAGCATGATAATTGGTTGATTATGATTTCACGGTTCTAATTCTATGTCAAGCTAATACTATGTAATACCTCAAATTCTAAAACATGCAAAATTACCAAAATGCCCTTATAACTTAGAATTTAAATAAATAATTATATAAAATACCAAATAAGCCCTAGAAATTTTGAATTTGGCAACATATGATCATAATAAATTAAGTATGACTAAAATTTGTCACTTTTGTAAAATTAAAAATATTTCTTGCATTTAAATTAATTTGGCCGATTTATATTATTTATGTATATATATTTATATAGAAGGAATAAATCACAAATACATTAGGAGACTTGGATAATATTTTATTATGACATTATCTCATAAGATTGCAGCCCAAGATAAGTATTCCACTCTATATATAAATAAGATACATGTTTTATTTTTTTTATAAACTTTAAACCGACTTTTAAATAGAACCGAAACCCTAAAAACCCTCACAAGTCGACTCCAACTTTCTGAGGTTCCCTAGTATTTTTCAGGGACGTGTTTTAAGTATAAAAAGGTGAGAAAAATCGTGTTTGAGGCTGTGGTAGCTTGGTTCGATTGTTGGATTTGTTTTGCTTGATTTAAATTAAACCGAGAGGTAAAAATTCATTCTGCTTGTGCACACGTTATAAAATCTTTCTGGTATTTTTCTAGTATTATATATATAAAATATTATCAGTATAAAATATTATAATCGAACCATGCATGCTAGAGTGATCATACAAATTTATAGAAACTAAAAACCCTAAGTCGAACAAGAAAACAAGGAATCAGCCATGCTATTTTGTGAGGCTTTGTATATATTTTTCTCTGGTTCTATAAATGTCATTAAACATTAGAAAAATAGTTCTTACAATTTTAGAAGCCTAGAAACTTAGTTTGGAATTAATTTGTAATCGGTTTAAATAAATAAAAAGAAAAGAAAAAGGAAGAGTGCAAGGCTAGGGTTAGGGTTTTTGATTAAAAACAGGTTTAATAAATGTGTTTTTAAGGTTGCAATTAATGTTGTAATGATTGGGTAATTTAGGGTTAGGGTTTGGTGGACTTTTGTATTAAATGATTTGTATTTAAAAGTAAAAGGGTGTGTTTTGTAATTTTATAAACATGTGGGTTATTTTTGTAAGTTGTATAAAACCTGTGGTGAGTTGGGAAAAATATAATATGAGGGTGTCATGTGTTAAATTTGTGACTAAAAGGTTTAAATAGTAAATTATGTAATTATATAATCTGAATTGTAATTAATTAAAATTAAGGGGTTAAACATGTAAATTATGAAAGTAAGGGCTGTTTTGAATAGATACAATATTGAAGAGTAATATGTGTAATTTCTGTTAATTAAGGGCTTAATCTGTAAAAATGAATATTATAAGGATTAAATTGTAAGTTATTTAATTAAAAGGTTTAATTTATAAAATTAATAAAACCAAAGGGTTGGAATTGTAAATTTGGAAAACTTATGGGTTATTTGTATAAATTGTGGAAAATTTAATATTTACACTTTAGACATTAATTTTGGAATAATTATATATTAAACCCTAAATTATGGAAAGTTAACATATTAACCCTAAACTTTTGAGAGTTAACATGTTTTAGCTTAAACTATAATTATTTGTCATAATGAAACCCTAATTCCATAATATGATTTACCTAAAGCTTAAACCTCATTTAATGTACAAAATTTCTAATTAAAGAAACTTACTAACTTGGGAAACCTACTTAATATGGAAAGTTGACTAAAAGGAGGAATCCGATTTAAGACAAAGTTATTAATGATAAAATGAACTATAATTCAGGTATAAATATATTGAAGAAGAAGTGAACTCTTCCCTTCTGTGAATCTTTCCTGATATTTCATTGCTTTGCTAAGGTACGGATATTCTTACCTTACTTTTAAGGTTTCCTTTGTGATTACAACCTCTGTTATGAACTTTCTGTTTTGAAATCTCTGATTTGAACCTTTAAATATGAACCTTTTGTTACCTGAGCTTCACTAGGCATGGGGGTTCCATGTCCGTGTTAGAGATGCACCTCTGACATGACTCTATGGCAGTAGAGTGATGTTCTGCCACGTCCCTTTGATTGGTCTGCATGTGAATGGGTAGGGGCGTATGGATGCATCCTAGATCTATTTTTGTTTCTGATATGATATGATATGATATTGTTTGGTGAATGTGGTTGTGTGTGCAATACACGTCCTTCACATTTTTGGGAGCTAGCTACTCCACCCATATAAGGACACCCCTCATTATTGTCTGATTATCTGAGAGGTCTCCCCTCTATATGTTTATGAAGATATGTGATTATGATATGATATGATATGTTTCTGAGCTCATGGTATTATTATGGTTCTGACTCTGTTTATATAGGTGACTGTATGAATTCTTTACCTAACCTATACATTTTATTTCCGTATTATCTATTATACCTAAATATGTTTTCCCCAAAATATATCACTTGTACTTCATCATTTATATTTCGTTTCATTTTGTTATATATCTGTTCACTGGGCTTTTTAAGCTTAACCGTATTTCTTTTCCCCGCGACAGTTATTCAACATAGCTTTTGGGATAGCTTTCTGGGATTGAGAGTAGAGTTGAGTTGAAGATTTTGACCATAGTTATTTGGAGTAAGTTATTTATGTAAGTTTTCCGCTTTTGATCTGTTCTGTTTGTTCTGATGTAACACCATATTATTGTGACATCTTTACCTTTGTCGGGTTGGGGTGTTACATACTAAGACCGAATTGTACTTTTAAAAGTCTTTCACATAAAAAAGGTTTATCAAGTTTGATTGATATTAATGGTGTAATAGGTCGAAAGAGACATTGTTAACTAATCAATTGTAATCCTTTGTCTATAAAGGTTTTAGTAAAATTCTGGTGAATAAGATTAAAGGTACTTTGGGTTCTCTGGTGGATAGGAAGTAATGGTTCTATAAAAGGCATGGAACCCCCATGCCTTTTCACTAGGCATGGGGGTTCCATGTCAGTGTTAGAGATGCACCTCTGAAATAATCGTAGCGTTAACCATTTCATATGTAACTTGGTTTAACTAAGAAAGCTAAAAAGTGTAATTGTCAATTACTTGTGAAATTATCGTGAATCAAGTAACTAAATTGTGTTAGTCTTGTTTGATCATAAACCATGAGAACCATTTTCATAATCATGATAATTGGATTGTTCAAACTAGTCTAGGAAAGTGTAGTTTAAATCTATTGAATTTTCATCTTCTTCATTATTTACTCACTATTTAGAATATTTGCTAAGCTTGTGTTATATTCAAACTCACGTTTAAGAAAACTAAACAAATCCTTGTGAATGAACTCGGCTTACCATATCATCTCTTGTTACACACGGACGAGTATACTTGCTCGTATGTGTTTCATTTGAATCATTGGTAGATCGTGTTTATAAATTTAAAACTATCACTCTCGACATACATCAATCTCCCATTTTAGAAGTTTTAGATGTCTCTGTTTTTCAACTCTTTAAAATAATACTCCCTCCGTCCCTATTTTATAGTCCCTCTTTCCTTATTTGTTTGTCCCAAAATTATGTCATCTTCCAAAAATAGATGGGTAAATTGTAAAGTATTTCCCGTATTACCCTCACTAAAAGTCTATACCACCAAAACCAATGTAAACATAAAAAACAATAAACTAAGAAATGATATACGAAAAATTCACTGTCATTAACCATCATATTATTACTTCGTGAAACTCAGTTACCAAAAGACTACAACACCTATATCAATACATTTGTTTCTTTTTTGTTTCTTACATATGCTTAAGACATGGTTACACTTTTGGTTACTGTTGTAAATATAAACCAACATCATCTATGAGGTTTTGATCACCCTCAATTTGTATTGACAATTCACCTTGTCGTTCCAACCTACCTCTACCTATATGTGGTGTTTGATAGTTGTTTCCTCCTCGAACTTTCGTGATTTACTTCATACACATTTGTAGAGTTAAAAAAACATTTTTAAGCACGTGATTGCAATTCTTTCAAAAGAAGTTTGAACCACGGAAGTGAGTTCATCAATGTTACCCAAGTTCTCTTGCTCTTGAAACGATTGTATTGCTAGAAAAAAATCCAAGATCTAAAACATTTAAATCCGGACTATTCGGGGGTTGAAAACAAAGTCGGATATCAAACCCATCTCAAGAAGATGCTTCAAGAAACTCTTTATCATTCACATCAATATGAGGTCTTGCGTTGTCTTGTTGAATAAATATAGGACCCGTATGACCTCGAGGCCATTTAGCTCTAATAGCGGGTAGAACTTTTTCAATCAACCAAGACCTCGTTACATCGTTAGTCACCGATAAAATGGGTTTTGTTTCTAGCGTGCCCACTACACAATTCTTGCTCGAACGTTTAGCGGGCTCTAGTGCTTTTAGAAGAAATATACCAATTTTTCCCAAAAAAAACTTCATTACCCAGCGCGTCAAATCATGGTCATGCAAGTGCCGCTAAAAACATGACCTTAGTGATAAATGTTTTGCTTTCACAAATTCTTACGGGTTCATCCTCGTCGGGAACAAGGTAATAACGTTTTGTTGGTTTCGACATGTAACCATTTTTCATCAATGTGGACAATGTTAAGCATATCATAAAATTTTGGACTAGGACTAAACAATGATCGATCAACCATAGATAAACAAAATCTTAACCTCACTTTTTTATTCTTGTAAGTGAGATCCGGCTTGATGGCATTTGTGTGCGGTCTAAGTACACCTTCTTTGATTCACCTATGCATAGTTGATTTCAAAACACTTACCGATTTAGCAAGAGCTTCAATATTGGAGCGTTGACGTAATGGAACCTCGGTGACTAAATTCAAATTGATTTGAACTTTCTTTCGACCAACAACTCTTGGCATGTTTGAAGATAAATCAATATTTGACCCATTATTAGTTTGAAGCTTTGCTTTGTACCAAATGTGACTAACTGTCTTTCTACATACACTAAAATTTCTACAAGAGTAAATGAGCCCCTTTCTAACTCACCATTTAAACTAAGTTGCAATAGTGCCTGATATATGGCATGCCGTTCGGCAATAGTGGTGTTCTTTCTTGCATGTAATTCTAAGATATTTTCCATCCTTTAGTAAGAATTTACTTATGCATAAAAGTGTGGTAGTGTGAGTCCTTGTATTTTTATGTTGAACATGTTGAGCAGTTAATGAGTAAAATGTTAAAGTGAGAGTATGGGATAAGATATGAAAGAGACAGTAAAATTTATGGTGGGATAATTTGGAGGCAATGTTGGATAAATAATTAGAGTCAATATAAATTAAAAATTGAAGTCTTTAACTAAATTTTCTAGCGCCAAAGTTGCGGCCAAAAATCTCTACCAACAATAATGTCAAAGTGTATACACTAATAAAATATTTTTGTCAAAGTTTATACAGTAATATAGACTATTTAAAAAAAAAGAGGGTATAATTTTCTACCAGGTCTGAAAAATGTGTTTTGATTGGTTTTCTTTTGTTAAAAAAGCTTATTAACTATTTTTAAATATAATATTTTTGTCTTGATAACAAAAATGTGTTGTTTTCTAAATATGTGAGATTTTATGGAATTGTTTTCCCTTTTAAAATTAAAAACAAGTCTGTTAGAGATAAAGCAGACGTGGATAACAAAAGTGATGCTGCTCATCTAACATTTTTTGATAACTTTGATAACTAACTGTCTCAAAGACCCAATGATGAAGGGAGAGCTGCATTAGTTGAGGATAGCATACCTTCCCCCGAAAGAACAAATACTGCATCCTCATAGTATTCAGGGGGAAGTATGCAACCCAAGTTAATGATAACACCCTATCTGAGGGCAATTTCTTGGACCCTAATTTTGATTTTGGAGATGTTGAACTAGTTCAAATGACTAACCTTAATATATACTAAAGTTGAGAAGCTTAGTGTCAGAAGGTCTAGCAAGGCTGGTAAGATTCCTGCTAAGTTTAATGACTTTGTTGTTTAAAGCAATGTTAGATATGGTCTTGAAAAACACGTTAATTATGCTAAATTGTGTTCTGTTAACTATTGTTTTACTATTATTTTGAATAAATCTGCTCTACCTGATAGCTTTTATGACGCTGTTGAAGATAATAATTGGGTTGAAGCTATGAAAAATGAAATAAAAGCTTTAAACAGTAATAATACTTGGACTGTTACTGATCTTCCAGTAGGTAGAAAATCAACTTGATGCAAATGAATTTTTAAAATAAAATTTAAAGCTTCTGTTGAAATTAATATGTATAAAGCTAGATTAGTTGCTAAGGGGTTTAGTCAAAGAGAGTGCATTAATTTTGATGAAAACTTTAGTCCTGTTGTGAAAATGGTTACAGTTAGGTGTCCTATGTGTGTTGTGTTTACAATAACTGACCATTGTATCAACTTGATATGAATAATTTCTCTATGGTGATTTGAAAGAAGATGTTTATATGAATTTACCTCTTGGTTTTGGGAAAATTAATGATGAGAAAGTCTGTAAGTTGAAAAAGTCTTTGTATTGTTTGAAGCAAGCCCCAAGACAACGAAATGCCAAATTTACCACTGCAAAATTGAACAAAACAAGTTTGACTACCCTTTATATGTTAAGAAAACTGGCAATGTTTTCATTGCTTTGCTTGTGGATGTGGATGATATAGTGATTACTGGAAATGATAAAAAAAGAGATTGACGATTTTAAAACTTTTTGGAGCAGTAAATTTATGATTAAAAATTTGGGTTTATTAAAATACTTTCTAGGGATTGAGATTTTACAAAATGATAATGGAGTATGACTCAAACAAAATATTGCTTAGAACTATTACATGAATTTGGTTTGCTTGCAGCCAAACTTGTTTTAGTATCTTTACCAGAAAAAGTTGTGTTTTAAGTAATTGCAAAAAGACTGAAAATGATAAGTTTTTGAAAAGTATTACTGAGTATTAGAAATTTGTTAGGAAAATTGATTTACTTAACACACACCAGACCTGATATATCATATGTTGTTCAGTGTTTGAGTCAGCATATGCATTCTCCTTTGCAGTCTCATTTTAAAATTACTTTAAGAGTTTTAAGATACTTGAAAAATGCTCCTGGAACTGGTGTACTAATCTTTAAAAATACTGATCTAAATCTTAAAGTTTTCACTAATTTAGACTGGGCTAAGTGTCCAGTTACCAGGAAGTTAGTGTTTGGATTTGGTGTATTTTTTAGCGTGTCTCTTGTCTTATGGAAGAGTAAATACAGATGCATGGCATCTGCAACATGTGAGGTTATGTGGATTGCTAATCTGCTACAAAGTTTGAAAGTGGCAAATTTATATCCCATAAGTCTTTATAGTAATAGTAGTTCTGCAATACAAATTGCTGCTAACCCAAAATTTAATGAAAAGACTAAGCATTTTGAGATAAATGTTCATATTGTAAGAGAAAAAGTCATTTATGGTATTCTGAAAATAGAAAAAATTCGTACTTCAAATCAAGCAACTGACATCTTTACTAAAGCTTTTGGAACTGTTCAGCATTCTAAGTTATGCAGAATGTTGAACTTGGTTAATATGCTTTCAAAATGATTATAAGATTCTTACTCATTTTCAATTTGAGAGAGGGTATTGAATAGTCTAGTCAAACATATTGTGGTATTTGTGTGTTTATAAGTGTAGAGACTGAAAGTGTTGAAAAGAAATAAAGTTTCAAGCCTTATCAAGTTATGTTCTTGTTTTGTCAACATTGGAAGTACAAGGGCTAAAAGGAAATTTACTGTTGTATCATCCCTCATTTCCAGTTAGGGTTTCATTATTCATCTTTGTAGCCCCCCTCTCTCTCTTGATTAATTGGATTGTTTCTTTGTGAATTCATATACGAAGTGTAGGACCTTATATCTATCAACTTTATCACTAATAGAAGCTCGTAAGGATTGGTGACTTGATGATATAAGTGGCGTATAAAACTAGAAAGAGAGTATAAAGATGAAGAGAACTTTATTGATAAAACACACACACTTACACACATAAGCACACACCTCAAAATGAGCCTTTGAGGTGTTTAAACAAAAAGATACATGAGATGCCCTAAAGGCTTTTCTATGGGCTTGGGCTTGGGCTTGGGCTTGGTTTCCGTTTACATTTAAATGCTTACATGACATAACACATGACATATTAGCTTACCAAGTCCCTAGCCCAATATCTTAACTATTTATCATTCTAACAAACGACACAAAGTATTTAACATATGAGAATAACCATCACTTCTTAATATATTTCTTTGATGCTAAAAATCTCCCCCTAAGGGGTGGTCATTCGAATGATGCTCCACGTGATTAAATTTTCTATCTTCTTTGTCTTGAACTTTGTGTGTCGTTGCAGAATAGTCTTTAGTCTTTGTTCCTTCATGCTTTGTGATATTTGATAAATGAATTTTCATCGTCCTTAGTACTTCATTGTGGTTGTGATACGGTGTCATATGCCTTTCGTCACTTCTTTGTTTTTGGTGGTTATGCGCCTTTCCAACATGCCCATACATCTTTAGTCTTTGAGATACATACATTTGTTGTTCCTATTCTTTCACACTGATCTTTGTCACGTTACTTTGTAGATTCTTTCATATAACGTAGAATCTTTCTTTGAACTTTTCTATGCTTTGATCTTTGGTGAGAACTTTTCATTGACTTTGTGACATAAGTATGAGCATGTGGAATCTATCGTCATGGAGGTGATATGATGCTGCAGGTAAACAATTAGCACTAAATCAACCGGTACTTATAGGTTCGGAATTAGAGATCGTCAACAGCATAGTGTGAAGACTCCTTCTATCCCTTACCAAGGCCGTTCCCATTTCGGATACTCCCGAGAGAGCTTACGAGACCTACTAAGTAGATCAACGAATGGGTGAGTCGCTGGGGATCACTCCACGACTGTAGACCGTTTTGTAACCACTGCGAACACTAAACGTTACCCACAAGAGATTACCGAAGTAACCTGTTGTCAGGGCTGTTTGATGTTGACCCTGGCAGGAGTTTTCATTCAATCATTGAGAAACACTTGTGTGAATTCTCTCATAAATGTTCTGGAAGATTGCTAAGATCTGCCTAGGACTCTTAAGTTTACATCTGGCGTCCTTATTGTTGAACAACCAGTGTAGAAGTATCATGTGTTCCTATGAGATCTTTTGATGAATCTCGAGGCTCTTGACTCCATAAGTGCACATTTAGTCATCGGAGACTGGAGCGGTGTCTCCTATTTCAATATCAACATGGCTCGTAATGAGCGGTCGATAGATTATGCAGGGTTCCCCGTGAGAATGAAACAAGCTCTTTTGAGAGAACTTGAGTGGCTTAGAAGGTTAAGTTCAGTGCGTCGCTGGGTCCATGACGTCTTTGTCTTCAATACCGGTGTTACCTTGGTAACAACCAGTAGCGTATGAATGAACCCAGTTTCTGCCTTAAGGTTGAACATTTGGAGGGTTATTTCTTTTCACCCTTTTTCATAACTTTTCTTTTTATCTTCAACCCCTTCTTTCTCCTTTCTCATTTACTCCTTTTTTCGATCATACCTAAGGACTTCTTATTCTAATCTATTGGATTTGTCCTTGGGTAGATCCTCCAGCTCTGGTCGATCATAGGACGGTTTTTCCTAACCTTAGTCACCTTATATCTTCATGACTATCCTATTGTTGCCATAAAACCATTCATTTGAAAATCTCTCAAAGTGTTTATGATTATGAAACATATTTTTTGACACTTTGAGAGTTTTGGTTCTTTAGAAGGACTCCCCCTTCACATGTGCTCATGTGTTTTTTAAGAAATTTGCACATGCGGGAGGAGTTTGCACTTTTGAATTGATCCACTTTCAGCGAACATGACCGATTCGAGACACACTTACATCATTAGTTAGACTAGCTTAAAATTATTACCCGTCCTGGTCAAGTCCAAAGAAAGTCTCTCGATACGGTACATTCTACTCAGACAAGTCCTATTCGAGACACACTTACATCACTAGTTAAACTAGCTTGAAATTATTACCCGTCCAGGACAAGTCTTTTCGATTACTGACATTTTAAGCTTCGTCAATTCATTGGTACTATCTGAGTCAAGCTCTTTTGAGATTCAGTCACAATCATTAAGCATTTTTTATCACATTTTAATCATGTATTCTCCCTCTAAAAAATAGCATATCGTGATATTTTTTATATCAACTGATTAAGAAAAAGCTTTTTGGAGAGAAAGACAGATTCGATTTAGCATGAAATTGAAACATTTTTGTTTTTATACTCCCCCTTAATGACATCTCATTTTAAAATCAATTAAGGGTTTGGATGAAGTTATCTTGAGCACTCATTTAAAGAGATTTTGAGAAATCTTTTGAACAATCATGAAAAGGTGCTCAAGAATTTGGTTTTGAAAACGAGTTTTTGATTGAAATCTTTTTCGTTTGTTTATACTCGAACTTTTGAAAATGATTTCATCTTTGAACGTACGAGTCCTTGATTTGAAAAATAATCAGAAGTCATCATTTAAGTTCGGGTTTCGTACTGAAGTATACAAAAGTCATAGTGAAGAAACTTTTGAGAAACGACATGTTTTAGAAAAACATTTTAAAGAACTCCCGTTCAAGCATCTGTACATGTTCATATCATTGTTGAATGACATTTCTAGGAACGTACAGAATATTGATTTATACGATAGACATGTCGTGAGAAGAATATTTTTGGACTTTTTTTTATTTTCTATTGTTTTTGTATTTTTCTGAAAATTTTATATTTTTGTATTTTGTTTTTGTTAGTTTTTCAAATTTTGTATTTTGTTTTTCAAAAATATTTACAGCGAAGCGATTTTGAAAACATTTTTCAAGAAGATTCGAGAAGAGTTCTAACTCCTCACGGGTTAGGCTTCACATGCCAATTCGTCGAACTAAGTCGTCAAACCTTTTCTTTTGGAAGGGCTTTAGTAAATAGATCAGCGAGTTGGTAATCACTCTTAACGAAAAATAATTCAACAGTACCCTCTTCTACGTGCTCTTTGATGAAATGGTAGCGGACTCTAATATGATTAGTCTTTGAATGTTGTACGGGGATTGCACGAGATGGCTATGGCACTTTTCGAGTCACAATACTCGGCTTCGGCGGTTGATAGCGCAGTACAATCTTGCTTTCGTGACTACCAGCCTACTAGCTTTTCACCCAGAAATTGTGCTCTACCTGATGTACTTTTTGCTGTATCTTGACCACCTGCGTGGTCGGCATCTGAAAAAGGCTATTAGTTTAAACTCTGAATCCTTCGGATACTAAAGTCCCATGTTAATGGTTCTTCGTAGGTACCGAAAGATCCGTTTGGCCTCTTGGAGGTGAAGATCGGTAGGCTTTGCCTGAAACCGTGCTAATAAGCAAACAACAAAATGAATATCAGGTCGACTAGCAGTAAGATACATGAGAGAACCAATCATGCTCTGATATTTCTTCGAATCGATGGGTTTCCCAAATAAATCATCATCGATTTTTGGTGAAGTGACCATTGGTGTACCAACAGAGTCACAATTTTCCATAACATGTGTTTTCAAAGTCTCAATTGTATATTTAGCTTGATTAATAAAAATACCACGAGGGGATTGATGTATTTGTAAACCAAGAAAGAATTTAAGTTCTCCCATCATAGACATTTCAAATTTGCTTTTCATGAGATTTGCAAAATGTTTTGAATGATTCGGATAAGTGGACCTAAAGATAATGTCGTCCACGTAAATCTGAACAATCAAAATGTCATCTTTGTATTTTCTTGTAAACAAGGTAGAATCAACAGTTCCTTTGGTGAAATTGTTTTTGAGCAAGAAAGATGATAGTTCGTCATACCACGCTCTTGGAGCTTGTTTTAAACCATAAATGGCTTTCTTAAGCTTGTAGACGTAGTCTGGATGTTCTTTGTCAATGAATTCTTCTGGCTGACTCACATACACTTCTTCTTTCAGAGTTCCATTCAAAAAGCTGTCTTGATGTCCATATGATAGATTGTGATGTTTTTCTGAGCAGCATTTGCTAAGAAAATCCGGACTGCTTCAAGTCTAGCTACTGGCGCGAATGATTCTTCGAAGTCTATCCCTTCCTCCTGTGTAGATCCTTTAGCCACGATATGAGCTTTGTTGCGAATTACAGTCATTTCTTCGTCCTTTCTGTTCTTCCACAACCATTTAAGATCAATGACAAGTTTGTCAAGTGGTCGTTCAACAAGTTCCCAACTATCATGTAAGTCATATTGACGAATTTCTTCCTGCATTGCTTCTATCCATGCTACTTCTGCCATGGCTTCCCGAATGTTCTTTGGTTCTTTGAGACATATTGAGCAAATGTAGATGCACAATTCGGGATCTGTGCCAAGTTGTCGTCTCGTCTGAACTGGCCTTGAAGGTTCACCAATAACTTGTTCAATTGGATGGTCTTTCGTCCACTGGAGTGTAGAAGGGTACCTTGGTTTTAACGTATGTGTGTTAGATGGTTCTTGTAACCTTGAAGATGATTCATCAGAGTCTGTTGCAAATGGATTTTCAAATACTTCTTCTTCTTCTAACGCAACATCGTTTGAATTATTTGTTTGTTCTTCTTGAAAATTAGTGTTTTGGTTTTGCTCATCAACTCTTGGGAGAACAATTTCAATAACTGGAGTTGCTGGACTAGATGTTGATGATGCTGAGGTAGTTGGTGCTTCAGCTTCGATTGTAGTAGATGCATCTTGTGGTGGTGTTGGTGGTTGTTGGTTTTGAGCGGGTGCAGCAGAATGTTGTTGAGATGCATTTGTCGAAGTTCCACCATAGTATTCATCAAACATTAACTCGAAGAAACTTTCCAGTTCTTGTTCTGAAGGTTTTTCAGTGTTTGTTGATTGAGCTCCTTGAGATACGAGTCCTGAACTAATTTGTCCAGAAGTCTAGGGGTTTGGTGTGGGTCCTAATCCATTTTGATTAGAAGCCATTGAATTAAGCGCGGGTTTTAGAGCGAGTCTCTTAGAAGCCATCTGTGAAATCTTGTCAAACTTCACCTTTACGCGTAAGCTTAGGCTTATGCGTAAGTTTAGGTTTATGCGTAAGGTTAAAGAACCAAAATGATCTCTCAAAATTGTCCAAGCTTGAAAGATATCCCATGTCGAAGTATTCCACTAACTTGTCCAAGCTAGGGAAGTACTGAGTCACCGTTGCACGAAGAGTAGACCGAAGAACCAACTTATGCGTAGAACCAGTAAACTTACGCGTAACTTAAATGTTATGCGTAAGGCCTTCAACTTAGGTGTAGGAACTTCAACTTAGGCGTAGAAACTTCAACTTAGGTGTAGGAAGAGGGTTTTATGCTTAAACTTACGCGTAAAGCTAGGGTTTTATGCTAAACCTTAAGCGTAAACAGTACTATTTGTACTATTTCAGCGAAAAAGTTGGGTAGTGCCTGTACTATTAAGCGTAAAATGACCAAAAGATGAAAAAAAAAAACGATTTTTTCAACCAAAACACGTTTTTCACTTGTTTCTTTTGATCAAATCTCTTCCAAAACACTTATAATCACTAAAACTTCAATAGAAACAACAACTTTAACACTAAAACTCATAAAGATCAAAACTTTTAAAGAAAGGAACACGTTTTTTTATATAAAAACGCAACTTTTAAAGAAAAAGTTTGATAAAAACGATTTCCTCACACTCCTAAATCATTGTTAGGCGATTGATACCACTTGTAGGACCTTATTTCTATCAACTTTATTACTAATAGAAGCTCGTAAGGATTGGTGACTTGATGATATAAGTGGCGTATGAAACTAGAAAGAGAGTATAAAGATGAAGAGAACTTTATTGATAAAACACACACACTTACAGACACAAGCACACACCTCAAAATAAGCCTTTGAGGTGTTTAAATAGAAAGATACATGAGATGCCCTAAAGGCTTTTCTATGGGCTTGGGCTTGGGCTTGGGCTTGGGCTTGGTTTCCTTTTACATTTAAATGCTTACATAACATAACACATGATATATTAGCTTACCAAGTCCCTAGCCCAATATCTTAACTATTTATCATTCTAACAAACGACACAAAGTATTTAACATATGAGAATGACTATCACTTCTTGATATATTTCTTTGATGCTAACTCGAAGGTTTTGTAGATGTATCTCCGAGTATTCCTTGATCATTTCCTCTAAAAGGAGTGATGCGTGGGAATTGCACCAGGCTTTACCTCTCAAGGGATCTCGAGAAGCTTACAACCCCCACCAGGCAGTGTACCTGATCGATGTAGTATAGTATAATGACAAGTACCGGGGGATTGATCGTTCAGCTAGGAATAGTGTCGCTAGGATTAGAAAACCTAAAGACTAGGTCTAGAGATGAGGGATGATTCTTTTTGTATTTTTTATATTTTTTAGAAAGCAAATTAAAATCTCGGGTTTGAAGGTTTTGGGCGGAATTAGTTGCTAATCAACTAACCCAATACTAAAGATGCAATCAAAATAAAATACTAAAATGAAAATAAACTATATTAAACTAAAGTTGTGAGCAATATGTGGGAGAAATGTGTTTACTTAGATTTCACTACTCCCTAGATATCTTTTACACGTTAATTACTTGTTATAGTTGCGTGGATGACGGATTGTATTCCTTAATACCATTCATGGGGTGGCGTACTTACTTCCCCAATCCTATGAGTGCCTACTTCACTCCTATGTCGAGCCGGCTAAGAAGCTCCTAACATGGGATCATTAGAATTTACTCATGCATTAAATACAACCAATAAAACCTAGTACACATCGGTTCATGTTTCCTAAGACGTTCAAGCATGTTACACAATGGAGATCTGCCAGTTTTCTTAAGCCTAACATTGAAATCATTCATCCAATACAAACATAAACAAGTAATCAACACATAATTAACATCTAGGTTTCATTAGATCCAAGCAAACACAAGATAGATCTAGCCTAGCATGTTGAAATCAAGACAAGTAAAAGATATAGACAACCAACACATAGACATATTGATTGAATTAAGAGAAGACTTATCTCAATAGCACATGAAAGGATTCAAGGGTTGAAAACCCTTGAATATACTGTAAAATACGAGCTAGGGTTCACAAAGTTCGGCCCTAGGGTTTCTCCACACAAGTTCCTCTCTAATGAATGAAAAATAGAAAACTATATATAGAGTTTAGAAGGTGACGGCGTCAAGAACAAATGTCTGACGCCGTCATCTCGCCGCCAAATAGTTCCTCGGACTGCCTAGATCTGGGTCTGACGCCGTCATGTATACACCTTATGCAGGCCGTCACCAAAAATACTCTTGACGCCCTTCTTGTGACGCCGTCAGGTTTGCACTGGATCATCACCACTTTTACTCTTGACGCCGTCATGATTTTCCTCTTGACGCCGTCATGATTTTCCTCTTGACGCCGTCAGGTACTGTTCTCAGCATGGAAAATTAAGTCTTTGGCGTTTTCTTCACTTTTATGCTCCAAAAATGTCCGAATTGCTTCCTTTTCCAGATTTCACTCCCAAAGTACCTAAAATCACAAAAGGAACGATTTAGGGTAATATTTGATCAAATAAATTCAATTCCGGGCTTAAATGACCCCCTAAAAGTGGTTCATTTTTCGCCTCATCATATACCCTTACACTTGAGATTTGCTTGTCCTCAAGCAAATGCGCTTTTATTCTAATCAAAAGACAAGTTAGGGGTCATTTAACACTAATATAAAAGTAATTACAACAAATAATCGTTCCACTAAAGACCAAAGACAAGCACGGAGGTCATACACTAGCACCTCACAAATAGTGTTTAGATACTCACATCTCTCGGGTGTAATAAAGTATAAATTACAATATGAAAACGGAAGATATCTCTCACTACCTGTCATAGCAAAATAGATTACCATAGGCTTGGGAAAGGATCAAACCTCCACCACAGGGCGTAAACACCTAGGATAAACTATCAAAGAGGTCTTTTAAAGGGTTGTAACGTTAGGTGTAGGGATATGAAATACACGGTTTTGTTGGATATAGGCAGTCTTTACTGGTGGCGAGTTAACAATCTTGGTTAATTACATGTACAAAATGGCGTTGCTAAGCCAAGACTCGACTCGACTTAAGCTAATAAATGAAAAAAATAACAAAAACATAAAATGAACATAGAATGAAACGGGATGGTAGTCCATATGTTTTTTCTCTTTTTTTTTTTTTTTTTTTTTGCATACACTCTTTCCCTACCATCCAAAATAATACATTATAGGGAATAAATATTCCCCTTACACTTAGGATGAACATTATCCTCAATGTTCAAATAAAGAATGTAAAAGTGAAATAAGTAAAACAAATGAAATCAAATACTCCCCTGATTCGCTCGGTATGGATAATAAGGTGGCCAGGTTAAATCTTCCTCCAAGAAAATGAACAATCAAAGCTTCCCTTCCAGAATAATAATCATCCTCTTGTCATACATAACCTGTAAATCCTGAGAAAACAGACAAGGCAACCTTGCATAAAATCGGCGGCAATCTACATATGTTACTAAATCCTAGAAAACAAAATAAGATATAATGCTTGTGGAACGATGTTTGCAGATTTCCTGGAGATTATAAAACTAATAATTCAACAAAAACTTTAAGACTCCGTTAGAAAAACAAAACTGGTAAAATTTCCAAAATTTTACACGTGACGCCGTCAAGAGTAAACTCGTGACGCCGTCAGAAGTGACCTGCAGAAATTCTTATGTTAAGTTTCCGGAAAATTTCTGGAAAAACTTGGTCCTACTTCCTGGAAAATCTTGCAAAACATCATTATGACTCGATACAAGCATTTGACTCTAACAAATACGAATATACATGTTCACTTAATATTGTGGAGAATCATGATCGGTTTGTTTCTTAAAAACATATTTGGGGTTTCCCCTTACACTTATCTTTTGCAAAAATACCTTTGGGTGAAGTTAAGACTAGGCTAAACAACAAAGTAAAGTATTTCCACTATTTTAATTTTGAAACATGATCTACCAACAATAAAAATAAAGCATGCATACGGAAGCAAATAACAAACAAACAAAATAAAAATCACACAAAACATGGGTTGCCTCCCAAGAAGCGCTTTTCTTTATTTACGAGTCTTGTAGCTAGACTCAAGGTCATGGGTTACCGTGTATCGCTTATGCTCACATACCCAAGCGTGAGCCATCTAATAGTCGCTTCATCTTTCTTATAATCATCTCCTAACTCTAAACATCCGCGATAGTATCTTTTATTCTTTTCATGAGTGTATTTAAGTCCTTTTCTCTTATCATTCTCACTTAGCATTTCTATGGGCGGATACCTACTACACTTCTCCATGGAAAAATCCTTGAACCTAGGGTGTGCGTGGGGCATTTGGCAGACAAAATCTTCATCCCCATCCGAGAATGTAATTAACCCTTCCATAAGTTTCTCATCGAGGTTGGTCAACCGTTTGAAAGGTCTTCCAAAGACAACTTGGGTCAACTTACTATCAATAAATTCTCCTAGATTCTCCATAACCATGAACTCAGCAAGATAAGCAAAGCTTCCTACAAACACATGCAATGATATTGCCCTAGCAATAATATTATCCCGTTTGTATTCTAACTCATCTACCATGATTTTATTATATTCATTACGCGAGATTATGTTCATTGGGAGAGATGAGTTAAGATAGGCGTTAAAGCTCCTAAATCCGATGTTACAAGGAAATTGCATGTTGAATGAACTATCACTCTCAATCCTTGTTCGAGGGTCGACATACCTAAGAGGGTTCACTTCCTCTTCCATCCTATCCTCATTAATCACATCACCATCATCAAGATCCTCATCGGAGTCTGAATAGTAAAAAGGACTAGCCCTATGGTCATCATCATGGTCAGACTCCTCTAATTCAGAATTATTGTCAAAATGGTGGTTAGGCGAGAGGTTAGGTGGGTTCTCATTTTCCACTAAAGGGATTGGGGCGGGCATTTGGAAAATCCTACGACGAAAAACACAAATAACAGGAATCAAACGATCAATGTTATTGTTATCCATCGAGATAGTTTACGAACAAAGGAAACAAAGAAATAAGATAGACTTAAAGAAATCCTAAAAATAAAAATAAAATCTTACTAGAAAGGAATCTAGCAAGTAGACCTAATAAAAAGAGATTCTAACCTAGACAATAACTATTCCCGAGGCTGCGGCGCCAAAAACTTGATGCGTGAGAATTGCACCAGGCTTTACCTCTCAAGGGATCTCGAGAAGCTTACAACCCCCACCAGGCAGTGTACCTGATCGATGTAGTATAGTATAATGACAAGTACCGGGGGATTGATCGTTCAGCTAGGAATAGTGTCGCTAGGATTAGAAAACCTAAAGACTAGGTCTAGAGATGAGGGATGATTCTTTTTGTATTTTTTATATTTTTTAGAAAGCAAATTAAAATCTCGGGTTTGAAGGTTTTGGGCGGAATTAGTTGCTAATCAACTAACCCAATACTAAAGATGCAATCAAAATAAAATACTAAAATGAAAATAAACTATATTAAACTAAAGTTGTGAGCAATATGTGGGAGAAATGTGTTTACTTAGATTTCACTACTCCCTAGATATCTTTTACACGTTAATTACTTGTTATAGTTGCATGGATGACAGATTGTATTCCTTAATACCATTCATGGGGTGGCGTACTTACTTCCCCAATCCTATGAGTGTCTACTTCACTCCTATGTCGAGCCGGCTAAGAAGCTCCTAACATGGGATCATTAGAATTTACTCATGCATTAAATACAACCAATAAAACCTAGTACACATCGGTTCATGTTTCCTAAGACGTTCAAGCATATTACACAATGGAGATCTGCCAGTTTTCTTAAGCCTAACATTAAAATCATTCATCCAATACAACCGTAAACAAGTAATCAACACATAATTAACATCTGGGTTTCATTAAATCCAAGCAAACACAAGATAGATCTAGCCTAGCATGTTGAAATCAAGACAAGTAAAAGATATAGACAACCAACACATAGACATATTGATTGAATTAAGAGAAGACTTATCTCAATAGCACATGAAAGGATTCAAGGGTCGAAAACCCTTGAATATACTGTAAAATACGAGCTAGGGTTCACAAAGTTCGGCCCTAGGGTTTCTCCACACAAGTTCCTCTCTAATGAATGAAAAATAGAAAACTATATATAGAGTTTAGAAGGTGACAGCGTCAAGAACAAATGTCTGACGCCGTCATCTCGCCGCCAAATAGTTCCTCGGACTGCCTAGATCTGGGTCTGACGCCGTCATGTATACACCTTATGCAGGCCGTCACCAAAAATACTCTTGACGCCCTTCTTGTGACGCCGTCAGGTTTGCACTGGATCGTCACCACTTTTACTCTTGACACCGTCATGATTTTCCTCTTGACGCCATCAGGTACTGTTCTCAGCATGGAAAATTAAGTCTTTGGCGTTTTCTTCACTTTTATGCTCCAAAAACGTCCGAATTGCTTCCTTTTCCAGATTTCACTCCCAAAGTACCTAAAATCACAAAAGGAACGATTTAGGGTAATATTTGATCAAATAAATTCAATTCCGGGCTTAAATAACCCCCTAAAAGTGGTTCATTTTTCGCCTCATCAAGGAGGTGTTCCTTTAGTTTTTTGAATTTTTCTAGAATACTATTTTCTAGTTTAGTGGAATCGTTATGCTCAAAATCCCGATTCAAGTATGATAACGCTCAGAATGAGTATGTTTTTAGTTGCAATATCGTTAGTTTTGTGCATCATATTTGGTTATATTTATATGTATTTGTTACTTAATCATGAAAAAGTGTATATGCAAGTAAATGTAGCCAAGTACAGGAGTAAATGATGAAAAGATGAAGAATTGAAGCCATTATGCACATTTGGAGATTTTCAAGGTAGAGCCAAGAGAAAACCACACAAGAAACCATGGATCTGATAGTGTTAAGATTTCTATGTTCATATATCAAGAAAATATCAAGTTCTATGGAAGAAATCAGCACTCAAATGAAGGATAAAGCATGGAACAAGAAAAGTCAAGAAAAGTCAATGAATGTGTGTTCAGGTCTATGCCAACCGATCGGTTGCAACCTGCAACCGATTCAGTTGGAATGTGCCAAAGCACCATCCGATCAGATGGAGCTAAAACCAATCGGATGGGTGTACATGCAGTTACCATTTCGCATTAAATGAAGGTTTTACTTCCCATTAATCGTTGGAGTTCGATCATTTCTTGTTAATAACTCAGGAGGGACATTTTGGCTTGAGGAATAAGTGTTCTTACACTATATAATGAAGCATATGCATGTATACTAAGTGTGACACCCCAAATCTAGTAAAGGCTTACACCAAAGTACTTGCTACCTTATTATTATTGCCCGAAAGTCTATTAGAAGCTGTAGAAACATCCAGGAGATATTGAGTTCAAGTTTCAATAGTCGGTCTGAGTGTGGAGTTGTTTACTT
The DNA here is from genome assembly GCA_030686995.1 of Artemisia argyi. NCBI lineage: Eukaryota > Viridiplantae > Streptophyta > Magnoliopsida > Asterales > Asteraceae > Artemisia > Artemisia argyi. The sequence goes on from JARVZY010002048.1 coordinate 67,345, forward strand.
GTCATAGTAGGTGATTGGAGGAGTATGGTTGCTCTAGTTCTACGGTTCTAGTTCTTGTAATCTTAAACTAGGTATATCTTGTTTACTTACTATGAACTATCGTTACATTGAATTTAATGAAAGTTTTATTTGTTACATGTGTGTTATTATGATTGTTATGGAGTAGTTGTGATATACTTGTGTGTATGATGTAACCATTGTCAAAGTATTCTTATATTTAAAAAGTGATGCATGAAAACATTTCTTATTTTAATGAGTTTGTTGGAATAACATCTTCTTTTGCTTAATTTGTTGGTAAAAACACTTTCAAGAATAAATGTCCGAAAGGATTTTCTTAATGTTTTTATTCCAAAACGTTAGTGCACGAATTAGTATGGGATGTGATGTGTGGCAAGCATCATATTTACTCATTAAAATGGATTTGGGATGATTTAATCACGATAAAAGGCTGAAAGGATTCGTAAGAACTAAATGGATAAGAAATCCTTTTCAACAAATAAGATTCCTAATAGAAATATCATAATAGTTAATTGGTCGAAAGAAGTTAACTAGGCGATTGAATTCTTAGTTATGATTACTCATGATATAAACCATTGATTGATAATCATTTATATTAGATTTGTGCATCATTACAAGTTACACCAAACTTATTGAATACTCTATGCAATTGGTTAATGAATTACACACAAGTAATGAATTACCACGGATGAGTATACTTGCTCGTATGTGTTAAATAAGATAACCGGATAAATCGTGTTTATAAATTTTAAAACTTGTACACGGTAGAGCACATCAAAGTAGTCATTTATTTGGTACCCCTAAGGAGCAGGAACTTCTATTTTAACCCTTCTTAGGGGATTCCATCCACAAACCCAAAGTTTATGGCTGACTGATATGGCTCATTATCATTTAGCTATTACATTTATATTTCTCATTGCTGGACATATGTGTAGAACTAATTTTAGGATTGGGCACAATATGAAAGATCTCTCTCTCTCTCTCTCTCTCTCTCTCTCTCTCTCTCTCTCTCTCTCTCTCTCTCTCTCTCTCTCTCTCTCTCTCCAATTTGATCAATCTCTTTATTTGATCATTCTTGTCTTGTTACTTCTTATATCAATCTATTTATTTTATCTTAGATTTTTGAGTGTATTTTTGGTGAGATTGATAGCGTCTAGTTTCGGGACTATCATTGTCTTTTGTATTCGTTTAGTAAGCATTCAGTTGAGGACTTATCTTCTATGGCTGTAGTAATAAAAGATTTACCAGGAGGTGGTTGGCTGGGTGATAAATTATGTGTTCGTCATCATTTTTATATTTATAATATCGTGTTTATTTCAACTAATTTTTTTTATATATTTTTAATGATAATCTTTCTACAAAAAAAGTTTCAAAATATTTATTGAATATTTGATAATTTGAAAATTGTTAAGAACAAAAGTGGTGGTTAGATGTTTGTAAGTAGACACATAGTTAAAGGGATTCTTTTGTTGTTTTTTAAGGGAGAACGTCCCCAGTAATAATAATATAAGTGTTGTTTTTTGCTATATCTTTAAACCGTTGATAAATGACAATGATGATTGATTCACACGTCTTGCTTCATCCCGACAATACAGTCTAAATAAGACTTCAATAATTTTAAGTATACTATGTTTTATGTTATATTAGTTTCTTATGATATCAATTTACCAAAATTATTATAATAGGATAGTAAACACAACACAAAAAACTAGCTTAAGTTAACATAGAGCTAAGTTTTGGGCAGCCAAATATGGTTAAGAAGTCAATGCCAAAAGTAGCATGGTTCCAAGTCAAGCTAGTCTGGCTTTGATTATTTATTATATAGCGCTTCTTTATTTTGTCTCTTAATCTAACATACACTGAAATGTAGTGAAAGAACTAATAGTTGAAAATTCATAAAACATTATAAAATATAATGAAAATTTGGTTGTGTAATCAACTCAATATATACTTGTAGACGATCAAAGGTGAAAATTGAACTTTAAAATTAAATATGTTAGAAACGTATTTGCATCAACAAACTCAAGAGAGTTACTTTTACTTTTAATTAAACATAAAATTGACTGCCCTAATAATTATACTTGTAGATGACCAAAGGTGAAAATTGAACTTTAAAATAGAAAATAAAAATAGAGTTAACTACATAAATGGTTCATGTGGTTTGTCGGGTATTACGATAAGAGTTGTATAGACCTGAGATGGTGGTGGTGTTTGATAGGTGTGGTGGTTGTTGTTAAATTGGTGGGTATGGTGGTAGATATGTTGGTGGTGGCTGATGAGGATGTAAGTGGCGGTGACGGTGGTAGTTGCCAGCGGTTATTAGCAGGTGGGGTGGTGGTGGTGGTTCGTAGGTGTAGCTTGGTGGCTGATAAGGACTAGGTTGCAGGTGGCGGGGGTTGGTCGACGGTTATTAGCATATAGGTAGTCGTGGTTGTTTTTGAGTGACTGGTGATAGCACTAAAGGTGGTGATACAGTTTCGTTTAGTGGTATGGTGTTATTGTAGAGTTGGATTTAGTGTTGAAGCATATGCATATAATGGATTGTAAAAAAAAAAAAAAAAAAAAAAAAAAAAAAAAAAAAAAAAAAAGTTGATGAGTTTATCATTTGTGTTTGAGAGGTGTTTGTGTATTAGTGTATATGGAGTGAGAAAAAGCTGGGTTAAGTTAGACAGGAAAACAAAGCCAGAAAATTGTGTGTGGATCCATGTACATGATAAAAGTATGAGAATGACGAAAATGCCCTTTAATTTAATGGTCAAACTAAGTCAATCTAACAAAGTTAGGGAAAATGGACTGGATCCGTAATAGATTAAAACCGTGGTGACCTAATCTCGGACGAAAATAAAAAATGGTCTCAATCTGTAATACCCGACAAATTACAGGAGGCATTTACATATTTAACTCAAAAAATTTTACTGTAATAAAAGCATAATGTATAAAGAAAAAGAGGCCACATGCATAATAACAAATTTGATGCGTTGTTGGCTAGTCTTTTCCTTCCATGTCATGGCCCCCATATTCTCTTTTTTTTTTGGCTTTTTCTTTTCTTTATTCTACCAATAAGACTATAACATATATTTTTTTTATTATAGAATTATTTAATAAATCACAACTATTAAATAAAGATCTTTAAAGAAAAAGAAAAAAAAGCCCATGGTTTACTATTTATATGTGAGTCATATAAATTTAGTTGTAGGTATCAATAACTAAATACCGTAAATGTACCTCTTGCCTCATTGAAGTAGTGCAAGCTAGCTAATATGGAAAATGCATCTCAATTCGAACAATTTTTACCTTCCACCACCACCTCCTCTTCCACAACAACCACCACGACTTGCTCCTCGGAATCGTCTACCTCTACCCCCTTGAGATCGACCACCGTGATCATTGCATGTACTGAAATGGTAGGCAAACCTAAAAAAGGCTTGAAAATAGCTCAAAATGGAAATAATGGTAATGAACAAAAGAAACCAAGTAAAACTGGCGATGCTAGTGGATGCAAACATCCTACATATCGTGGAGTACGAAAGAGGACTTGGGGTAAATGGGTGTCAGAAATTCGCGAGCCACGAAAGAAATCAAGAATATGGCTAGGAACATTTTCGACAGCTGAAATGGCGGCTCGAGCTCATGATGTAGCAGCTATAGCTATAAAAGGTCACTCAGCTTACCTCAACTTTCCTGAATTAGCACACCAACTTCCACAACCAAAAACCACATCACCAAAGGACATACGTGAAGCTGCCATCAAGGCTGCTAGTGAATATGAAGACGATCCACCAACTAAAGACGCGCTTTCTCATTCTCATTCATCGACAACTTTATCATCTGATAACACCCAAGAATCACTTAATTCAATACCAACTGAGGACGATGATACATTTTTCGACCTACCTGATCTTCGAAGTGATCATAGTTTCCATTTTTACCCTTCATCATGGCAGTTGGACGCTGGAACTGATACATGCTTAAGACTTGAAGCTGAAGAGTCGTATCTTTGGCATGTTTACTAGTCAAAAGATTTTTTTTATTTTATTTTTAAAGTTGGTGGCTGGCAAGTCAGAATCAACATATACACAAATTACACCCCTAGCTATAGCTAGCCTGTAAATAACCTTAGCCAACCCAAATTTGGAATTACATGTGTGAGTCTGTGAAGATTTGTAGGAAAAAATAAAATATTCATTTGATCTTGTACTATTTGGTGGAATAACCGAATAGGTTTTGAAAGTTCTTGCCATAAAATAGCTCGTGTGCACTATCCATAAACCTTAATTAGAAGATAGAGCTAGACTGATATAGATTTCGCAAAAAACCAGCTATTTACTTCAGTGTTAATTGCAAAACCGTCCCACTAAAAAGAAATCATATACAAATAAAGAAAGAGTCTCTGGAATGCAAACGTTGCATCTAAATAGGTTTTAAAAAATAAACGGAATACTTGCATAGAAATATATCTAATTTGTCAACTTTTGTAGTTCTATGTAACCTATTATTTTTTTCGTAGTTCCAATACTCAACTTTTGAATTTACTTAGTTCCGTGTATTGGATGACCAGTTGTATGTACTATTTGACCATTTTTTGTAGTTCCGTATACTTAACTTTTGGGTATATCCTTCTAATAATACATACAACTGATCATCCAGTGCACGGAACTAAGTGAATTCAAAAGTGGAGTACATAGAACCAAAAAAAAATAAATAAATAAATAAATAAAATAAATAAATAAAAACTATTAAAACTACAAAAGATGACAAGTTAAATACGTTTCCATGTAATTATCTCAAAATAAAATAAAGAATTCTGACGTTTAGTTTTTATTTATTTTTTTTTCTAAAATGCCCTTACAGCTAGCAATAAATACTTTTTTTTTTCTTTATTTATTTATTTATTTATTTATTTTTTTGGTTTTTGGTTTTTGGTTTTGTTTTATACGCATATGTAGATCAATCATGTAATTAAGACCGTTTATATTATAGTCACACATGAGGGGACATGTGAAGAGTGTCGAAGAAGGAGACACCATTTCATGATTTACGTAGCTATTTCTTTTAACTTTTGCCTTTATACTTAAATAACCATCTTTGGTGGAGTAATTCAAAAGGTTTGTGAAATTAGAGTTTATTTAAATTAACCTAATTAAGACTATTAATAATTTGAAAATAGTTTATACAAATTAATGTCTTGAATATAATCAAGTGCATGTACATGAATCACGTTATGAATATCTCTAGTGGTAGTTGTCCATCATGTGTCATCGTTTTCATCATTTATGAACATTTTAATCATTCAAATGGTAAGCATAGTGGTGGCAATAAAGGAGACAAAATGGTATCTATTTGCGTTGCTAGCAAATCTTTCAACCACACATGTGTCTTAGTTTGTATAAACTACAGTATATTTTATATACAAATATAAATGAAAACTTAATTGGGTTCCATGAAGTGTAATCAATTATTTCGACAAGTGTAATAAAAACATGGACAGACGTACCGTATCCACATATATATACACCCATTATAGGTTTACAATCTAATGAGAAATTGACTTCTATGTAATAAATGAGAAACATGCATGAGTGCCTTTAGTTGAAAGAAGAATTTTGTAGTTTTCTTTAATTCTGTAAGAATTTTGAGGGGTTTTCTATCTTAAAGGAAAGATCGAGATGAAAATCTAGAGAAAAACGTTTAGTTGATTTTGTTATTTTATTTTTAGATAAGGAAGAGTGTTTTGGGTTTACAGAAGAAACAAGGAAAACGTCAAAAATATGTTTTGTAGATTTCCTCGTTTAGGTTAAAAAAGAAAAAAAAAAATCATTTTATCCGGAAATTTTAGAGAAAAAACTAGCTTCTAACACAACTCCAGTTTTCTTTGTTTTGTACTAAGTTTTTTATTTATTTTTTTTTAATAAAAAAAGAAGGATGTTTTCCCTTAGCTAAACTCACCAAACGTCTAAAAAAAGGCGAAATGCACACTTATAAAAAACAAAGAAGTACACAAAACAGTGAAAATGCCATTTTCCTGGATTTATTTCATGATTGTCATTTTTTCTATCTCACAATAATTCGATAATATAATTGATGCTACTGTTCAATCTTTAATAAAGCTTAATTTTATTTAATGTATTTACTTGATTTAATTTGGATCCTGCGAAAGAATAGAGATATATTATTATATATCCTCCAATGATACCACATTCATGTAGGAATTAAGCATCCAATGACCGAGTGTGATCACATGTTTAACGACGTATATTAAACAAATACTTCTTTGCAATAATATAATTAAAGAGATATCTTTTGATCATGGGTCTAAAAGTCGTTGGTGATTTTAGTGTCATCACTTATATTTTTATGTAATTGTGATTTACTTAAGATCAAGGGTTTAATTAGATTTAGTTTACAGTTAAGTTTGAGTAAAGAGGTGCGGAGTGCACACTCGTTCTAGCTAGCTTGATGCCGCTACGAACAAAGAGCAGGGATCAAGGGGCAGAGCCCCTTACTGGGGTCCCGCTCCCAGGTGAGCAGGCTGGGGTCGATGGCAGCACCCCAAAACCTAAACAGTTTTTGAGATTCTGGTATTACCTGTTTTCTTTCCAAACGGTTTTTCCACCAAAAGTCACCTCTTTTTTCCAATAGTTATGACCCTTCCCGCTAACCGATTTTAACTAACTTTCGGTTATGTATTTCCATTGTATATTGATCTCTTCCATAACAGAACAAATATAACAACTTTCTGTGCATTACTTTGATTTCGTGTGCCTTAGAAACAAAGTGTTGTTCTCTGAATATCCAATTGGGGATTTCGTGATACCCGAGGCATATATGGTCGAAATACTTTAATCTGAAAGTAATCTCAACACGATTCAAAAAATATATCAGGATTATTACCTCCTACACTCACCCAAAATTCTAACAAAAGTTGTAACATTTGAATCTACAATCCATTCTCATTGCATGTACTGAACTTGTTTGCATATAAGTTGAGAAGTTATATTACTAAGCCAACAATCATATAAGATTTCTTTTAGATAATAAATCAAACACTACTTTATTTATATGATATATAATTTGTAAAAAGGGAAACAGAATCTGCCATTTTCTCTCTATCAAGGTGGAAAGAACCAGAATAAAAAAGAAGAAAAAGAGAAAGGTATTTTAGCATTTAAACAAAGGAAACCAAAGAAAGAAAAAGATGAGAAAGAGTGGAAGCGATGCATCTAATGCTTTTTTTTTTTTTTTTTTTTTTTTTTTTTTTTTTTTTTTTTTTCTCTCTTCTTCTTCTTTTTTATGTTTTAATGTTTAATAATGTACGTAGTTTTATGCATAGACCCAGTCTTTTGCAATTATGGTCGTGTTTTTTATTAAAGGCGGACACTTTACTTACGGGCTAAATCGGTTTAAGCATTGCCTTTCAATTATTGTGCCTAGTGAGTGACCAACCTGATATTAACATTTAGCGAAAAATGTACTGTTATATACTATCGATGACAAAAATAAACGAAAACAAGCAAGTCTTTAATAATTAACTCCATATATATGAGGAAAATAGAATGGTTTCAAATTTTTTGAAAATCAATCCATGTGTTATGGTATCCAAAAACACTTATCATGGTAGTATTGGAGGGGCTATATTTTTAAAACCACAAGCTTATAGCTCTGAAGAAGCTTAAAAAGAGCGCCTAACAAATATGCCTATCACGGGAATATTTGAAGTGCTGTTTGTCTGTATGAGTTTACAGATTGGGCCTCCAAGAAATTTATATTTTTGTATTAAATGTCAACTTAGTATGCTACGTGTATGAAATTTGGGTTCTAAAATGCATAGTTGTTGTGACTCTATAAATCAGTTCCTGTCAATTTAGTTGTTGTCAGTTTTGCTCTGATGTGATCATGTCATTTTAGTAGCTGTGAATTCAATAGTAGTTAAGTTGTCTGCTGTCAATCTAGTTTTATCCATTAATAGGATTATCTAAATTTAGTAGTTAATTTGTTCAATGTCTGTTTCATCTTTTTTTTTTTTTTAAAAAAAAAGGCGATTGAATTAGAAACTACAAAGTGGGGATAAAGCGTTACAAGAATAATCAATCCACTTTTAAGGAAAACTTTCTAGATCTACTATAACAATCCAATTGAAAGAATATGTCTTGATATCGTTGAAGATAAGATCTTGAAGGTTTCTTGGAGGAGAAAATAACGTTGTTCATGCATCGCCATATGGACCAAATTGTTGTTTGGACAAACGCATCAAAGAATCTAGTTAAATTTTCCCCAAGAGGTGTATAATTTGCCAAATCAACTAAGTCATGCAAACCAAGGAACGAAACATTCAAAATCCGCCACCACTTCAAAACATCTGACCATATTTCTTTTGCGATTTTGCAATAAACAAATATTTGTTCTTCCATTTCGATTCCATCATCACACAAGGGACATCATACAGAATCCAAATCTACAGCCCTTCGATCAAGTTTACTACGCGTACTCCCATCCTACTATTCATTACTCCCCATGTATTGATATTGACTTTCAAAGGGTCACGGTTCCGGCCATCTAGTTGCAACATATATAGGAGGCGGGCAGGTTAGAACATAGACATGATAAGGATCTCATACCTTTAACTGTAAAGAATCTTGAGGCATCTATAAAGAATTCCCGTACTAAAAAGTACCGTGCCAATCTAGTTGCCAAATGGTATCTGCTGATAGATATATGAATCAATCAAGGTTTAAAACCTCTAAGGAAAGACACTCTTATTGAAGAGATCAAAGTTTTATCCAACTTTTGGATTCTTCATTCAAACAAACATTGTAAACCAAATTGAAATGATTGGGGCATAAACCCCATATACTCTTGTAACTCTTGTTTGATCCTTTTGTAACCTTTTTTCTAGCTCCTTGCTAGCGTTGTTTAATAAAATCACCTTTCAGAAAAAAGATAAATATATGAATTTGTTTATGTGTTTATGTTTCGATGGCGTCGTACAAGTGCCAAAAAGTACCCGTTTTAACTCATTATCCAATCCGTTCATTTCCTTTTTTGGGTAAAAGATTACTCGAGAAAATATTATAAACTCAATAATTACAAAGTTATTTGGTTGAATACCACATACAAACACAAGCCATTACCCCAACTAACTGGCCATGGACCGACTGGACAAGCCATTTTGTTTAAGCACACACAAAAACTAGTTCCCCTCTAACCACATCTAACCGATGTTACGCACATTCACCTTCCCCCCTAAACAATTTCTTCAAGATGGTAATGTTCTCCATTAGGTAGGCTGTGTGTTTAAACTTGAGAGTTAAGGTTTAATTTAGCCAAACATTTTTCCGTATATAAGCTCGACTAACTTGTCTACAGGTTTACATACCCTCTTGTATAGCCGATTATTGCGCTCTTGCCAAATATAATAAGCAGTTGTGGCAAGGGACAATACGTCCAATAACACTCGGACTTGTATTTCGGTCGCAATAGGCTTTAAACCATCCACAATATCCATCCAGCAGCTCGATACATTATGCATATTGGCATGTACCTTCATTCTCGACCAAACCTACGAAGAAAAAACGCACTAAAAAGTGTAAGTGAAAATGCGTTGAACTTGACATAGTGAACACCGCAATTGAGCCAATGTTTATGAAGGGATTGTTGTTTGCCTTTCTTTAATGATCAGACTTCACAGTTTGTTAATCTTCTTTAATCGGTATATATGGAGAAGGGTTTGGGACAGAAAACTTGTAAGAGAAATAATATAAACTGAATATGTATTGATCGATTGATTGTTGATTACAGAATCCTACCTATTTATACTAGATGAATCGGTCCCTTTGATGAAGAGGCATACCGATTCCCATAAAGTAAATGACACAAATTTTCTAATCGTTATAACCTAACTAAACGGTTTATACCGTTATCTATTGGACACAGCCCAAACACAATGGGTTGAAACTTTACAGAATACATAATAATTACACTAAACTACCCTAATTTTTTTGCTTCTATAACATTATGGTCCAACATTCACCCCCCTAATGTTATAGATGCAAATCGAGTCTTCTTCTCTTGTCTTCACAACAGCGTTGGTTCATCGTCACTTTGATAAATGAGATGTGCTTCTTCTTCCTTTTCTTTCTCTTTGTCCCTTCACTTTGTACATTCATATGCGAAATGACCATATTCACCACATTCATAGCATTTGAATCTGCTCTTGTCATTGCTTGTTTGACCAGCACTTCTTCCACGTCCTCTACCATGGCTGTTTCCAGAATTATTTGTACTTGCTAATAGTAATTTGCTTGGATCATACTCTTCTGGTTCATCAGTACTCTTAATACGTTCTTCAAATGCTGTTATTCTTCCAACGGCTTCTTCGAATGGCATGGTATCTATTTCTGAGTATTGTTCAATGGTTGCCACGATCGGTAAAAACTTCTTTGGAACCGAATTTAGTAACTTCCTGACAATTGTCTTATCTTTGAGTGTCGAACCAAGGTTTATAAACCTTGCCCTTATACTGCCCAACCTTCCAGAAAAGTCACTTATGGTTTCATTTTCTTTCATCTTCAAGGTTTCAAGTTCGCTCCTTAAAGTTTGTAGTCGTGCCTTGTGAACGAGATCTGCTCCAAGATATAGAACTTTGATCACATCCCATACTTCCTTTGCACTTTCGTATTGCGCAACTTGCATTAAAATATCTCCCAATAACGTTTGGAAGATCATTGCTTTCGTTGTAAGTGCCTTATTCTCATCCACCTTTTCTGTTGAATCAATAGCTTCCCAAAGACAATAAGCCTTTAAAATCATTGCCCACTGGGTGTAATTTGAATCCGTCAACTGTACGCATTTAAGTGCTATATTTTCTTGAACTTTAGACATGCTGCTTTCTTCTTTATCTTTCGTCGTGCTTGTACCATACAGGTTTTCCTTTTGCTTACTTGATCGTACCACACAGGTTAATACCACAAAGGTTTTACCACGAAGGTTTGTTCCACGAAGGATTGTACCACGGAGGTTTGTTCCACAAAGGATTTGTACCACTAAGGTTTTGGATTCTTGCTTACTAAACCACAAAGGTTATGATTTCTTTCTACTTTTCAACAATAGCCTCTTCTTACTTTCTAATTTATATGATTCTAATTCTGAAATATATAAATTGAAAGCAATAAATACTTAATAATAACGATCACTTACAAGCTTTTTCTGTAATTAGGGCAAACTTTCGATCCCTTCTTTCTTTTCTTGCTGCAATCAATGGCCTACTTGTACTCGTTCTTCCCTGGATTAATTAACCGTTAGCTCTGATACCACTGTTGTTTGCCTTCGTTTAATGATCAGACTTTACAGTTTGTTAATCTTCTTTAATCGGTATATATGGAGAAGGGTTTGGGACAGAAAACTTGTAAGATAAATAATATAAACTGAATATGTATTGATCGATTGATTGTTGATTACAGAATCCTACCTATTTATACTAGATGAATCGGTCCCTTTGATGAAGAGGCATACCGATTCCCATAAAGTAAATGACACAACTTTTCTAAACGTTATAACCTAACTAAACGGTTTATACCGTTATCTATTGGACCCAGCCCAAACACAATGGGTCGAAACTTTACAGAATACATAATAATTACACTAAACTACCCTAATTTTTTTGCTTTTATAACATTATGGTCCAAGAGGGGTTATCTCCCAATGTTTTAATTTATCTTGCGTTTTTAGTTTTTGAACCATGACCCACCAAACCAAGAATGCATGTATCCTGTCAATCAACTTCAGCAGCTCGCGGTCTTAATCGCGTACGTAACTAAGTCTTCAATTGTAACATTGGAGCCCAAATTACTCACTCAGCCGAGATGGTATCGCGTCGATCTTGCGAAAATATGCATCGACTGTGAGGTCTCCTATGTCCGTACCACGGAGTTCTCCAACTAACTCAACTGTTTTTTTTATCGCTTATTATCGGTGAAAATTTTCTCCAAAATTTCCCAGCTTCTCTCGAGGTCTTAGGTTTTTCCTTCAACACACTTTCCAAGAGGGTTCGGAGATCGTGTGGTAAATGCATTGTTTAATTATGGCATCAGTTGTTAGCCAATCTTCGGTTGGTACGGGAGGGGCAGTGCTGTACGTGGTTGCGGGTGGTGTGGGGACCTTGAAACCTTCGAGTTGGTTTTTAAACAATTCACTCCTGTTGGAGTAATTCAGTTTGTATGCATCAAAATGAACAGGAAGCTTTATCATAGGGAGAGGTAGATGCATGTGACGGGAGATGCATTATTCACCATGGTGATCAATAGTATATTAGTGGAGGCTATGGCAGAAGGTGTGGAGAGAAGGGAAGATGACTGCAGATTTAGGGTTCAGTTTCCTTAGGGATACAACACATAAATGAGTTAAGCCCAATATACATATGCGGGCCTCGTAATAATCACTACTAACACAATAAACATGCATTGATGATAGGACCGAAATTATCAATTGTATCCGACCTGCAAATGATAGTGATTTGTCCTTCCAATCACCTATACGGTTTTTTACCTTCTCAACCAACACCTTACAATCTTTGTGTAGCAGACGAGAGATATCAATGGAACTCCTAGGTATTTAACCGGAAGTTCACCTTCTTCAAATGGAAAGACATTCAATATTGCTTGTTTAACTTGGTTGAAACATTTTAGAAGAATGCGGTGCTTTTTGTTAATGTGCATGTGTAACTACTAGCATATACATGTTTTAGACTTGCAACAATTAGAACAAACCACAAACACAATTAAAAGACACAAAAAGATTTATAAAAACCTCATCAAGTTGAGCAGTTCTTACAATCAACAAGATTGAGATATGTGTAGTTACTAATGATTTTTGTTTTACTTTTTGGGTCAACCCGAAAATCACAAACAGAAGTGAACAAGAAATTTCAATATTTCTTTAATAATACGATTTGTTAAACCGTAGAAACCAATTATATATTCATAAATTCCTAGGTTAAAGATTATATATAAGAATTAGGCTTTTTCTTATTATTTTAGTATTTAGGTGAGTTCTATCTGTATATATAGATCACTTTTCTAGCTTCAAAGATGGCGTCAAAGCTTCAATTTTTCTTACTACATACTTGCTATTTGATCATGCGCAACTATGCAGATATCAATGGCTGGAGATCCGGGCATTCTCAGAGTTCATGCCTCCAGTGGTTTGGTTGGGCCCTCTGGATGGAAACTATTTCACCTTCACTGGGATGAGAGCACTGGCCAACGCACCCTTCCCGAAAACTTTTAACGTCACAAAAGCAGCCATGGCCGAATTCCCTGCTCCTAATGATCAGAGTGTTTCTTATGCTGTACTACAGTTCCCTAATGGCACAGTTAACCCACTGCACACCCATCCACGGGCTTCAGATCGAGTTGTTTGTTCTCATGGGCTCTTTACAAGTTGGATTTGTTGATATTATCAAAAAGCTGTTTACTCAAAGATTGCATCAAGGTGACATTTTTGTGTTCCCGAAGGGACTTGGTCACTTTCAAAACCGATGTGGCTACTATTAAGAAGATTAAGTCTGGACTATCAGGCTAACTCGGATGAGGTGCTTTCCAATTTGTATAGTATGTGTGTTTTGAAAATGAAAAATATGTACTTGAATGGTGAATAAAGTGACACTTTAGATCTATCTTACCATTTATTGAAATCTCACTTGGGACTTCAAGAACATCGTCAGGAAAACTGCTAGCTATATACTCTGTAACAAAGAAGCAAGCAAACAACCACAAGAACACGTACAATCATTATTACACCTTTTTTCCAATTGGCGGGATCTGAAGATATTTTGTTACTATTAACGATACGTTTAAAAAAATTGATAACCGATAAAGACAATATAACCAAATATTATCAAACCTACATGCCTGTCGACAAAAACCAAATTCCTTCACAAGTCACAACCAAATCAAAACAAACCTTTACTAAGAACAGAATAGTTGAGCTAGGGTTACCTTGTTGCCACTAGCCTTTTCAGATATTCTGTTTCCTGAAGTTAATATCCTAAGCCACCACTTGATGCAAGTTATCCAATTGTCCAAGCACAACCATCATCACGCCTAGGAATTAATACTCCCTGACCCATACAACATTCTAGTTTGCTACTGCTCTATCTCCAATTAGGAACATATCCTGCTGGATGAAAGAGTGGCAGTTTTTTTGTTTCATTCTTTTTTGGCCCATCCTCGCATATAGAAATACTTGAGAACTGAGTGAGCACAAGAGAGAAGGAGCGAGGGTGAAGAGAAAATGGAAAATGTTGGAATTAAAAGAGATAGCCATGTTACAAAATGAAGTAATCAGGAAATGTCATATACTCATAGTATGTAATTATGAAATTAATCGTTTCATACAGGTTTCTAGTCCATATAACCATTCTTTATTCCAGAACATTACATTGTCCCTGTCATACAAAGACCATGATGAACAAACACTAAACGAAAGGGTTATTGAACACCTAACTCTTGAGTCCTAACTCAATTTTTTGAACCGTTGGTATGTCAGTTTTGAATGACTTTGCTAGGACATTGTCGTCAATACCAGTTGTGAAAACAGACTTCGGCATGGAAAGCAGACCAGCACTCGCACTTCCAAATGCAGATATTGCAATGACAGATTGATTGTGATTCCTGTTGTACTGAAAATGAACAAGTCCCTTTGGAAATACAAACATATCACCCTCATGAAGTGTCTGGTTATACAACACGTTCGTGGTGTCGACAAATCCAACTTCAAGTGTACCGAACAATACTATGAGAAGTTCAGCAGCTCGAGGGTGAGTATGAGGTGGGTTCACACCAGCTGGTGGGAACTGGAGTACTGCATAGGAGACACTTTGACCGTTCAAAGCTGGGAACTCGGTCATTGAAGCTTTGATGACTGTGAAGTTCTTAGGGTTTGGGTTAAAAAATGCACTGAGCCCACTGTAGGTGAAGTAACTGGCATCAACAGATGTGTTTGGGGTTATGAAATCAGTTAAGATATCAGGGTCATTAGCTTGTGTTGTTCTTGAAATTGCTAGGACCAAGGCTAGTGACAGTAAAAGAACAGAACTTCTGATAGCCATGACTGAAACAGATAGAAAAACAAGTGTTGTGTGGTATGATATTTTAGGTTCCTGATAGTGTTTAAATACAGGTTGTCGATGAAAGCAATGGTTTCGTTGTTTATGTAATAATGAGTTGTATATCACCTAGAGAAGAATAAAAAGGATATTCTTGCATTGTAAGTTTTGCCAATTGTTGTTTCTATATGCCGCTGTCTACTTTCATCGGCATTAGAGAACAAAGAATGTATCTGGTAGCATTCTCGTCTGAGGTTTCGATTACTGTAACATATGCCCAATGCAATTAGAGAATAAAATCATATAAAAATTGACCGGCCAATCAAACAAGAAATAGTTTTTAAGAACTTAATGTTTGGCAGTTCAGCCTTGCTATCATCATCAAGAAAACAGAGCTATGTGAAGTTACCAAAGATGCTTTGTTTTTTCATTTGGCTCATCATAAACGAAAAAATAAAAAATAATACTAGTAATAAAATTAAAAAAAAAAAAAAAAAAAAAAAAAAAAAAAAAAAAGAGCGCGATGGAATCCAAAATTTTACGACTATTGATCTTTTCAACCGCTAAAACCAATCAGTCCTAGAAATTACTTCTGTATATCTGTTGACATCTATTCAATTCAAGACCAAAACATTGATCCGTTTCTAGATTTAATAAAAATGGCATCAAAGCTTCAATTTTTCTTCACTTCTAATCTCAAGCGCCACTCTTCAGATATCAATGGCAGGAGATCTGGACATTCTCTCTGACTTCATCCATCCAGCGGTACTATTTGACCCTCTAGATGGGAACTTCACCTACACTGGGATGAGAGCACATGTAAATGCACCCTTCCCGAAAGCTTTTAAGGTCACAAAAGCAGCCATGGCTGAGTTTCCAGCTCTTTAACGGTCAGAGTGTTTCTTATGTTGTACTGCAGTTCCCTAATGGCACAATTAACCCACCACGCACACATCCTCGGGCCTCAGAGCTTTTGTTTGTTCTCATGGGTTCTTTAGAAGTTGGGTTTGTTGACACTACTAACAAGTTGTTTTCTCAGACACTGCAAAAAGGTGATATCTTTGTGTTCCCAAAGGGACTTGTTAACTTCCAGTTTAACAATGATGCTCATGATCCAGCTTTGGCTCTCTCTGCCTTTGGCAGTGCGAATGCAGGGACAGTTTCCGTTCCAAATTCAGTTTTTAGTACAACCATCGATGATCAACTATTAGCTTTGTCCTTCAAAACTGGTGTTACTACCATTAAGAAGATTAAATCTGGGCTATCAAGCTAATTAGGATAAAGTACTTGCCATATTGTATGCATTTCTTATTTGTGGCTTTCAAACACCAATAATTGTTTTCTTAAATGGTGAATAAAAGAGACATTTATGTAAGCTTATACTAATTCTAACCTTAGTACAATTGCAATTATATGGAACGGAAAAATAAATAAGTTGCTCGTTTTTTTTCTACACTTATGGTCTGATGTTATGACTGCAAAGTAGAATTGTGAAACAGTTTTTGACTGTTATCTTTAACTTAACACCTAAGATAATTTGTGAGAAAATAGTCCCAAGTATTTGGTTAAGAGTGATTTTATTTTAGAGTTTGAAACATTGTACAAGCATAATATAAGCAAGAACCATGCGCTAGATAAGCAATGGAAGTCATTGATTTAACATCAGATTAACAATCGAAAATCTCCAGATTGTCAATAGCCATATGCATTGTACTGTTTTCTTATGACTAATATAAAATTAGTCAGGACATGAACACACAAGATATATGTTGATACAAACAAGTCTATAAATATATGACAAAACTAAAATGTACTCTAATTATGAGGGTAGAATTTGCCTTCCTTCCGTCACCTTTATTCACCATACTGATACGCTTTAGTTTTTGTCGTATATATGAAAAAGTTTTTTGAACAGCAGAAAAGTATTATATATATAAACAAAAGAGCAACTTAGCAAGAAGCTAGAAGCATTTGGAACAATGTTCAGTTACAACGAGTATTACACGGATTATCAAACCATTCAAACCAATTAAGCGTAACAGTTCTCACTCTAGATGAAATCCAATTGTAGGAGGCAAGCTTGATGTCATTGAGGATAAGATCCTTTGAGGGACGTTTAAGGGAGAAAGACATGTCATTCCGAAATCTCCATAGGAACCATATGGTTGATTGAACAACAGCATCAAAAAAAGCCACAAGATGATTTGGTATGTTGACTCTATCCGCAAGATTGACAGCATCATGAAGGCATGTTATAGATATGTTTTGGATCTTCCACCATGTTAACACTTTTGACCATATCTCTTTTGCTACTTCACAGGAAACGAAAAGATGTTCCTCAGTTTCGATGTCATTATCACACACGGGGCATAGGATAGAATGGAGATCAATACCTCTTTGATCTAAGTTTGACCTAGTTGGGAGTCTTTCACGAATGATACGCCAAGAGGATATGTTGATTTTGATCGGGATGACATTATTCCACCTATAAGGTTGCGGGTTTGAGGTATAAACATGGTTGGAGATGTGTGATCGCATATCTTTGACTGAAAAAACCCTTGCTGATGGTGCACTCCCATGAGTCATTATTGTTGGTTAAGCAAAGGTTTGAGAGGAGGGTCATTAATTCGGTTAGTTCTTGTTGTTCTCCTAAGGTCCAAGGGTGCCTTGACCAGGCCCACTGATATAAGAGACCAGGAGGGCTTGAAGGGGTTTGCACGCGTGTGGAAATGGCAGGGTGTGAGACCAGATGACCTTGTGTAAAGGAGGGAACACTAACAGTAGGTGAGGCGACACTGCTTAAGCCAATGGTATGTCTATGAGGAGCTCGATCACAAATAAGGCATTCTGGATTCAAATCCAACCGATATAACCGTGGGAAAGTGAAGTGTAAGGAGGTCCTCCGAGCCATGGGTCTATCCAAAATCTAGTTGTTTGACCGTTCACAACTTTTTTTTAAAGATAGAAAGAAGAGAAATACCGTGTGGGGAAAGATCATCCTTCATCTTTAAAATTTGATACCAAGGCCCCGACTTGTATGGAGTGCTGGAATCCGTATTAAGACCCCCACAATTGCCATGGATGGACACAATTATTTTCCGCCATAGAGCATTTTCCTCCAATAAGAAACGCCACCACCATTTTGTTAACATTGCTTGATTGAAAATTTTTAAGCTACCAATATTTAGACCTCCTTGATCTCGAGGACCAACTACTTTGTCCCAAGCAATCCAAGCAATTTTTTTGGTATCCGAATTTCCACCCCAAAAGAAATCTCTACGAATGCTCTCTAACTTCTTTATGATTGATACCGGGGCTTTGAAAGTGGATAAGAAGTAGACTCCTAAGCTTCCAAGAACAGATTTGATTAGAGTGAGACGTCCACCGTATGAAAGGTTCTTGCATTTCCAAGTAGAAAGACGTTTTTGAAACCTATCTACTACAGGGGACCAATTGGAACATCTAGACATATTTGCACCCATGGGTAATCCCAAATAAGTACAAGGGAGTTGAGATGGTTGACAGCCAATAGAGCAAGCAACTGAATTGAGATCGTTTGAGGAAACCCCAATACCAAAAAGTTTGCTTTTGTTAAAATTTACCTTTAGTCCGGAAGCAATGTGGAAGCAAGTAAGGATTCTTGTCAAATTTTTTGCATTGGTAAGAGACCATTGACCAAGAATAAGTGCATCGTTTGCAAACTGGAGATGAGATATTGGGACCTTGTTCCTCCTCACCTCAGCTCCTAAGAAAAAGTTCTTATTTCTTGCTTCTAGGAAAACCACATTTAGAGCTTCAACCGCCAAAATGAATAAAAATAGAGACAACGGGTCACCTTGTCTAAGACCTTTTCCGATCTTGAATTCATTAGTTGGGGAACCATTGACAAGAACCGAGGCATATGCTGAATTAAGACAAGAATAAATCAATTTTCTCCATTTTTCACCAAAACCCATTTGAGACATGATTGAATCTAAGAAAGACCAACTTAGAGAGTCAAATGCCTTTTCAAAATCCAATTTGAGGAGAAGCCTTTTCTTATGCTTCTTAGCCCAAGAGATGATTTTATTAACCAAAAGAGGTCCATCGGTAATTTGACGACCTTTTATGAACGCCATTTGCACTTCACTCACAACTGATGGAATGACCAAGGCAAGACGGTTTGCTAGGAGTTTAGCAATTATTTTGTATTGGCATCCAACAAGGCTTATCGGCCTAAAGTCGCTAATTGTAATGGGATCATCAACTTTAGGAACCAAGGTGATGAAAGAAGAGTTACAACCACGTGGAATGGAGGCTGATGAGTGGAAGTCCTTAACATATGTAGTAATGTCATCACCCAATAGATTCCAATGCTTCTTGATAAGTTTGAAAGAGAAACCAATCCGGACCGGGGGCTTTATCTCCTCCACAATCCCATACGGCATTTTTAATTTCCTGAGAAGTGATTGGGCATTCAAGTGAGAGGTTTTCTTCGTGTGTTAGTTGTTTGAAAAGGTTGCTGGTAAAGGAAGGTCTAGTGTAATTTGTTTCTTTGAACTTGTCTTCAAAAGAATGGAAGATGTAAGACTTTATATGGATAGGTTCTGTCACCCAAGAACCATCAATTGCTAGACCATTTATTCTTGATTGGTTTCGACAATTGTTTATCATCCCATGAAAGAAGCTCGAATTTTCGTCACCCTCCAATGCCCATTTAACCTTAGATTTTTGTCTAAGATCTTTTAGCTTACTGTTTTCTAAGTCGACAAGAGTCTTTACCTTTTCTGTAGGATCTAAACATAGTGTTGATTCATGTGGTTCGGGTGGTCTTGGATTATGAAAGGTTAGATTAGCCATGGTAAGAGTTTAGAGAGAGAGAGGGATAGAGAGTTGGGAACTCTAGAGAGAGAAAGTGAAAGAAAAAGAAATTGAATGATTAGAAGTTCCAACCCTCTCCACATGTGGAGAGGGGTATTTATAGTTTTCTACAAAACGCCCACACCCGGGCTGTGGATCAGGCATACAGTGGGTAAAGACCCGTCCTTCTTCCACGGTGTTACTTAATCTAAACTAATATCTAACTAACTAATAAACAAACTACGAGCTATCTTAATGCTATTACAATAATCAGGTGACCGAGACTTTTACAGGAATATTTGTATTCCTAACAATCTCCCCCTAAGCGAGGTCACCTTTGAAATTAAGCTCTTTGTTCTTCAAGCATTCTTTTGATCTTGTCGCTCGTAGGTTCTGATTCTTCACTTTTTAGCACACTTTGTACATCCAGCAATGAACTTGTGATTTGAGTTCCTTTGTGATGTGTGATCTTTGAGCTTCTTTGAGATCATCAGCCAAAGTAAATCTCCAGCCTCATCCATAGTTGTATTGCCTTCATGTGATGTAGTGACTAAGGACCATCATGCTCACACCCTTCTGTATCTGGAGACGTTGCATTGGAGTTGTGGATCAGGAGACTTTTTCATCAGAGTTGAGGAAACGTTGTTGGTAGTCTCTCAACATTTATTGTAGCAAGTCTCTCATCTTCATTGATAGTGT
>JARVZY010002049.1:600000-912500 GCA_030686995.1 Artemisia argyi
GTACGTATCTCAACCCGAAGGTTTTGTGGATCCAGAACGCCCTAATCACGTGTATCTATTAAAGAAGGCTCTCTATGGGCTTAAACAAGCACCCAGGGCGTGGTACGACACCTTGTCTAAATTTCTTCTGGCCAACAAATTCTCCAAAGGCGTTGTTGATCCTACACTCTTTACCAGAAAAAACGGGCAAAAACCTCCTACATGTACAAATCTATGTTGATGACATCATCTTTGCCTCATCTGATCCCACAGAATGTGATCGTTTCTCCCAAGAGATGAGTTCCGAATTCCAAATGTCTATGATGGGTCAAATGTCATTCTTTCTAGGACTGCAAATTTTCTCAAAACCCCAATGGCATATTCATCAATCAATCCAAATACGCCATTGAAATCTTGAAGAAATTTGGATTCGACTCCAGTGATTCAGTTGATACTCCTATGATTGAACGATCAAAACTTGACGAAGATGATGTGGGAATTCCGGTCGACCAAACCATGTATCGAAGCATGATTGGCTCCTTAATGTACCTTACTGCAAGCAGACCCGACCTTCTATTTGCAGTTTGCATTTGTGCTCGGTATCAATCCAAACCCACCAAGAAACATCTGGAAGCTGTCAAGAGAGTCTTTCGATACCTTAAAGGAACAATCCACATGGGCCTTTGGTACCCTAAAGAAACTTCCATGGCTCTCACAGCATATTCGGATGCTGATCATGCGGGATGTCAAGACACTCGTCGCAGTACATCTGGGGGTGCACAGTTTTTAGGAAATAAGCTAGTCAGTTGGTCTTCAAAGAAACAAATGAGTACATCTATCTCCTCCGCTGAAGCTGAATACATTGCTATGTCATCATGCTGTGCTCAGATCCTCTAGATGCGATCTCAACTTTCTGACTATGGCTTTATATGCAATAAGATTCCCATGTACTGTGACAACAAAAGTGCAATTACACTCTGCTGCAACCATGTCTAGCATTCAAGAACTAAGCATATTGACATTTGACATCACTTCATCAGGGAGCAAGTTGAGAAAGGAATTGTGGAACTTTACTTTGTGAGGACTGAGTTCCAACTAGCCGATATCTTCACCAAAGCACTTTCTAGGGAACGGTTTCACTTCATCCTCCCACGCCTTGGTATGAAGAGTCTCACACCTGAGGATCTCAGTTGTCTTCAGGAAGATCCAGAGGAGTAAAGGGCTTGCTTCACATATCCTTGTATAATATCAAATCAAAAGAAAATAGAAAAATATAAAACCTATAAAAACCATAAAAATCTGAAAAATCATATAAAATACAAAAATATTCTTCTCACGACATGTCTCTTGTGTAATCAATATTATGTACGTTTCCAGAAATGTCATTCAATAATGACACAGAATCATACATATGCTTGAGCAAGAGTTTTTTCGGTTTCAAATAATGTTTTTATAAAACATGTCGTTTCTCAAAACATTCTTAAAATTATGGCTTGTAGTCATTTCAGGCTACAACCCGGTCTTCAAAAATATGGTTTGCTATTACTTCAGATAGCAACCCAGTTTTCTAAAATAAGGAAAACACGTCGCCAAAAAGACGTTTGTTCCTAGCAAAGGGTGCCGTTCATCCGAGCGTGAATTACTTTATATTCATGCACCCTCGATCTAATGTACGCTTCAGTGCATTATTTCTTGATAAAGAAGAGAAATCTTCTTTTTATCGCCAAATACTTTCCCTTCTATGATTTTTCCGGAAAGTGTTTGTGCAAAACTTGGTGGTACCATGAAATTTTTGAATGAAAATCAAATTGAACTCAAAAGTTTGATAAAATTTTCACTCAATCAATGACGTTAATAGTTTATGAAAATATTTTTGCTTTAACATCCGTCATTGATTGAGGGGGAGAGTGATTTCTCAAAATTTTATGTATCATCTAAACTCCCCACACTTCGTACATAAAATCTTGCAACAAAAAAACTTGTGATGGTTATGTGTCAGAATGAGTAAACTTTCAAAGAGTTTTCGTTAAAACTTCGAATATTTTGATAACTCTTCAAATCTGACACATAACAACCTCCCTCACAGTTTGAGGGGGAGCAAGAAAAAGTTCATTTTTATCATAAAATATTAAAATTGACCTCATTTCTCTCCCAAAACGCTTTCTAAATTATTTAAATCAATTGAGATCAAAAATCTCGAATGATTTGAAATTTTTGATCGGGGGAGAGAATGTGATTTAAATATGCAATCTTCTGATATCAAATGTGATCTTTTCGACTCAATAATAGGCTCCTACATATGTGCTAAACAATTTCGAATATCGATGCACATATTGAGGGGGAGCGAAAGGCGTTTGTGGAAATAATACCTAAGACCGATCATTTACCTTAATGCACGGAGTTATAAGGTTGGTTAAGGTTAGGTATAAGTTCCCATGATCCACCAGAACCGGAAGGATCTTCCCAGGGACAATCCATAGATAGATTAGAAGTCCTTAGGAATGATTGAAAAAAAAAAGGAGTAAAGTGAGAAAGGGAAGAGTGCGGACTGAGATAGAGCTAGGACTGGAACAAACCCAACAAGGTTCTAGTGGTGACGTCTCGGTAAGCACTGAAGGGGTTGAAGAATGAAAAAGAAATGAAATGAGAAAGGGTGAAAAGAAATAGCCCTCCAAATATTCAACCTTAGGGCAGAAACCGGGTTCAATTCATAATCTATTAGTGGTTACTTAAGTAACACTAGTATTGAAGACAAGACGTCATGGACCCAGTGACGCACTGCACCAAACTTCCCAACCACTCAAGTTCTCTTAAAAGAGCTTGTTTCATTCTCACGGGGAACCCTGTGTAATGTATCGACCGCTCATTGTGAGCTATGTTGATACCTAAAACAGGAGACGCCTCTCCGGTCTCCAGGAGCGGATCAAAACACACTATTGAGTCTAGAGCCATGAGATCATCCATAAATCTCGATAGGACACATTCCAAATATGCTTATTGTTTCACATAATATGGAAAGTAAGATAAAATATTTAGAGTCCTACGCATTATCCTTGTGGTATTGCCAGAACATCCGAGTGATATGAAAATATTCACGATGAAGATGGAAATCCTTCTAGAGCGAACATCACTCAAGCTCTTGGTAGGTGACATGTGAGATCCATCTTGGATCAATGATCAAGTGACAACTGGAAAGCAACAATGGTACGATTCAACATTGAATCAAACTTGTTCCAGGATATGGATTGATGGATACTTTTGCTAAAACCTTTCAATGTGCTCACAAACTAATTTTTTCGAGCACATTGATTGTGTATAATCTTTCAAACAAAAGTATTTTTGATGGAAATGTGATTCAAAGCTTAATACTCTCGTCATGTCTCAAAATGTTTATCATATGACACGCGAGTGATTTCTATAAATCAATTTCTCATCAATCCGTGAATATCAATTCACCGATTCACTCTATCGTGCTGTCTGCTTTGAGACGTTCCGGTATGAGAACATGCTTAGTATGGAGATTCCAAAGTGGATTCTTTGGAAAATTCATTACTACAAGCTGGAAATTCCTGTCAAGGAGAATCTTCTTTAAAAAGACTCTACCTGATCACAGATCGGTTTTCACAAAACCGGAGGGCAGTCTGTCCTCGCAGAACGAATGACAAAGCCATATTCGTTCTCTATCTTTATTGCTAACTGTTTTATTTCAGGGGCACATATAAAGATGGTGTTGATGGCTCCTATTTCCAGCTGAATCGGGTCAATCCATACCTCATGCTCACACATCCTCCACACTATCAATGACGATGAGAGACTTGCTACAACAAATATTGAGAGACTACCAACAACATTTCCGCAACTCTGATGAAAAAGTCTCCTGATCCACAACTCTAAAGTAAAGTCTCCTGATCTAGAAGGGTGTGAGCATGATGGTCCTAAAGTCACTACATCACATGAAGGCGATACTACTTAGGATGAGCTTGGAGATTTACTATAGCTGATGATCTCAAAGAAGCTCAAAGATCACACATCACAAAGGAACCCTAATCACAAGTTCGCTTGCTTGAAATACGAAGTGTGCTGAAAAGAGAAGAATCAGATCCTACGAGCTACAAAGACTAAAGAATGCTTAAAGACCAAAGATCTTAACTTCAAAGGTGACCTCGCTTAGGGGGAGATTGTTAGGAATACGAATATTCCTGTAAAAGTCTCGGTCACCTAATGATTGTAATAGCATTAAGTTAGCTCGTAGTTAGTTTATTTATTAGTTAATTAGTTTTAGTTTAAGTAACACCGTGGAAGAAGGACGGGTCTTCACCCACTGTATGCCTGATCCACAGCCCGGGAATGGGCGTTATATTGTAAGTATAAATACCCCTCTCCACATGTGGAGAGGGTTGGACCTTCACTTAATCTCAATCTAATATTTCTCTTTTTCTCTCAAGGTTCCTTTCTTTCTTTCTTTCCTCTCCTCCTCCTCACTTCTAACGACTCACTAATCACAAGATAAACATGTTTCCTACATAGTTAGTATTCTACATTACTTGTTATAGTTGCGTGGATGATGGATTGTATTCCTTAATACCATTCATGGGGTGGCGTACTTAACTCCCCAATCCTATGAGTGCCTACTTCACTCCTATGTCGAGCCGGCTAAGAAGCTCCTAACATGGGATCGTTAGAATTTACTCATGCATTAAATACAACCAATAAAACCTAGTACACATCGGTTCATGTTTCCTAAGACGTTCAAGCATGTTACCAGTTGGAGATCTGCCAGTTTTCTTAAGCCTAACATTGAAATCATTCATCCAATACAACCATAAACAAGTAATCAACACATAATTAACATCTAGGTTTCATTAGATCTAAGCAAACACAAGATAGATCTAGCCTAACATGGTGGAATCAAGACAAGCACAAGATATAGACAACCAACACATAGACATATTGATTGAATTAAGAGAAGACTTATCTCAATTACACATGTAAGGGTTCAAGGGCTGAAAACCCTTGAAAAAGCTGTAAAATTCGTATATGGTTCGGCTTTAGGGTTTCTCCAAACATCTCTCTCTTTTATGAATGAAAATTAGAAAACTATATATAGATTTTGGAAGGTGACGGCGTCAAGAACAAATGTGTGACGCCGTCATCTAGCCGCCAAATAGTTCCTCGGACTGCCTAGATCTGGGTCTGACGCCGTCATGTGTACACCTTATGCAGGTCGTCATGATTTTAACTCTTGACTCTCTACTTGTAACGCCTTCATGTTTCTTCTAGGTCGTCATAGACTTTACTCTTGATGCCGTCAAATGCTTCCTCTTGACGCCGTCAAACACTGTTCCCAGCATAGAAAATTAAGTCTTTGGCGTTTTCTTCACTTTTATGCTCCAAAAACGTCCGAATTGCTTCCTTTTCCATATTTCACTCCCAAAGTACTTAAAATCACAAAAGGAACGATTTAGGGCAATATTTGATCAAATAAATTCAATTCCGGGCTTAAATGACCCCCTAAAAGTGGTTCATTTTTCGCCTCATCAGTGGACAAGGATTCCATTTTTTAGATATTCAATTTATAATCCAAGACAAAACTTTGTTTTTCAGAGATCTTTCATTTCAAATTCTTTCTTGAGGCATTCCACTGCCTTTGGAAGCTCCCGTGGAGTTCCAATGATATTCAGATCATCAACATAAACAGCAATTATGACATATTCAAATCCAGGCCTTTTTATAAAAATACATGGGCAAATAGAATCATTTATATATCCTTCCTTTAATTAATATTCACTAAGGCGATTGTACCACATTCGGCCAAACTGCTTCAACCCATACAAAGATTTATTCAGTTTAACTGCATATTGTTCTCGAGAACTTGTTTTACCTGATTCAGGTAGCTTAAAACCATCTGGAAGCTTCATGAAGATTTCTGTATCAAGTGAGCCATATAAATAGGCGGTCACAACATCCATTAGACGCAAATCGAGTCCTTCTTGTATTCCCAGACTAATTAGATAAAGAAAAGTAGTTGCATCCACCACAGGAGAATATGTTTCTTCATAATCTATACCCGGTCTTTAGGAAAATCCTTGTTCCACCAAGCGTGCTTTGTAACGCATAATTTCATTTTTTTCATTTCGTTTTCACACAAAGACCCATTTATACCCAACGGGTTTTACACCTTCAGGTGTACGGACTACCGGTCCGAAAACTTCTCGTTTTTCAAGAGATTTTAATTCTGCCTCAATTGCGTCTTTCCATTTTGGCCAATCACTTCGATTTTTGCATTCCTGAACTGACTTTGGTTCTTGATCCTCATCATTTTCCATAACTTCTAGCACTACATTATATGCAAAAGCATCATCAACGTCGATTTCATTTCGGTTCCATACCTTTCTAGACATGATATAATTTATCGAGATCTCTTCATTTTCGGGTACTCGAGGTTCATCTTGAACCGTCATGTCTAATGTCCTTATAGAGGACCCTTCTGGTGTTTCTTTAACCTCAATTTGACCATCTTGATTATAAGCTCCATTTTTCTTTCGAGGATTTTTATCTTTGGAATGGACTGGTCTCCCACGCTTTAGGCGTGCCTTAGACTCATTAGCAATTTCTGAATGTTCTTTAGGTACATCAAATTTAACAGGAGCATTAATAGCTAGTATATGTGACTTGGTCACTCTTTTAAGGTCAGTAAACGCGTCTGGTAATTGATTTGCTAACCCTTGTAAATGAATTATCTTTTGAACTTCTTGTTCACATTCTTTTGTTCGAGGATCAAGATGAGATAATGATAATTCTTTCCAACTTATTTCACCCCAGTTGTTTCTTTTCTTCCCCTAATGTTGGGAATACTGACTCATCGAAATGACAATCAGCAAATCAAGCCGTAAATAAATCCCCCGTTGATGGCTCTCAATATCTAATTATAGATGGTGAATCATACCCAAAATATATTCCCATTCTCCATTGGGGTCCCATCTTTGTGCGTTGTGGTGGAGCAATTGGGACTTATACTGCACAACCGAAAATTCTTAAATGGGAAATATTTGGTTCCTGACCAAAAACCAACTGTAATGGGGAGTAAGTATGGTGACTCGTTGGCCTAATATGAATTAGTGTTGCTGCATGTAGAACAGCGTGGCCCCATGCAGAAACTGGTAGTTTCGCTTTCATAATCATGGGCCTTGCAATCATCTGAATCCGTTTGATAAAAGACTCGGCGAGCCCGTTTTGTGTATGAACATGAGGTACTGAATGTTCTACACTTATCCCAATAGACATACAATAGTCATTAAATGTCTGGGATGTAAACTCACCATCATTGTCCAAACGTATTGTCTTTATAGGATAATCTGGAAATGTGCTCTCAGTCTTATTAATTGAGCAAGTAATCTTGCAAACGCCATATTGCGACTTGACAATAAGCACACATGTGACCATCGAGTCGATGCATCGATTAAAACCATAAAATACCTAAATGGTCCACAAGGTGGATGTATAGGCCCACATATATCCCATTGGATTCTTTCCAGAAAATTAAGGGATTCATTCCCTACCTTAGCTGATGATGAGCGTGTGATTAATTTTCCTTTTAAGCAAGCAACACATGTAATATCTTTTGTTTCAAGAACCTTATGGTCCTTTAATGGGTGTCCTTTTGAATTTTCTACTATCTTTCGCATCATTAATGATCCGGGATGGCCTAGCCGATCATGCCAAACGATAAAATTTTCTCGGTCAATAAGTTTTTTATTTATGACTACATTTGTTTCAACAATATTAATCTTAGTGTAATACAACCCGGATGAAAATGCGGGTAACTTTTCTAGCACTTTCTTTTTACCCAAAATCACGTTCGTAATATGAAGGTACTCATCATGTCCTTCATTTGTAGTCTCAATATGATTGGTGACACTTGTCGTTAGTTCCAAAATTAAACTAATCCTTTTGTGTTATTACTTATATACCCCTCCGTAAGGATTGTTATTAATACTTTTGGTTTATATTTTCTGTTTTACCATTCTATCTCTGTCATATCAAGAAAGTCTCCATCACCTCAAGCCCTAGAACGCCGTTACAAGTTACACAGCTGCTGAAATATCTCGTACCATTAAACTTCTTTATTTTCTTATTGCTTTCTATTTCATAATCTTATTTTCAATATTCAAGATACATGTTTAGATGCCTACAAATTTCGAATACTTAATGTGATCGTATAAGACTTAAAACTTGTGTATATGATGTCAAGAACGTTATAGGTTTCAGTGTATATTAAATGGTGATCAATATGATATTTTTTTTGTTGTGGGTTTTGCATCTATTACGTTTGACAAATTATTTTGAATGAGATTATGTTGACATGGTTACCTTGGATGATAACGATACGAGTAGAAATTATCTTTTATCAAAACTTTTGTTTATGAAGGGAAAAAGATAGACACCAGGAATAAAAAAAATAGACATCTAAGGTAAATAGATTTTGAAAAGAAGGTGAAAACTAAAATTTAGGAAAATATTTATGAAGGGAAAAACTAGATTAACGCTAATAATTGGTTGCACTTATAGACTAATGACAAGTGTCATCATAATGTGGTTAGGCATATTAGTAGATCTAATTAGTAGGCCTAAATATCAAAACTCTTTGAGAAAATAACGTTTTGAAAGGATGATATATTTATCATATGTAATATTAAAAATAATTGGTGTGCGAAACATACGTTGGCAAATATTAATTGATAATATAGAATACGTTTTATATTCGCAATAAGCATATGTCAATACATGACCCCATCAATAGCTTTACTGTTGACTCATGAAAAATAAATAAATAAATAAAAATACGAGACATGATCTGACAATTGCCATATAGTCTACAAATAATATATATAAAAGGGGTTAAAGACATACCCGATGAATCGAGAGTAATAAAAAAAATACTTAGAGCGTGCTGATAACGAATTATAAAATAATTATAATTGACAAGAAGTATAAGCTAAAAGAATAGAGAGATTGTAGAATGCATTTTTATTTATAATTACAAACTACAAATTAACCTCTATTTATAGGGTTCTTACAATCAAAGTGACAATCAAGATAAGAATAAATCTCCTACTAATCATCTTAGTCACCAAGTGATAAGATAAGATTTTATGGAGGTTAAGGTGTATGGATAGACACATATTTAATTATTCATAATACGTTTCCATTCTATTCGAATCTACACAAAGGGTTCTGACGAATATAGACTTAGGGGTAGATTGTGTAAAAACGGGAAGGTTGTGGATTGCATGTATTACTTTGCTCAAGATAATAGAAAACGAGATCGTGATGGAGAAAATTGCGAGATTTCATTGTTATCGTCTTTGCCGAATTCTCGGTAAACCTTCGATACATAAGCAATCATATGGTAACGTTTTAATCAAGTTCACAAAAGAAAGAATCCTAATATCACTAATAGGGAGAGCTTTACATATATAGTGTAAGGAAGGAGTGTTTCGAAGTGGTGACATTCTAATCGTTTGAAGGTACATCTATTACCATAGTTTTAACTTTTATATATCTCGGTTATTGTTATAAGCATAGGTAATTAAGTAGATGGATTGCGTTAGAGTTGTCGAAGATCGTTAGTGTGTTTTAATTACCGATTTGATTTCTGACTCATGTCAAGCACTCTTGTAACAAATATGTTTTTGTTTCAAGCGAGTTACCATATGTGTGCAAAGTGATGGAGAAACGTACGACATGCCTCGTGTGGATAATTTTCAATGAATTTGCAGCTTAAAAAAAGTTGCTATGTTTGTACCTTCAATATGCATATTTTTTTTTTCCCCTTAGAGGGCTGGGAATCGTAACGCCGAACCGGCATTATTGCAGAGCTGGCAACAAAATCGTCCGACGTGGAAGCAAAACAACGCCGTTTAGGCGTTAGCACCATTCCCTTCGTTCTTGTGTTGCAATGGCATTTTCATTTACGTTGCTAGAGTAACTCATGTTATAACACTAACTTGGTTCCAAGTTATCATACCCCATTTGCATGTTACATTAACTCATGTTATAGCAACGGCGTTTACATTTATTTGTTTTTCTTATTTTTAAAGTGGGTCCCGAAAGGTGGTGTTATGATTATCTAGAGTTTTTTTGTGTTATGTTATTTGGTGTTGAAATGATGTGGCGTTGACGTGACGGGTAAAATAGTGTTAAGGGGTGTTACCACTCCTTGTGCTCTTAGACATAGCCATTAGGTCTATTAGCGAAACCCTGAAATTAAATGGGTTTTTTCAATAGCATAAAAGGGCCTTTTTTTTTTTTTTTTTTTTTCAACTGGCAGATAAAATTTCATTTATTAAACTACAGCAAAGAGGTAGAACATACAAAGACACAAACCAACAACATTAGCAACTTTCTTTTTAATGAAAAATATGAATCTATAAATAAAAAAGCCTCCTAATTACCAGTACGCTGAAGAAGCCCCAAAAGATCCATACACTAGGTCTGGTAACGAACCTAGACCAAAAGATCCAGACAAGATGAATCCAAATGATCTTGACTGGGACTGAAATAAGACCGAAGATAACAGGAATTTAATCTAAAGATCTTGAATTAGAGTCCACGATTGGCTTCGACAAATATTTCACAGGCTTGGCACTATAAATGCCCTTAGGAAACTTAACCGTACCAACTGAAAATGTTTTTTATTGTTTCCACTTGATCCCGGCCCCACTTTGCTACCTGTTTGAAGTTTGGATTGTACAAAACCTTAGCAGTGTTATACCTGCTAAAGGAGCAAAACAGGATTTGCATTTGTATTTCTGTACCACCCAAAACCTGTTGGTCAGTTAACAAACCATATTATTACACTATTGGAGGTGGTCAGGTGAGTTATCACTTGATAACATTCCTTGAAGACACATTCTCGTAAAGGGGATCGGTTTTTTGAAACAAAGGCAGAACTGAGTTTTGAAGTTGATGTACTACTTTCATATCCTGAGAAGTACTATTAGTAGCTTTTGACAAGTCGATCAATGTCCAATGGTGGTGTATTCGAACTGTATATCCGTAACGATCCTTTATATATATATATATATATATATATATATATATATATATATATATATATATATATATATATATATATATATATATATATATATATATATATATATATATATATATAATATGGATGCACCACCTTGAACCTAATTTCCTAGTGCTTCTTTCACCCTCAGAAACAACTTAGAATAGATGCTAAAATATGCATTGTTGTTAGCCCCCTCCCTGATGAAACCACTTGAAGAAGTGATAAATTTCCAGAAACACAAGGATTGTGAATTTGTATGTTGTATTCATAGTGTACACGGTAGTGTAACCATCTAAGGATTTTTGGCTTCTATTTGTGTTGAAGTGAAGAAAAAAGTTCAAAGATGGGTTTTAGAATAATTAAAGGTTAAGTTAAAATTAAACACCGGCATGCTCAAAGTTAAGCATAATTAATTGAAGGTTAAGTTAGATAAAAACAAGTGCAAGCTTAAAATGTGGACTTGAGGTTATTGTTTTGTTGGGTGATGAGCATACATGTATTTTGGCTTTCTAGCTAGCCTTCTATGTGTTATTGGTTTGATAGTGTGTTGGGAGTTCATAGGATTGTGTCAATGTTTAAAATGTGTTGTACCTGTTCTCGAGACGCTCGAGATGCAATTTGAATGTTGTATAGCAATTAACACTTATGGAAAACTTAACCAAGCAACTAAGGAACCTATCTAGAGAGTGAGATATAGTGACTATATGTATAAACCGTTTATTATGTTTTAGGTACATTTCTTTTCTTTTTTGCTGCAGATTCACGTTATTATTAGTTATAACTTCCTTTTCTGCAGATTCATTAATAATGGTGGTAACAAAGAAAACCAAAAAGCCCAGCAAGAAAACCACAAGTGGGGTGGATGAAAAACATCAAATGGTTTTAAAAAATCTATATGAGCTTCTTGAATGTCCTGTGTGCACCACGATAATGTCCCCGCCTATATATCAGGTTTGCTCCTACTGTTTTTTTCCAGATGGAATGATTCATATCGGTAATTATTATTTTTATTTTTAAGCCTCAACATTACTCACAATATGAAGACGAAAATATGTCTTGAATAATGACTGGTAATAAATTTTTATAGTGCCCGAATGGCCACACTTTATGCTCCATCTGCAAATTTCAAGTGAAAAGTTGCTGCCCTATATGTCGTATCAAAATGGATAGCATAAGGTGTTTGGCATTGGAGAAAGTAGCGGAACCATTAAAAGCTCCTTATAGTTGTCCATACTCTGGTTCGCAATGTTCAGTCACCGGCAATATTCCAGTACTCGTGACGCATTTAAAAAATAATCACAAAGTTTGCATGCGTGATGTAGCTGTATTCGCACATCATTATGCGAAGTCACACAAAATTAATAATGCGACAGGGATGATAGGTGTAAGTTACGATATCTTTTTACAAGTTATTAGCATATACTATATCGTGTCAATAATTTTCAACATTTTCTTTATATTGCTTTAGATATATAACTGCCACGGACGACAATTCTCTTATCACTTTGAGTATTTTCTTCTGGACAAGTATCCATGCTACATAGCGTTCATACAGTTTTTGGGTGATGAAGACGACGCCAAAAACTTCGGATACTCCCTAACAATTAGTGCGAATTGTCGGAAATTGTCATGGCAAGGGGTTCCAAGTAGTATTCGTCACAGTCACCAGAAAATCCTGGACAGGCTAGACGGACTGGTAATTTCGCTGAGCATGGCACGCCTCTTTTCAGATGGAGATAAGAAGGGACTCAACCTAATAGTTAATGGACGTATTTGGATGGAATAGTTAGGCGATGTTTGGGATTGATAATTTTTTTGCTTTTCTTGTTGTTAAGAAAAAGGAGATCCAAACTGCTTATACTTATTTTGAGGTAAATTAAGAGATTCTGATAAGCTGGTAGGAAGGTTTATTTCAAAATCCTTTTTCAAGAGGAAATTTAATTATTCTTTTAGCATCTAGCCATACATCAATAGATAAATGTTTTAGGGATCCTTATAATCTGTCTATATCTATTCTTTACTCTCTGTATTGTATTTGGGATGTTTACTAAATCTTGAAAAATTTTAAGTTTACATATCTTGCTTTATTTAGTAACTTAAACATAAACTTCAAAATACAATAATTGCAGATTAATAAAGGGTATGACATATTAACCTCTTCACAATGTCACACAAGTCTATGACCCCCCCCCCCCCCCCCCCCCCCCTTTCCCTTTTCCGGCGCTGCTTTGTGTGGGAATTGTGCTAGTATTTAAAATGAAATTTTCTTGATCTCGGACTTCAAATTTCACCCTATGTTATATAACTGCTAATAAAAGTATTCATAGAACAATTTCTAAAGGTTGAATACATCCCAACAAGTTCTTCGTGACTGAGTCACTCGATGAACTAACTCCAGTTCTGCCAATTACAAGCTCCCAGTAATACTTTTCTAAAGCAGTAAACGTCGTATGCACACGTTGCAGTAGCTATGCCTAAATGATTAAGATATTAGTTGCCAGAACTAAATCAATCAGTTTGTAAACAAAAGTTCGATTCAATTAAATGGGTCATCTCAATAGATAATTTATGGAACAAACAGATCCCACAACTTACCAGAAGCACTTTATTCTGTTGTCTTGCACAAATCCAAGACATAATTTAAGTTAAAACCTTTTAGTTTCAGATCATTAAAACACCTTCTTTAAAGATGCCAAATTAATAGGACTAAAGAATGTGTGTATGGCTTTTTAAAGTGGGCATGGATGAGTACTTACTGGGGTAACCTTGTGAGCCAATGCGAATGACTATCCTATTCTTGGGTACACGCCTCACTTAGGCTTCTAACATCACTTCATATTTGTCATCAAGGAGTATACTGCTAGTTTGAACATCTCTTCAGTTAACAAAAGGAAAAAACTCGTAAATTAATTAGTCTATAAAGCTAAAACAAATATATTCATCAAACGAATATTCAGATTAAAAGCCAGAATAGCCAACAAGATTGTATTTCTGATTAATTGTATATCCATCCATCCATCCATTTCTAAGCTTTCGTTTTACAGTTTAACTGTGGACACATCTACTGCTAGCCAAATCCCCAAATCAAGTGGTTTTGATTGTATCTCTAACAGATCAAACGAGTGAAAGTAAAAATATTAGCTATATTCTATTTATAGTAAGTAGATTATGATGAAAAAACATAATTTTGTAATCAGACTTGACATTTAAACTGTAAATACTAATTCCCCAAGACAACCAAAACTGTAAATACTGAAAGTAGTACATCTACTTAATTCTCCAAAACTAAAATTCAAATAATTCATCAGATCGGGTCAGAAGCATATAAGCCTTTGCAACTTGTTTACACTAGGAATGTCATAACTAGAAACTAACAATGTGTGGTGACAAGCCAATATCTACACTTAAAGCTCCTGGGAAACAATTGGAGAAACCTCA
This sequence comes from Artemisia argyi, assembly GCA_030686995.1. Taxonomy (NCBI): domain Eukaryota; kingdom Viridiplantae; phylum Streptophyta; class Magnoliopsida; order Asterales; family Asteraceae; genus Artemisia; species Artemisia argyi. The sequence goes on from JARVZY010002049.1 coordinate 614,498, forward strand.
TTCTGCTTCAAAATCAAAAAAGTAATATAACCTGAAAACCACACGACTATCACTAATTCTCACCTTGCTACTTTCACCCACTCGCCTTCCCAAGTGAGACCAATTTGATAATATTCATTTATATCATTGATCTTCATTTTCTGTTTTCTCGGTTCTATCTTGATTCGTCTTGATCATCAAATAAACGAAAACGCCCATTGTGTCTTTATATATTTTTTTTTCTCTGAACGGCCACCAAGCATCTTCAAACATTCAAATGAATGCCATAATATTACTTAAGTCCATCAGCCATCATCGTCGTCCCCCTTCACTAACTCTGGTCTTAACTTAGCAGATAGCCCTTTATCAAACATCTCTTCATCATATTTCCTCGCCATATCAATCATACCCTTTTCCACCAAAACATCAATTAAAGCATTATAAGCAAACTCATTCGGACTCAAACCATGATCTTCCATCTTCTTCCAAACTATAAAAACCGGTCTAAGAAAACCCCATCTCCCAAATTTCCTTATAAGCAACACATATGTATCCATAGTCGGAGTTACACCACTTTCAACCATCCTATCAAGTAGCGCAAGAATCTCATTCGGCTTCTCTAAGCACCTAAAAATGCAATGATATGTAATAACATTAGGTGCACAGCCTCGCCTAGACATTTTATCCAGCACTTTATACGCCTCCCTAACCCTCATATTGTCACACAAAAGCTTAATAATTGTATTGTAAGTTACAACATTCGGTTCACAGCCCAATTCAAGCATCTCACGGCCAAGATGCACCGCCACATCAACACCTTCAGAAACACCAATAGCACGGATAACAGTGTTGTATGCCACCACATCCAATTTAATCCCTTTCTTCTTCATCTCTTTATACAATTTCACCGCCTTCCAGGGCTTCCCACTCTTACACTGAATATCCATATAAATCGAATACGAATACAAATCTTTAGTAATCCCATCTCCATCCATCTTATCCCAAAACTCTCTACACTTAGACCACCACCCCATCTTAAACCACCCGCGAAGAATCATATTATAAACTTTCGTACCAATCCCAACCCCCGCAACCTTCTCATCCCTATTTTTACCAAAACACAACTCTTCAGCTTCAATCACATGCTTATACTCACACAACGCATCAACAAGGTTCAAAAACGATGCATCGTCCTTTAACTTATACTCATCCAGCTTATCATACATATCGATGGCTTCTTGAACAAGGTGAGCCGAAGCATACCGCTTAAATATAACGCGAAATGTAGCATGGTCTCTCTCAGGCATTTTATCAAGCAGTTGGCGCGCAAGATCATATTCGAAAAACTTACTGAATATATCAATCATGTAATTATATGTTTCTGTAGTGTGTTTGAACCCGTATTCGGTTTCGACATAGTTAAAGACTTAAAGAACTCATATGCTCGTTTCCAGTCGTTGTTGTAACATGTTAGTGTTTGGAGTATGGTTGTCTGGTTGACTATGGGTTCTTCGGGTAATGTAGGGTGTTTGGATTGTGATGATGTGTGGAAATGAAAGATGAATCTTGGTCGGATGTTGGATACGAGAAAAAGAGGAATCATGTGTTGTTGTTTGACGAGTTTGAATGCCTCGGTGTTGGCAGTTATGAACTTATGATTATATCAACTATCACAGGGCAGGGAGTGGTAGGTAACACGAACATCACTACCACGTCATGTCTAATGTCCTTATAGAGGACCCTTCTGGTGTTTCTTTAACCTCAATTTGACCATCTTGATTATAAGCTCCATTTTTCTTTTGAGGATTTTTATCTTTGGAATGGACTGGTCTCCCACGCTTTAGGCGTGCCTTAGACTCATTAGCAATTTCTGAATGTTCTTTAGGTACATCAAATTTAACAGGAGCATTAATAGCTAGTATATGTGACTTGGTCACTCTTTTAAGGTCAGTAAACGCGTCTGGTAATTGATTTGCTAACCCTTGTAAATGAATTATCTTTTGAACTTCTTGTTCACTTTCTTTTGTTCGAGGATCAAGATGAGATAATGATAATTCTTTCCAACTTATTTCACCCCAGTTGTTTCTTTTCTTCCCCTAATGTTGGGAATACTGACTCATCGAAATGACAATCAGCAAATCAAGCCGTAAATAAATCCCCCGTTGATGGCTCTCAATATCTAATTATAGATGGTGAATCATACCCAAAATATATTCCCATTCTCCATTGGGGTCCCATCTTTGTGCGTTGTGGTGGAGCAATTGGGACTTATACTGCACAACCGAAAATTCTTAAATGGGAAATATTTGGTTCCTGACCAAAAACCAACTGTAATGGGGAGTAAGTATGGTGACTCGTTGGCCTAATATGAATTAGTGTTGCTGCATGTAGAACAGCGTGGCCCCATGCAGAAACTGGTAGTTTCGCTTTCATAATCATGGGCCTTGCAATCATCTGAATCCGTTTGATAAAAGACTCAGCGAGCCCGTTTTGTGTATGAACATGAGGTACTGAATGTTCTACACTTATCCCAATAGACATACAATAGTCATTAAATGTCTGGGATGTAAACTCACCATCATTGTCCAAACGTATTGTCTTTATAGGATAATCTGGAAATGTGCTCTCAGTCTTATTAATTGAGCAAGTAATCTTGCAAACGCCATATTACGACTTGACAATAAGCACACATGTGACCATCGAGTCGATGCATCGATTAAAACCATAAAATACCTAAATGGTCCACAAGGTGGATGTATAGGCCCACATATATCCCATTGGATTCTTTCCAGAAAATTAAGGGATTCATTCCCTACCTTAGCTGATGATGAGCGTGTGATTAATTTTCCTTTTGAGCAAGCAACACATGTAATATCTTTTGTTTCAAGAACCTTATGGTCCTTTAATGGGTGTCCTTTTGAATTTTCTACTATCTTTCGCATCATTAATGATCCGGGATGGCCTAGCCGATCATGCCAAACGATAAAATTTTCTCGGTCAATAAGTTTTTTATTTATGACTACATTTGTTTCAACAATATTAATCTTAGTGTAATACAACCCGGATGAAAATGCGGGTAACTTTTCTAGCACTTTCTTTTTACCCAAAATCACGTTCGTAATATGAAGGTACTCATCATGTCCTTCATTTGTAGTCTCAATATGATTGGTGACACTTGTCGTTAGTTCCAAAATTAAACTAATCCTTTTGTGTTATTACTTATATACCCCTCCGTAAGGATTGTTATTAATACTTTTGGTTTATATTTTCTGTTTTACCATTCTATCTCTGTCATATCAAGAAAGTCTCCATCACCTCAAGCCCTAGAACGCCGTTACAAGTTACACAGCTGCTGAAATATCTCGTACCATTAAACTTCTTTATTTTCTTATTGCTTTCTATTTCATAATCTTATTTTCAATATTCAAGATACATGTTTAGATGCCTACAAATTTCGAATACTTAATGTGATCGTATAAGACTTAAAACTTGTGTATATGATGTCAAGAACGTTATAGGTTTCAGTGTATATTAAATGGTGATCAATATGATATTTTTTTTGTTGTGGGTTTTGCATCTATTACGTTTGACAAATTATTTTGAATGAGATTATGTTGACATGGTTACCTTGGATGATAACGATACGAGTAGAAATTATCTTTTATCAAAACTTTTGTTTATGAAGGGAAAAAGATAGACACCAGGAATAAAAAAAATAGACATCTAAGGTAAATAGATTTTGAAAAGAAGGTGAAAACTAAAATTTAGGAAAATATTTATGAAGGGAAAAACTAGATTAACGCTAATAATTGGTTGCACTTATAGACTAATGACAAGTGTCATCATAATGTGGTTAGGCATATTAGTAGATCTAATTAGTAGGCCTAAATATCAAAACTCTTTGAGAAAATAACGTTTTGAACGGATGATATATTTATCATATGTAATATTAAAAATAATTGGTGTGCGAAACATACGTTGGCAAATATTAATTGATAATATAGAATACGTTTTATATTCGCAATAAGCATATGTCAATACATGACCCCATCAATAGCTTTACTGTTGACTCATGAAAAATAAATAAATAAATAAAAATACGAGACATGATCTGACAATTGCCATATAGTCTACAAATAATATATATAAAAGGGGTTAAAGACATACCCGATGAATCGAGAGTAATAAAAAAAATACTTAGAGCGTGCTGATAACGAATTATAAAATAATTATAATTGACAAGAAGTATAAGCTAAAAGAATAGAGAGATTGTAGAATGCATTTTTATTTATAATTACAAACTACAAATTAACCTCTATTTATAGGGTTCTTACAATCAAAGTGACAATCAAGATAAGAATAAATCTCCTACTAATCATCTTAGTCACCAAGTGATAAGATAAGATTTTATGGAGGTTAAGGTGTATGGATAGACACATATTTAATTATTCATAATACGTTTCCATTCTATTCGAATCTACACAAAGGGTTCTGACGAATATAGACTTAGGGGTAGATTGTGTAAAAACGGGAAGGTTGTGGATTGCATGTATTACTTTGCTCAAGATAATAGAAAACGAGATCGTGATGGAGAAAATTGCGAGATTTCATTGTTATCGTCTTTGCCGAATTCTCGGTAAACCTTCGATACATAAGCAATCATATGGTAACGTTTTAATCAAGTTCACAAAAGAAAGAATCCTAATATCACTAATAGGGAGAGCTTTACATATATAGTGTAAGGAAGGAGTGTTTCGAAGTGGTGACATTCTAATCGTTTGAAGGTACATCTATTACCATAGTTTTAACTTTTATATATCTCGGTTATTGTTATAAGCATAGGTAATTAAGTAGATGGATTGCGTTAGAGTTGTCGAAGATCGTTAGTGTGTTTTAATTACCGATTTGATTTCTGACTCATGTCAAGCACTCTTGTAACAAATATGTTTTTGTTTCAAGCGAGTTACCATATGTGTGCAAAGTGATGGAGAAACGTACGACATGCCTCGTGTGGATAATTTTCAATGAATTTGCAGCTTAAAAAAAGTTGCTATGTTTGTACCTTCAATATGCATATTTTTTTTTCCCCTTAGAGGGCTGGGAATCGTAACGCCGAACCGGCATTATTGCAGAGCTGGCAACAAAATCGTCCGACGTGGAAGCAAAACAACGCCGTTTAGGCGTTAGCACCATTCCCTTCGTTCTTGTGTTGCAATGGCATTTTCATTTACGTTGCTAGAGTAACTCATGTTATAACACTAACTTGGTTCCAAGTTATCATACCCCATTTGCATGTTATATTAACTCATGTTATAGCAACGGCGTTTACATTTATTTGTTTTTCTTATTTTTAAAGTGGGTCCCGAAAGGTGGTGTTATGATTATCTAGAGTTTTTTTGTGTTATGTTATTTGGTGTTGAAATGATGTGGCGTTGACGTGACGGGTAAAATAGTGTTAAGGGGTGTTACCACTCCTTGTGCTCTTAGACATAGCCATTAGGTCTATTAGCGAAACCCTGAAATTAAATGGGTTTTTTCAATAGCATAAAAGGGCCTTTTTTTTTTTTTTTTTTTTTCAACTGGCAGATAAAATTTCATTTATTAAACTACAGCAAAGAGGTAGAACATACAAAGACACAAACCAACAACATTAGCAACTTTCTTTTTAATGAAAAATATGAATCTATAAATAAAAAAGCCTCCTAATTACCAGTACGCTGAAGAAGCCCCAAAAGATCCATACACTAGGTCTGGTAACGAACCTAGACCAAAAGATCCAGACAAGATGAATCCAAATGATCTTGACTGGGACTGAAATAAGACCGAAGATAACAGGAATTTAATCTAAAGATCTTGAATTAGAGTCCACGATTGGCTTCGACAAATATTTCACAGGCTTGGCACTATAAATGCCCTTAGGAAACTTAACCGTACCAACTGAAAATGTTTTTTATTGTTTCCACTTGATCCCGGCCCCACTTTGCTACCTGTTTGAAGTTTGGATTGTACAAAACCTTAGCAGTGTTATACCTGCTAAAGGAGCAAAACAGGATTTGCATTTGTATTTCTGTACCACCCAAAACCTGTTGGTCAGTTAACAAACCATATTATTACACTATTGGAGGTGGTCAGGTGAGTTATCACTTGATAACATTCCTTGAAGACACATTCTCGTAAAGGGGATCGGTTTTTTGAAACAAAGGCAGAACTGAGTTTTGAAGTTGATGTACTACTTTCATATCCTGAGAAGTACTATTAGTAGCTTTTGACAAGTCGATCAATGTCCAATGGTGGTGTATTCGAACTGTATATCCGTAACGATCCTTTATATATATATATATATATATATATATATATATATATATATATATATATATATATATATATATATATATATATATATATATATATAATATGGATGCACCACCTTGAACCTAATTTCCTAGTGCTTCTTTCACCCTCAGAAACAACTTAGAATAGATGCTAAAATATGCATTGTTGTTAGCCCCCTCCCTGATGAAACCACTTGAAGAAGTGATAAATTTCCAGAAACACAAGGATTGTGAATTTGTATGTTGTATTCATAGTGTACACGGTAGTGTAACCATCTAAGGATTTTTGGCTTCTATTTGTGTTGAAGTGAAGAAAAAAGTTCAAAGATGGGTTTTAGAATAATTAAAGGTTAAGTTAAAATTAAACACCGGCATGCTCAAAGTTAAGCATAATTAATTGAAGGTTAAGTTAGATAAAAACAAGTGCAAGCTTAAAATGTGGACTTGAGGTTATTGTTTTGTTGGGTGATGAGCATACATGTATTTTGGCTTTCTAGCTAGCCTTCTATGTGTTATTGGTTTGATAGTGTGTTGGGAGTTCATAGGATTGTGTCAATGTTTAAAATGTGTTGTACCTGTTCTCGAGACGCTCGAGATGCAATTTGAATGTTGTATAGCAATTAACACTTATGGAAAACTTAACCAAGCAACTAAGGAACCTATCTAGAGAGTGAGATATAGTGACTATATGTATAAACCGTTTATTATGTTTTAGGTACATTTCTTTTCTTTTTTGCTGCAGATTCACGTTATTATTAGTTATAACTTCCTTTTCTGCAGATTCATTAATAATGGTGGTAACAAAGAAAACCAAAAAGCCCAGCAAGAAAACCACAAGTGGGGTGGATGAAAAACATCAAATGGTTTTAAAAAATCTATATGAGCTTCTTGAATGTCCTGTGTGCACCACGATAATGTCCCCGCCTATATATCAGGTTTGCTCCTACTGTTTTTTTCCAGATGGAATGATTCATATCGGTAATTATTATTTTTATTTTTAAGCCTCAACATTACTCACAATATGAAGACGAAAATATGTCTTGAATAATGACTGGTAATAAATTTTTATAGTGCCCGAATGGCCACACTTTATGCTCCATCTGCAAATTTCAAGTGAAAAGTTGCTGCCCTATATGTCGTATCAAAATGGATAGCATAAGGTGTTTGGCATTGGAGAAAGTAGCGGAACCATTAAAAGCTCCTTATAGTTGTCCATACTCTGGTTCGCAATGTTCAGTCACCGGCAATATTCCAGTACTCGTGACGCATTTAAAAAATAATCACAAAGTTTGCATGCGTGATGTAGCTGTATTCGCACATCATTATGCGAAGTCACACAAAATTAATAATGCGACAGGGATGATAGGTGTAAGTTACGATATCTTTTTACAAGTTATTAGCATATACTATATCGTGTCAATAATTTTCAACATTTTCTTTATATTGCTTTAGATATATAACTGCCACGGACGACAATTCTCTTATCACTTTGAGTATTTTCTTCTGGACAAGTATCCATGCTACATAGCGTTCATACAGTTTTTGGGTGATGAAGACGACGCCAAAAACTTCGGATACTCCCTAACAATTAGTGCGAATTGTCGGAAATTGTCATGGCAAGGGGTTCCAAGTAGTATTCGTCACAGTCACCAGAAAATCCTGGACAGGCTAGACGGACTGGTAATTTCGCTGAGCATGGCACGCCTCTTTTCAGATGGAGATAAGAAGGGACTCAACCTAATAGTTAATGGACGTATTTGGATGGAATAGTTAGGCGATGTTTGGGATTGATAATTTTTTTGCTTTTCTTGTTGTTAAGAAAAAGGAGATCCAAACTGCTTATACTTATTTTGAGGTAAATTAAGAGATTCTGATAAGCTGGTAGGAAGGTTTATTTCAAAATCCTTTTTCAAGAGGAAATTTAATTATTCTTTTAGCATCTAGCCATACATCAATAGATAAATGTTTTAGGGATCCTTATAATCTGTCTATATCTATTCTTTACTCTCTGTATTGTATTTGGGATGTTTACTAAATCTTGAAAAATTTTAAGTTTACATATCTTGCTTTATTTAGTAACTTAAACATAAACTTCAAAATACAATAATTGCAGATTAATAAAGGGTATGACATATTAACCTCTTCACAATGTCACACAAGTCTATGACCCCCCCCCCCCCCCCCCCCCCCCCCCCCCTTTCCCTTTTCCGGCGCTGCTTTGTGTGGGAATTGTGCTAGTATTTAAAATGAAATTTTCTTGATCTCGGACTTCAAATTTCACCCTATGTTATATAACTGCTAATAAAAGTATTCATAGAACAATTTCTAAAGGTTGAATACATCCCAACAAGTTCTTCGTGACTGAGTCACTCGATGAACTAACTCCAGTTCTGCCAATTACAAGCTCCCAGTAATACTTTTCTAAAGCAGTAAACGTCGTATGCACACGTTGCAGTAGCTATGCCTAAATGATTAAGATATTAGTTGCCAGAACTAAATCAACCAGTTTGTAAACAAAAGTTCGATTCAATTAAATGGGTCATCTCAATAGATAATTTATGGAACAAACAGATCCCACAACTTACCAGAAGCACTTTGTTCTGTTGTCTTGCACAAATCCAAGACATAATTTAAGTTAAAACCTTTTAGTTTCAGATCATTAAAACACCTTCTTTAAAGATGCCAAATTAATAGGACTAAAGAATGTGTGTATGGCTTTTTAAAGTGGGCATGGATGAGTACTTACTGGGGTAACCTTGTGAGCCAATGCGAATGACTATCCTATTCTTGGGTACACGCCTCACTTAGGCTTCTAACATCACTTCATATTTGTCATCAAGGAGTATACTGCTAGTTTGAACATCTCTTCAGTTAACAAAAGGAAAAAACTCGTAAATTAATTAGTCTATAAAGCTAAAACAAATATATTCATCAAACGAATATTCAGATTAAAAGCCAGAATAGCCAACAAGATTGTATTTCTGATTAATTGTATATCCATCCATCCATCCATTTCTAAGCTTTCGTTTTACAGTTTAACTGTGGACACATCTACTGCTAGCCAAATCCCCAAATCAAGTGGTTTTGATTGTATCTCTAACAGATCAAACGAGTGAAAGTAAAAATATTAGCTATATTCTATTTATAGTAAGTAGATTATGATGAAAAAACATAATTTTGTAATCAGACTTGACATTTAAACTGTAAATACTAATTCCCCAAGACAACCAAAACTGTAAATACTTAAAGTAGTACATCTACTTAATTCTCCAAAACTAAAATTCAAATAATTCATCAGATCGGGTCAGAAGCATATAAGCCTTTGCAACTTGTTTACACTAGGAATGTCATAACTAGAAACTAACAATGTGTGGTGACAAGCCAATATCTACACTTAAAGCTCCTGGGAAACAATTGGAGAAACCTCATTCTGCTTCAAAATCAAAAAAGTAATATAACCTGAAAACCACACGACTATCACTAATTCTCACCTTGCTACTTTCACCCACTCGCCTTCCCAAGTGAGACCAATTTGATAATATTCATTTATATCATTGATCTTCATTTTCTGTTTTCTCGGTTCTATCTTGATTCGTCTTGATCATCAAATAAACGAAAACGCCCATTGTGTCTTTATATATTTTTTTTTCTCTGAACGGCCACCAAGCATCTTCAAACATTCAAATGAATGCCATAATATTACTTAAGTCCATCAGCCATCATCGTCGTCCCCCTTCACTAACTCTGGTCTTAACTTAGCAGATAGCCCTTTATCAAACATCTCTTCATCATATTTCCTCGCCATATCAATCATACCCTTTTCCACCAAAACATCAATTAAAGCATTATAAGCAAACTCATTCGGACTCAAACCATGATCTTCCATCTTCTTCCAAACTATAAAAACCGGTCTAAGAAAACCCCATCTCCCAAATTTCCTTATAAGCAACACATATGTATCCATAGTCGGAGTTACACCACTTTCAACCATCCTATCAAGTAGCGCAAGAATCTCATTCGGCTTCTCTAAGCACCTAAAAATGCAATGATATGTAATAACATTAGGTGCACAGCCTCGCCTAGACATTTTATCCAGCACTTTATACGCCTCCCTAACCCTCATATTGTCACACAAAAGCTTAATAATTGTATTGTAAGTTACAACATTCGGTTCACAGCCCAATTCAAGCATCTCACGGCCAAGATGCACCGCCACATCAACACCTTCAGAAACACCAATAGCACGGATAACAGTGTTGTATGCCACCACATCCAATTTAATCCCTTTCTTCTTCATCTCTTTATACAATTTCACCGCCTTCCAGGGCTTCCCACTCTTACACTGAATATCCATATAAATCGAATACGAATACAAATCTTTAGTAATCCCATCTCCATCCATCTTATCCCAAAACTCTCTACACTTAGACCACCACCCCATCTTAAACCACCCGCGAAGAATCATATTATAAACTTTCGTACCAATCCCAACCCCCGCAACCTTCTCATCCCTATTTTTACCAAAACACAACTCTTCAGCTTCAATCACATGCTTATACTCACACAACGCATCAACAAGGTTCAAAAACGATGCATCGTCCTTTAACTTATACTCATCCAGCTTATCATACATATCGATGGCTTCTTGAACAAGGTGAGCCGAAGCATACCGCTTAAATATAACGCGAAATGTAGCATGGTCTCTCTCAGGCATTTTATCAAGCAGTTGGCGCGCAAGATCATATTCGAAAAACTTACTGAATATATCAATCATGTAATTATATGTTTCTGTAGTGTGTTTGAACCCGTATTCGGTTTCGACATAGTTAAAGACTTAAAGAACTCATATGCTCGTTTCCAGTCGTTGTTGTAACATGTTAGTGTTTGGAGTATGGTTGTCTGGTTGACTATGGGTTCTTCGGGTAATGTAGGGTGTTTGGATTGTGATGATGTGTGGAAATGAAAGATGAATCTTGGTCGGATGTTGGATACGAGAAAAAGAGGAATCATGTGTTGTTGTTTGACGAGTTTGAATGCCTCGGTGTTGGCAGTTATGAACTTATGATTATATCAACTATCACAGGGCAGGGAGTGGTAGGTAACACGAACATCACTACCACGTCAGCGCCACATCATTTTAACACCAAATAACATAACACCAAAAACACCAGAAATCATAAAACCCAATAACAACATTTTTTACAAATTTACAAATTCTACCCTCAATAAATTCATTTATTAAACATTCAAACATTATACTTACGAAATAAAAACATTACAATAAAAAAAATGACAGAAATTATCAAATTTCAGTTAATGTTTAGGCCCAACCTTCTATTAAATTTTGAATTAAAGGAGATAGGCCCAAAAAGTCCAATATTATTCCATAATTTTCAGACTATAAAACCTAGTTTTCCTAATATGTTATAACACAATAAAAATACGCAGCCACAAACACTATTATTTGCTCTCTTTCAAGATCTAAATTTCACAACCACCAAACAAGAAAAATTCGTCCCTTGTTTCCTGTTAACTGCTCAAACAAACCACAACAGAACTAGCGTTTGAAATTATGTGAGGGGTGCATTTTGTAAAATCGACCTTGGCATAAATCACGTTGCAACGTACGTTGCTCTACCAACGTAGAAGCAAACGCCGTGCCAACGCTGCTTCTCTTGGAGTGGCAATAACGCCATAACAGCGTTGAAACCTTTCACCTAGGACGAATTTTGTGCCACATGTGCAATAACGCCGGGGAGGCGTTACCACTCCCTGCCCTCTCAAGAGCTAATTCCACACATGCTCAAAGGTATAAGTGTGCTCACGTTTTTTTTTTTTTTTTTTTTTTTTTTTTTTTTTTTTTTTTTTTTTACAGTAAATTACACATATACTAGGGGCAACAATCGAGTCGTGTTCGTGTTAACTTATTCGGGTTTGCGTGTTGGCGGGTTAGTATAATATCTACCCAAACACGACCCATTTATTAATCATGTTAAGAAACTCAACCCTAACCCAAACCTGCATAACACGTGTAACCCGTTTGTGACTCGTTTAAGTAAATAGGTCAAGTGGTGAATAAGGTTAGTAGTTTGTTGATTTAACTAGTTTAAATGCAAAAATGATGTAAGAATCTAAAATACGATAAAAATATCATACAAATAACTATACGACGACTTTCTAACGTCAATTTCAATTATATGTGAGGTATAATCGTAATTCAATCATATATTTAGTATATAACAAAATACATTTAATCCACATCCCATATAAAAACCAAGTTATATATCTTATTATTAGAGTTTATATACTTAAACGGGTTCACGAGTTTACCTGTTTAATACTTACTCAACCAACATATACTCTTGATTATCCTTAACCCAAAACCAAGTTAGACATGACATCCCATATAAAAACCAAGTTATATATCTTATTATTAGAGTTTATATACTTAAACGGGTTCACGAGTTTACCTGTTTAATACTTACTCAACCAACATAAAAACCAAGTTAGACATGACATGACCTGTTTATTAAACGGGTTAGACGAGTTGACTTGTTTTTTACCCGAACCTGATTATCCTTAACCCAAACATGTTTAACTTCATGTCGTTTATCATGTCATGTCTAGATTTGCCACCCCTAACATATACTCTCACATTTGTTTTGGTACCTATGACTTTGTAAACTTGTATATTTTGATTATTATGTTCCCTTGCAACCACCACTCACTCCGGCCACCACTCAAGTAGTATCCCTTGTTATAACCCCTGTTTACTAGCTTAAAAAAATAATAATAAAAATATAAAAATAAATAAATAAAAAAAGTTAACCACATAAGATGGGATTATTTACGAACAATGTTTGGGCGGGGCTTCTTGTTGTGGCATCGTGGTATGTTTTTTGCCGACACGTGTTGTATTTGTTTGAAATAAATGTTGTGTCAATCTATATTTGTAGTTGTCGTATTCTGTCGGGCACCAGTGTGTTGCGGCGGGGCTAATTTTGGCCTTTTATAGTTTAAAAAAATTTAGGATAATTTTTAAAGTTATTTGATAGGTTGGGGGTGTATTTTGAAAGTTCTTTTATTTAAAAACTATATATATATATATATATATATATATATATATATATATATATATATATATATATATATATATATATATATATATATATATATATATATATATATATAGGGGAGGGTTAATGTAAGATCAAACTTAAAGTTGTAAAAATAAGATCTATCTAAACAACCACTAAAACCATTTTATAAATAACCATATTACCAATAATACACAAAAAAATAAAGTATTAATACGAATTAACATTTTAGCAACTAATAACCAACTGATACATGAGTTTTGGATTATTGATACACAACTATAAATTTACATGTCGAATCGAAGTGTATCACCTTAACTTGATACATTAAATGTATAATTAAAGTGTATCACCTTGGTTTCGTCAATTTAAAAAAGAAAATCATCGAAACTTTAACAATTTTAGTAGTACTCAATAAAAAAATTTTATTTTATTTTAACGAGAGTGTCACTTGTCATATTTTAGTTAGATCTTATTTTACAACTTTAAGATTGATCTTATTTGATCTAGATTATATATATATATATATATATATATATATATATATATATATATATATATATATATATATATATATATATATATATTGAATCGTTCAAATAAGAAGCCTAAATTTTGTGAGAACGCGAGAAGCAAACTTACTCACTTATTTTATCCTCCTTTAACTTTAGTCTAATAACTAATATTAGTTAATCAACTTTTTGAAAATTTCTTAAAAAATTTTGAAAAATTTTTTAAAAAAAAAAATCAAAAATTTTCAAAAAAAATTCGAAAAAAATTTTTCGAATTTGTTTTTTCAAATTTTTTTTTTCGAAAATAAATTTTTCGGAAATTTTTTTTAGAAAAAAAATTCAGAAAAAAAAAATTTCGAAAAAAATTTTCCGGAAAAATAAATTTTTGAAAAAAAAATTTTTTTTTTTCCGAAAAAATTTTTTTCGAAATTTTTTTTTCCGAAATTTTTTTTCTGAAATTTTTTTTGTCATATGTGAAAAAAAAATTTGGAAATTTTCACGAAATTTTTTTTGTCACGTATGAAAAAAAAAATCGTCACATGTGAAAAAAAAAATTCGTTGCATGTAAAAAAATTTTTCGTCACATGTGAAAAAAAAATTCCGTCACATGTGAAAAAAAAAATTCGTCACATGTGAAAAAAAATTTGGAAATTTTCACGAATTTTTTTGTCACGTGTGAAAAAATAATTCGTCACATGTGAAAAAAAAATTCCGTCACATGTGAAAAATTTTTCGTCACATGTGAAAAAAATTTGGAAATTTTCACGAAAATTTTTTTGTCACGTGTGAAAAAAATATCGTCGCATGTGAAAAAAAAATTTCGTCGTATGTAAATTTTTTTTTTCGTCACTTGTGAAAAAAATTCCGTCACATATGAAAAAAAAATTTCGTCACATGTGAAAAAAAAAATTCGAAAATTTTTCAAAAAATTTTTCGAAAATTGTTCAAATAAATTTTCGAAATTTTTTTGAAAATTTTTCAAAAAAAATTTTGAAAATTTTCTAAAAAAATTTTGAAAATTTTTTAAAAAAATTTTCGAAAATTTCGAATATTTTTTGAAATTTAAAAAAAAAATAGTTAGCTAATAATATCTATTAGATCAAAGTTTAACGAGGATAAAATGAGTGGTTAGGATTAGTTCTCGCGTTCTCACAAAAATTAGATTTCTCACATGAATGACCATATATATATATATATATATATATATATATATATATATATATATATATATATATATATATATATATATATATATATATATTAAACTTCGACATTTTTTATAAAATCATACGGATGTCAAAAGCATATCAATATTAGGTTTGTTTTGTTTGTTATCAAAAGACTTTTTTGCCAGTTTTTTTTTTATTCAAGAAACCGCTAGGTATCTGTTAGATATTTGGCAAATAAAGTTTGTTATATCAAAAAATCGTAAATATTTGAAAGTTCAGGGTGTGTTTTGTATTTTTTTTTTTATTTAAATATTGGGCTCGGTTGGATAAAAGTATTAGTTTACTAAACCGTTTGTGACAAAATATTTGTTTATTCTTTGTGACAAAATATTTAGGTTAAAGGACTAATATTGCCACTTTATAAATAGACATAACTAACTGAATTAACTTCGTTATCAAAATGGACTGAAAGTGGAACCAAACTACTGATTTTGGACTAAAACCACAACTTTTTGAGAAAATAGACGAAAAATCCGCACTAAACCACAAGGACCAAAAATGTAGTTAATTCTTAAAGAAGAAGAAAAAAAAATCACCATTGCAAAATATACAAGGAAGAAAAAGAATGTAGTACAATTGCGAACATTAATTTTTTTAAGTAGAGTTTGTTCTTGATACTTTTGATAATTGTTTAAAATTAATTAAAAGTCAATAGAAAATCAAAGTGGAGAAAAAGACAAGCATATATTAGTGATTTCGCAGGCCGATCTGCGCATAAAAGACATGGAGTGGAACAAAGTGTGAAAAACAATAACATTTTTTATAATTAAATTTTTGTAGTGGCGAGGAGTGCAAAAATATGAGACCACCGCGACAAAATTTGTAATTTGTCGTTATGTTTTTGTTACTTGTGATAATGTTTTGTCATGTATTTGTGTGATACTGCTTGGTATCATATATTAAATTTAAAATTATAAAAATTTCTTTCAACTCGGAAACACAACAAAGTATATAAGTGTTTATATATTTAGGTATATAATAATAATAATAATAATAATAATTGATAAATGTGAGGGCATGTTGGTAATTTCATCTTAATTAACAGCAATAACTAACCACATTGAGGGAAAAAACTAAATTTGTAATAGCATTTGAAAATTGAGCAAAATAACTAACAGCATTGAGTGTATTTGCAAGAGGTGAACAAAAATAGTTTCATGTTTCATAATACTTTCCTTTTACACAAAATTCCCAAAATCCCCATTTCCCATATAACTAGACAATACAAATGATTAAGATCCTTTGAAGTTTAATTTAAATATGAGAAGTTATGTTGAGTTTGTTGTAAGGAGATAATATATTTTCAATAAAATAGAGGTCTCACAATATATGATTTTTTTTTTTTTTTTTTGAACACGAAACTTCAACTTCATTACATTATAGGGTTAAGTCAATAAAATAGAAACGAGCTTTACCACATTTTACCGTTATCATAAATAGATTGGTTTTATTACTATCATCACCAACCAAACTTCAACTTCATTACATTATAGGTAACTAGCAGGGTCTCCGCGCGATACAGCTGCGGGCATCCTGTAATTTAATTTTTTCAGCTAATAATTTATTCTATTTGTACGTTTTTTATCAATAGCTTTACTGATTAGTTTTTTATAGCAAAAGTTTGATGAAATTTTGCTTAGTTTGTATTATTTTATTTTATTGTTTAGTAGTTTGTTTGGTTTGTACAATATGTGAACATATTTTAGTTTATTATGTTCCTTTTGACAATAAATTTATGGATACCAAAAATTTCATTTAGCTCGTGTCCGTTCGGGCTCGAGCCCGTTTGACCCGTGCCCGTTCGGCTCGAGCCCATTTGGCCCATTGCTCATTCGGGCTTGAATATTTGTATAATATGCTTTATTATTTGTATTAGTGACATTTAATGCAAGAATTGTGTTTAAGTTGGTTGTACAATATGCTTGATAATTTGTATTTCTTATGTAAGGGGTGTTTTAATAAGTGCATTAATTATATTTATTGACCAGTTAATTAATTGTATTTAATGTACATAATGATTTATTTATTGTATTTAATGTTAGTATTAATTGTATGTTAGAATTAAATATGAGGGGAATTTCTATAAGTAGCATTGGTTGTTGTACTTATAGCTTTAGAAGTTGTAAGACTTAATTTTAAGTATTATAATAATAGAAGGCATTCATGCTTTATAATATATAGAAGGGTACCCGCGCAATGCGGCGGCGGGTACCCAGTGACTATTTTAGTATTTTTGTGGCGAGCAAATGTTTTTCAGGGGTCCGGTGGTGGAGGGGTCACTTGGTGGCGGCAATAACGGTGGTGGCAAAAGTAAGTGAGCCAAGAGACAGAGAGAACCTGTGAGTGGGTTGTGTGTGTTTTTTATGTGTTTGGTGTGTGATAGGCTTATGTGCAATATGTATACTTAAGGTTGGGGCAACGCTCAATTTTAATGGGCTGTTACAAATTTTTAATGGGCTGCTACAAGTCTACATATGGCTTAAATGGGATGCATCAATATTGAAGGATGTTACAAGTATGAGGATTTAAGACATTAATTATGTGTATGTTGAATTTTTATGATTAGCAAAAGTAACTTCCTTTATATAGAAATGTTTTTTTGTCTTAAAAGTTGTAAGACTACTATATTTAGAATATCTTAAACCCTTTATAAAGGAGTATAGACTAGCAGGGTTCCCGCGCGATGCAGCTGCGGACACCCTGTAATTTAATTTTTCGGCTAATAATTTATTTTATTTGTACATTTTTTGGCAATAGCTTTGCTGATTAGTTTTTTATGACAAAAGTTTGATGAAATTTTGCTTAGTTTGTATTATTTTATTTGTTATTTTATTTATTTATTTTTTTTTTTAGTAGTTTGCTTGGTTTGTACAATATGTGAACATATTTTAGTTTATGTTCTTTTTGACAATAAATTTATGGATATTAAAAATTTCGTTTAGCTCGTGTTCATTCGGGCTCGAGCCCATTTGACCCGTGCCCGTTCGGGCTCGAGCCCATTTTGCCCATTGCCCCTTCAGGCTTGAATATTTGTATAATATGCTTTATTATTTGTATTAGTGACGTTTAATGCAGGAATTGTATTTAAGTTGGTTGTACAATATGCTTGATAATTTGTATTTCTTATGTAAGAGGTGTTTTAATAAGTTAATTAATTGTATTTAATGTACATAATAATTTAATTATTGTATTAAATGTTAGTATTAATTGTATGTTATAATTAAATATGAGTGGAATTTCTATAAGTAGCATTTGTTGTTTTACTTATAGCTTTTAAAGTTGTAAAGCTTAATTTTAAGTATTCTAATAATAGTAAGCATTTAATGCTTTATAATATAGTATGGTATGATTTGGTAGCTCCTTGTTGAATATGTTTTTTTATTTTTGGTATCATGTGACATGTTACTTAGCATTGTTTTTATGTGTGGCATATTATGTGTCATCTTACATGAAAATATACTAGTAAAATTGCACCACATCATCATCTTCATAAAAAAAAGTATAATCTTCTTCAACAAAATTTTGACAAACACCACCTTTTCCAGCAAAATTTCCCATAATTTTTCAAACCTAACATAAACTCATAAAGATATTAAAAAAATCTTATCTATCTATAATACTATAAGATTCAGTTTCTAAATTTAATGTGGAGTTATTATGATAGAGTTTTAGAGTTAGAAACAAGTCGGAGTCGTTTAGTAGTTGCATAGAGTACAAGATAGCTAATGCTCGGAATTCAATGCAGCCTCATAATTTTATACAATCATGAAAGGAGGTGAAGTGCAAGGGTTACCCGAGTTGATCACATAGCATTTAGTATATAATTAAAAGCCGGTTAGATGAAGTGCAAGGATTACGAAAAGTTGCAAGAATAATTAATGATTTAACCTAATTCATGCCTATATAAACCGGCCAAAATCACATTTAGTATGTACATTTGAAGATGATTCACACATCTTTTAGATCTTTGATTGTTGGTAGTGGTATATAAATTCTCTTTTGCAACATTTTGGAGATGATTCACACATCTTTTAGATCTTTGTAATTAACTTGGTCTTCTTTTTTTCTTAATTTAGTTATCATACGCAGGTACTATGAAAATCACAAGAGATCATGCATGCTCAGATAAATAAAACCAAAGATTGAAATACCAACTATTTTCTTTGTTTCTTACATATTTAGGTGATTGTTATATATATATATATATATATATATATATATATATATATATATATATATATGGATATATGTATTATTTTAATGCATTTTCATATACAAGTAATTTATGTGCATTTTCTATTGATGTAGCTCACATGTGCGAATTGATTTAAGAAAATGTGCACGAGCATGTATGTAAAGCAATATTTAAATGGTTAAATAATACTTTTTAGCGTGATTAGTTTATGTAAGTAGTTGCTTTCTAATGCTCTTTGAGAAATATTAGAATGAATTTATCGTGTGCAATTGAATTATTATTGAAAAGAAGAAGGTCGTGCATCGCAAAGTGTTTTCTTTTTTCTATATGTAGAATCATTAGTGAGAAACCAATATTTACGCCTATTAAATGAGTTTGCCATAATAGCAAAATACGACATATTAAAAATATCACATTGAGTAATGAATAGAAAGGAAAAAATGCATAATTTTGACTTAAATCCGTTTGTAAATTATAATATCAACTAAAAAAGTTGAGTTTTAAACATAAGCAAAAGTTTAAACTTTTATCGAAAAATAAAACCGGTGCATTTAATGTGAAATATATACAACATCGAGATGGAAATGCAAGACTTGCCGGAATTTATCACATGATATTTAGTAATTAGTATACAATTAAAAGTCGGTTATGAATTGAGATGAAGTTGAAAAGGTTGCAAGAATAATTGATGATTTAACCTAATGCAGTATATATATATATATATATATATATATATATATATATATATATATATATATATATATATATATATATATATATATATATATATATATATATATATATATATATATATTATGTTAATGCATTTTCATATACAAGTAATTTATGTGTGTTTTCTATTGATGTAGCTCACATATGCGAATTGATTAAAGAAAATGTGTACGAGCATGCATGTAAAGCAACATTTAAATGGTTAAATGATACTTTTAAGCATGATTAGTTAATTTTTTTTTCTTTTTTCTGGTAACATGGGTTTCCGACTCGACATTGCCAGCCGACTAATCCCATGGCGACTACCCTTAAGCATGATTAGTTTATGTAAGCATGCAACTTGAATAATGAATATAAAAGAAAAAGTATATAAGTTTTGCTCAAACCCATTTGTAAATTAAAAAATTAAGTTTAAGACATAATAGTGGAGTCCAAAGGTTTTAGGAATTATTCATTGTGTGTTAATTAATATTCATTTAGTTAGCTATTTAGAATTGAGTTTATTGATAAAATTAATTAATATTAGTTAGACTTCAATGTTAATTTTCAATGAAATTAGTTGTACAATAAACTTAGATGGAGCTAAAAAGATTTTTAACGATTTTTATACAGTTTATATTGCATTATTATACATATATTATTACACAAACTTTAACTTACAAACTTAATAACGAAAATATTTAACTCACATTAAACTATGACCAATTAGATAGACCCCGTGTGCTTTATATTACGATGCAAAAATAATCTAATAGACAAGTATTGTAGGGTTAAGTAATAGACCAAAAGAAATAAAACCATTTTTTATCATGCAAATAAGTAATAGGCCAAAAGAAACAAAGCCATCACAACTTAATAGCCAAAAGCCCATGTATAGAATACAACACCACAAAACCAAAATAACATCAAACACTTTTAAGTTTTTATACAAGAAAGTTAAAACATTTCATACAACATACTAAACAATAATTAAGTATACACTCGCCAATATACAGAAAAATACACGATTAACAATTAGATTCTTAGCCCGTGCGTAGCACGGGTTCTGCCTGCCTCGTAAACATATAAGATTGAGTCCTAAAATTTAATGTGGAGGCGTCAAGATTGCATAGAGTACAAGTTACCTAATGCTCGGAATTAAATGCAGAAAATAGAGTTTCATTATGTGGAGGCTTCATGCGTAAGTACCTTGATTTAATGTTCATGCTTAAGTGGTAAGTACATATGAGCTATATTTAGTGTTTCAAATGTAAATGATTGAAACCATACGAAGTGTTGCTAGCCTTTATTTTCATTTAATCATTTGCTCCTTTCATTTGCCTTCAAATAAATGTACAAACCCTTCAACCACCATCATTGAATACTATAAATAACACCATTTGGTCTTTGTTAATGATGTGTGTGTGTGTGTGTGTGTGAAACTTTAATTTGTGTGTAGTTTGATTATTTTGTATGAATCACATGTTTGCTGTTAGTTTATTATTGTTTGTGTGTAAATTCAGTGCAGCACCAACTAACCAATTTCCTTTTGATCTCTACTTTTTGTTTCTAGGCACATGATGAGAATGAAATGGATCGCATGGTAGCAATTGATGGAATTGAAATCATTGGTATCAATAACCGTAACCTTGGTATGTACCCCATCTATTTTTATGGCTCAAGATATGTGAATTAACAAGCTTGCTAATTAGATAAATAGTTTTGAAATAGATATTGACATGATCATTTTTTTCAGTCAATAGTTTTTCCATATTTTTCCTTATAGTGTGATAAAGTTTTTTTTGGTGTAGCTTCTCACCTATGGAATTGAATTTAGTTGGTTAATGTAAAATTTCTCCGTCTAATGAAAGTGTATTATGCATATTAATGTTACGTGCAATGGTTCATGTAGAAATATTGACTTGATTAACTCAATGGGGTATACATGCAAAGGTAAGCAAATGGTTAACTTTCTTGCATGTGAAGTCGGTTGATATTCCAACTTTGAAGTTTATGGAAGACAAATGGATGTGTTGTTGCCTGAGAAGAAACCAAGGGTTAGATCTGCTAACCTATTTTAAAATTTTGGGTTGGTTAGTAGTTTATTAATGTTATTCTTGCAGGTATTGATAAGTGGTTAGTGACGCTAACTGGGTACATCAAGATGTTGATAACAAAACAAAGTGGAAGATAGAGACGGAGTGGATAATATCTTCACATTTATGAAAAAACTGTCAAAAAATTAGGCATGCAAGAAAATGAAAATCATATGTAAACAAGTTTTATAATTAGTGTGACAAAGGTTTGATGAATATTAATGGTGGCTTGAATCTTGCTTTTATTTTTTTTCCTTCCACTTAAGCAGTTTAAGAGGTTGCAATGTATCCACCCCATGACATTAGAAATAATACAAAATCAAAGTTGAATTGATGGAAAGTATAACTAGACAAAATTAATATTTTGAGAATTTATTTTAATCTATGTTTTTTATAGGGATTTGAATGTCTCTTTACCAATGGTTACTATATGATATTAATTGAAGTTCACAAATTATTTATTTTAATTTTGATCTTACAAATATGTATAAAATTTGATGTTGTTATTCATGAAAAAGATGAGTTTTGGTATGTTGGTAGGGACATGAAAGTGAGAATGTGTCGTAATTAGTGGGAAGGGGTAATCTTAGGCTCCATTTTTTGTGTCGAATTAATTTTAATGTGGAGTAATCAAGATACTCAAGATGGAGTCTCATTGCATATAGTACAAGATAGCTAATGCTCGAAATTCAATGCAGCCTCATAATAACTATACAATTATGAAAGAAGATGAAGTGCAAGGGTTGCCCGAATTGATCACATGGCATTTAGTATAGAATTAAAGTCGGTTAGATGAATTGCAAAAGTTGCGAAAGGTTGCAAAAATAATTAATGATATAACCTAATTCATGCCTATATAAACCGGCCAAAATCACATTTAGTATGTACAGATTCACACATCTTTTAGATCTTTGATTGTCGGTAGCGGTATGTAAATTCTCTTTTGCAACATTTTGGAGATGATTCACACATCTTTTAGATCTTTGTAATTAACTCGGCCATCTTTTTTTCTTAATTTAGTTATCATACGCAGGTAGCATGAAACTCACACAAGATAATGCATGCTCAGATAAATGAAACCAAAGACTGGGATACCAACTATTTTCTTTGTTTCATACATATTTAGGTGATTTTTATAGATAAGCATAAATATAGATATATGTATTATGTTAATGCATTTTTATATACAAATAATTTATGTGCGTTTTCTATTGATGTAGCTCACATGTGCGAATTGATTCAAGAAAATGTGCACGAGCATGTATGTAAAGCAATATTTAAATGGTTAAATGATACTTTTTAGCTTGATTAGTTTATGTAAGTAGTTGCTTTCGAATGCTCTTTGAGAAATATTAGAATGAATTTATTGTGTGCAATTGAATTATTATTGAAAAGAAGAAGGTCCGCGCATCACAAAGTGTTTTCTTTTTCTATATATAGAATCGTTAGTAAGAAACCAATATTTACGCCCATTAAATGAGTTTGCCATAATAGTAAATTAAAATACAACATATTAATGTTGGGATCATACTTTTGTATTTAGTCAAGTCTCGGTCATTACATTTTGTAATAGGTTGCTTTAGCATTTATTTCATTTTGTTTCATGTTACAAGGCTTATGTATTAAAGCCCCATGGGCTTGAAAGCCCATGAATTAGAAGAGAAGGGAGGAAGGGAGTGTTGCCCTAACTCCTCCCTTATAAATAGTAAGCTTATGTAAACATTATGTTTGTTGGTTATTTGATTATCTTAAGGAAACTCTTGCACTTTCACTTTTCATATTGTCTCATAATCAACCATCTCTCATTCTCATCTTATTTCTTTCTAAATCATACTTGTGTTTACATAAATGGTGACCTAACAAGTGGTATCATTCGCCAAATAGAGATTGAAGTGTGTTTCTTGGTCTTAACGTGGGAACTTGGTGATTATTCTTCATCTTTTTGCATTTTTCTTGGTTTCTTTCACTCAAATCTTGAAGCTTGGATAAGTTTCAAGGTTGATATAGTGATTTGAAGCTTAGTTTTTGCATAAAGTTGTGATTTTTTAAGGTTTTATAGCTTCTTTGATATTGGAAAACTAGTTTTTGGTAGCAAAATCTTCAATAGTTAGTGTTTTCTAAGTATTGGTGAAGTTATTTAATCAAAAGTACCTTCTTTGTAAGCATTTTTTCTTCAAAAATTTAAGATTTTTCAAGTTTCTGACCAGTTTACGCGTAACTTTGGTGAACAGTACGATTATAAAGCTGTAAACAGTACTTTTTGTCCTTTCTACGAGTAACTTTTAGCCTAAAACCCTTTTCTTACGCGTAACTAAGGTCAAAACCCTGTTTTTACGCGTTACTTGGAAGTCTACGCCCTAAACCTACGAGTAACTTCAATTTCTACGCGTAAGTGGGAATTCCTACGCAGAAGACAGATTCTACGCCTAAAATTTACGCATAAGTCTACCTTACGCGTAAATTTCAGTTACCTACGCTTAACTTCATCCAAGGTTATATCTTCGTTCTTCGGTGACTCAGTACTTCCCTAGCTTGGATAAGTTAGTGGAATACTTCGACTTCGAATATCTTTCAAGCTTGGATAAGTTTGGTTGTTTAACCTTACGCATAAGCCAAAGCTTACGCGTAAAGAGTAAACTTACGCCTAAACTTTTTGTTTACGCATAACTAACTCTTTACGCATAAACTGAAAGGTTACGCGTAAGATTAAAATTACGCGTAAGATTCTACTTACCCCAAGGAATTTTGACTTAATCAAAGGAACGTGCATTTCAATCTTCTACAAAGATCCATTTCTACACAAGTGTTCTAAGATGTCTCAACCACCTAATCACTACTTCCCTCATACTCAGCAACATCAACATCAGCCGTATCAGCAACAACAATACCATCAGCAACAACTGTATCAACAACCTTCTCAAAAACAAACGTACAATCCACTACATCATTACCTAATGATGCAACAACATCAGATCATTCCTCAACAACAACCATATCAAGAGCCACAACAAAACACTCAGTTTTCCTCCAAACAACCTCACTGGTTTGACAGAATGTGTGAAGTTATTACAACTCAACAATCCCGACATGAGGCAGGATCACTTGAAACACCTCCAATGCTAACACCTGGGAACTATGTTCAATGGTCAAGTCGATTCTTACGATTCCTTGAATTAAAGAAACCTCATGGGAAATTCTTGAAGCAAGTGATACTTGAAGGACCATTTGAGTGGCCAACAAGATTTGAAGCTGGTGATCCAACTGCTGATCCTCTACGTCCTCCTGGTGATCGACCTCTTCCAGAATCTCAACTCACAGAAGAACAGAAATTACATCGTGAAGCTGATGAGTATGCAATGGCTTATATACTTCAAGGAATACCAAATCCAATTTATCGAAGTGTCGATGCTCAGAAAACAGCCAAAGCTATGTGGGAACATGTTCATCTCCTTATGGAAGGCACTCAATTGAACAAAGATGATATGGAATCCAAACTCTACATGGAATACACTGACATCACAATTGAACCAGGAGAGTCCCTTGAATCCTACTATCATCGTTTCACAAATGTGGTGAATGATCTGGAACGTCACAAAATCACAGTACCAAGGATCGCGGTGAACTCCAAATTTGTTGGTAGTCTTGGCCCTGATTGGCATAAATATGTGACATTTGTTCGTCAAACAAAGAATCTTCATGATGCTTCATATGGTTTGTTGTATGATTTCCTGAAACACCATGAACCTGAAGTTGAAAAAGATCGAGCTCTACGAAGAGGATACACACCAAATCCAACACCAAATTCTTTGGCTCTCGTAGCCCAATCTCCATATGCTCCACCACCAATGTCAAATCATGCATATGTACAAGAGCAAAACTACTTCAGTTATCCACAATCTTTTACCTCGAACCAAATGGTCCCATATGATTCATCTCCACAGAATGCTTCTACTCAACTTGTTCCATTAAACAACAATGATGCAGTGTATTACTCAAATTCCAATGACGATGACGATGATGACTTTAACACGTTGAATCAGGGACTTGCTCTTATTGCTCGTGCTTTTAGCAAATTCTCCAACAAAACAAACAACCGTCAACGATCATCTTCTAACACAAGGAATCAAGCTGTTGTCAATAATGGAAGAGTGGAAATTCAGAATCGTAGTTATGGTCGATCTGGTTCAGGAAGTTCTTTAGGAAACTTTGGGAATGGTCAGAGGTTTAGTAACAATACGGGATTTAGGAACAACCCAGGGTCTTCTCAGCAAAGGTCTGAACCGGTTGCAACTAGGAACTCCAACTCAGGGAATGCAGTGTGGTGCTACAATTGTAATGAACAAGGTCATATAGCAACAGCATGTCCCAAACCGAGAACTCGGGGTAGTAAGTTTCACAAGCAGGTATTGCTCATGGCTCTTCAAGATGAAAAAGATGGACATTTCCCTGAACAAGATAACAACTTCATGGCAAATGTGTACAATGATGATGACATGGAAGATCTGGAAGCCAATGCCGCTGTGATGCTTATGGCCAACATGCAGGAACACCAGCTTAATGATTCAGGTCCAGTGTATGACACTGACGGCTTGTCTCAGGTACATGACCAAAAAGCATGCCTAATACATGAAATAGCCTCACCTTCTGCTTCTGAATCAGATATGGCGCAAGTTGTTCCATCTAAATCATCTTCATCCTCTCAAACAGATGAACAAATAAGCACAGTTGTCATATTTGATGATGACACAGTTGTTTCATTTGATGATCCTATTGAGAATGATAAACATGATCATTTAGAACAACATGAACCATCATTTGATCCAGACCCTGACCTCATATTGTTATCTAAACAACTGGATGCTCAACAATTGCAAATCGTAAAATGCAACGAGAAAAACAAAGTTTTAAAAGAGAAAAATGCGTCACTTGCAAGAGATATTGAATGCTATAAAATTCAACTTTCAAATCAGGAAGACAAGATTAAAAATGCAAAAAGTTTTGAAAAAGCTTTTCAAGATTCTTACAATAAAGAACAAGATCTTCAACGCAAAATGCAAGATTTAATTGAGTCAAACGGAAAGTTGATTTCGAAACTCGAAAGTGAAAAGTGTGAATTGAAAATGAAAGCTGAACATCTTCAAACAGTTCTCTCTAAAACAGAAACAGAATTGTCAAATTGCAAAAAGGAGTTTTGTGAACATAAAAAACGTAAAAGGAAGTATATAGATGACTTACTCGGTGATATTGTTGATCTTGAAAAACAACTCAAAGAATTTCGTCACATTGTTTACAAACACGGGAACTCTGTCACAACGATTCAGAAATTTGCTTTAAAACCGAGACCCGATAAAGGATTTGCACTTTGCGATTTCAAATCAATGTTTCTTCACACAGCATTTAAAGAAAATCCTAAGATTTATAGTATTGATCACATGTTTGATAATACCATTGTGCGTGCTGTTGTTTTTGATACTGAGGAAGAAGAAGAACTTGAAGACGAGAGTCGATCAAAAATGAGTTATGTTCAATATTGGACACCATATGACTATTCAAAAGCTCCACCTCTTTCTAAATCTTTTGTTACTCAAAAAGAATTACCTGAGAAATCATGGTTTATCGAAGAGTCATATGTTTCATCCTCTAATGCGGCCCCTGTCCAAACTGTAGCACAAATTAATGGTCCTTTACCATCATCCGGTGAACTTACACCTTTACCAAAAAGTTGTCGTGTCTTAAACTATCACAAAACTTTTATGGAAGACATCGAAATTTTGGAGGAAACAATTGCACGTAATTCTGAAATAAAAGTTGAAACTTTTCAATCCGCTTACGAGCGAGAAAAGAGAGATATTTTTCAAAAACAAATGCTGCCAATTGTCAAACACCTCCGTCTCTGTGCTACACGTTGGGATCAGGAATTTCAAAACGAGGTCAAAAACATGATAAACGTTTTCAACTCTACTGAAAATGAAATTTTGGCTCAAAAGCAAAGAAATCGAGTTTTACAAAAAGATGCTGATCGACTCTTGGAACAAGTTCTCAATGCTGATATTTTGTCTGTTATCATGAATGATCTCTATAAATCTGGTACTTCTATGCTTATAGATGATCTTTGTGTTGATAATAACTTGTTGACTGAGGAAATTGAGACACTTAAACAGGAAAATGATAAGTTGAGAATTAAAAATGATGATGTGACAAAACAATTTTCAAAAGAAATCTGTCAACTCAATCAAAGGCTTGAATGGTGTCAAGCTAAAAGTCTTGAAAGGGAATTAAAGTTTCAAAGTCAAAATGTTTCAAACTCTTGTCAGAATTGCAAAAACAACGAGTCTTTAAAAGGTCTGTGTTTTCGTTACGAGAAAGAAATTGCGGATTTAAAAATTGAAAACGCCGAATGGCAACAAAACCGCGATGACATCAAATATTGCAATGGTTTACTTGAGTCTGAAATACAGGACAAAAATCACATCATCATTGATTTGAAAGAGAAAATCAAGCTAATTCAAAAAGGAAAAATGGTTGACACCACGGTGATAGCACCAGGAATGTATCAATTAAACAAAACTGCTAAAGATTATGTCATTCAAAACACTAATGTTGATAACTCCACTTCTACAGGACTAGTCTCCACTAATAGCGTTAGCAGACCCAAGCGAAAAAGTAAAAAGAAGAATAGGATCTTGCAACGTAAGAGAGGACAACTAGAAGCTCAAGAAGTAGAAGACCAACTTAGGAATTTGAATAAAACTCATGTTGCATCAGATTTAGATTCTAATCTGGCAAATTGTAATCAAAATCTAAATGTAACGAATGATGAACCTTTGAATGTTTTGAATATTAATGCATCTTGTGTGTTTTGTCGTAAAAGCGTATCATCTGGTGATCATACAAAATGTTTAGCTAATTCTCTTCTCAATCGTCATAAGAAACGTAGGACACGCATTCCTTCTAGGCCCATTATTGCCTCTAAGTCTAACTTAGGAAAGCCGTCTTCTACGGTTTCTAATGAAGTTGAAGTTACCCCCATAGGTGCCGAGAACAAATCTAGGACAGAGCCAACTACTAGTGCATTTAACATTAAGAAAGCAAGAACTAGTTGGAATTGGCAACGTTGGTTACAACAAAAACCATACTTTAAATGGATTCCTAAATTATTGAATAAATGTGCTTCTAAACAACAGGAACCCGCAGTTTCTTTGGGTTCCACCCTTACTTCTGTTCCATCCGTGTCTTCTTCTTGTGATACAGGTGGTACAGATTGTTCTCTGGATTGTTGATAGCGGATGCACCCGACATATGACAGGCAATCTCAAACTGTTGAAAAACTTTGTCTCAAAGTTCATTGGTACTGTCAGATTCGGGAATGATCATTACGCTTTAATAATGGGATATGGTGACTATGTAAGTGGAAACATCGAAATCAGCCGTGTTTACTATGTGGAAGGCCTTGGACACAACCTTTTCTCTGTTGGTCAATTCTGTGATGGGGATCTAGAAGTTGCATTTCGTGAGAAAACTTGCTTTGTTCGTGACTTACAAGGAAACGATCTAATGTCTGGCTCACGTGGCTCCAATCTTTATACTATATCAATGTCAGATATGATTGCAACATCTCCGATATGTCTTCTCTCCAAAGCAGAATCAACTACATCGTGGTTATGGCACAAACGTCTTTCGCACTTGAATTTCAAAACCATGACTGACCTTGCTCGTTATAAACTTGTTGATGGATTTCCAAGATTCCGCTTTACCAAAGATCACTTATGTCCAGCCTGTGAACAAGGAAAAAGTACTCGTGCTCATTTTCCTAATAAACCTGAGCATAGTACGAATCATGTTCTAGAACTGCTTCATATGGATTTGTGTGGACCGATGTGTGTTCAAAGTATCAACGGTAAACGCTACATTCTTGTAATTGTGGATGATTATTCCAGATGGACTTGGGTTTATTTTCTACGAAGTAAAGATCAGGCTCCTTCAATGATCATCACCTTTCTCACTAAAATTCAAGTTCAACTACGCAACACGGTACGAATCGTCAGAACTGACAATGGGACTGAATTTAAGAATCAGACACTTCGGTCATACTTTGAGAAAGTGGGAATTGAACATCAAACATCTATTCCTAGAAGCCCAGAACAGGATGGAGTTGTTGAAAGATGCAACAGGACGTTAGTGGAAGCTGCTAGGACTATGTTGATTAATGCTCAATTACCAGATTACTTGTGGGCGGAAGTTGTTTCAACTGCATGTTATACACAAAACCATTGCATGATCACAAAACATCATCGCAAAACACCTTATCAAATTGTTCACAAAAGGAAACCAAACATCGATTACTTTCATGTATTTGGAGCACTTTGTTATCCGAAAAATGATCGTGACGATTTAGGTAAACTTAAAGCAAAGGCTGACATCGGAGTGTTCGTCGGATACTGTGAAAATTCCAAAGGTTTTCGGATATGGAATCGTTGTACAAGAGAAATTCAAGAAACTATTCACGCTAATTTTGATGAACTCACACAAATGGCTTCTGAGCAACACAGCTTAGGACCCGAATTCAACCGTCTTAACTCTCCGGAATCTTCGGCTGAACCATTGCCACTTAACCGCAAAGAATTAGAAACCTTGTTTGCTCCACTATTTGATGACACAATTGAATACCGTCCTACTGAGGTCTCACCTAATTCCGCTGCTCAACCTGATAACATTCCAGTACCAGACTCACCTCAACAAACAACTACAAGTGTTGAGAGAGACGGTCCTCCAATTGTATCACCATCTACAGCAGAACAAACTGGTTCTAACTCCCGCCATCCAACTGAAGATCCAACACCACAATCAGTTCCCCAACCAGCAGAGCATGATCCTGATGCATTCTTTAATCCGTTTGCACCGGCTCCTATTGTTCCTGATATAGCTGAGTCGTCAACACGCAATTTGGATCCTGCTAACATGCGAGACACTTATCAACTACACCCTTCAACACACAAATGGACTCGAGACCATCCACTAGTTCATATTATTGGCCATCCAGATGCACCTGTAATGACAAGACAACGACTTCACACTGATGGAGAAACTTGTATCTATGCACTCACAGTTTGTCACGAAGAACCTAAGAACATTAAAGAAGCAATGACTTATGACAACTGGATTGAATCTATGCAAGAGGAATTTTAGCAATTCATAAGATTGGAAGTCTGGGAATAGTTGAAAGACCCGACGGAGTCTTTGTCATTGGGTTAAAATGGATCTGGAAGAATAAGCTTGATGCAGAAGGAACTGTCATACGTAACAAGTCACGACTGGTAGCGAAAGGATACTCCCAACTTGAAGGACTTGATTTTGCTGAATCCTTTGCTCCAGTGGCTAGACATGAAGCTGTTCAGATCTTTTTGGCCTATGTTGCACACAGGAACATGGTGGTTTACCAAATGGATGTGAAAACAGCATTTCTTAATGGAGAACTCCGTGAAGAAGTTTATGTTAGCCAACCTGAAGGCTTCGTTGATCCTGAGCGTCCTAATCACGTTTACCGACTCAAAAAGGCACTCTACGGACTTAAGCAAGCCCCACGGGCGTGGTATGATAAACTTTCCACCTTCTTGCTGGCCAATAAATTTTCTAAAGGATCGGTGGATCCAACACTATTTACAAAAACCTACGGGGAGGACTTACTTGTTGTTCAAATATATGTCGATGACATTATTTTTGCCTCAACAAAAAGAAGTTACTCTAATGATTTTGCAAAACTAATGAAAGATAATTTTGAAATGTCCATGATGGGTGAACTTTTGTTCTTTCTAGGACTACAAGTTCATCAATCACCCCGTGGAATTTTTATAAATCAGTCCAAATATGCTCTTGAAATTTTAAAGAAACATGGAATGATGTCTTGTGATACTTATAATACACCAATGGGCTATACCACAAAACTAGATGCTGATTTACATGGGACTCCTGTTGACCCTACCAAATACCGAAGTATGATTGGGTCCCTCATGTATCTCACAGCTAGTAGACCTGATATAGTATTTGCTGTTTACATGTGCTCTCGCTATCAGTCCAAACCAACTGAAAAACACCTCAGTGAGGTCAAGAGAATCCTTCGATACATAAAGGGAACCATTAACTTGGGAATCTGGTATCCGAAGGATTCTGGTTTTGAACTAATTGCTTTTTCAGATGCTGACCATGCAGGATGTTTAGACACACGGAAAAGCACATCTGGTGGATTACAATTTCTCGGAGATAAAGTTGTGTCATGGCAATCAAAGAAGCAGGACTGCACATCACTGTCGTCAACAGAATCTGAATACGTAGCCATGTCTGCGTGTTGTGCTCAAGTCATTTGGATGAGATCACAACTTAAGGATTATGGCTACCTATTTAACAAGATTCCCATCTACTGTGATTCCAAAAGTGCAATTGCTATCTCCTGCAACACAGTACATCATTGCAAATCCAAACACATCGATCTCCGATATCACTTCATCAAAGAGCATGTGGAAAAGGGTACCGTTGAACTTTATTTTGTTGGAACTGAGTACCAATTGGCAGACTTACTTACCAAATCCTTGGCACCCTCAAGGTTTGCTGGTTTAGTTCACCAAATTGGTATGCGATGTTTGACTCCAAAGGATCTGGAAAAGTTTTTAAAACACAATTGATCGTCAAACATCAAAACTATCTTTGTATATATCTTTTCAAAAACAAAATACAAAAATAGAAAAACAATCAAAAACACAAAAAGATTTTTTTTGCTTTCACTTTTCAAAAAAAAAAATGCAAGTATAAACCACCTCTTTCAACACTATTTTATAAAATAACAACAATCATTTTAAAACAAGTGTTGAGGGGGAGGAAAAGTTATTTTTCAAATTTCTCATAAATTAATTAAACTTTTATACTTGCATTTTACCAAAAATAAATATTATTTATCAAAAGTGTTGATTCAAAAAGTGTTTCAGGTTACTCTCCTTGACTAATATAATAAATTTTTCAGTACTTTTTGACTATGGTCAAAGGTCGAGGGGGAGTAGCACAAGTTGTTCTTTTCATGTCTTGGTGTAATTAACGAACGTTACATAAGATAAGGTGTTTAGGCATTAGGTGTGAATGAAACTTAAGGTTAAGGGACTAATTGTGACAATACATAAATCTAATTTTAACCTTTGGTCAAAACCTAACCTTGACCATGCATTTACTCTCCACCTGCAAAAGTAATAACTTTTTCACCTACACGATCAACGATCCACAATCACTTGTAGAATCTGATCAACAATCTTCAAATCCGTAAGTGTTAACATGTTTGGATCATTATTTCAAACGATGGTTTTTAATTTCATAACAATCCAACGGTTAAATCTATCAAATCGATTAACTTTTTTCTTAGGGTTGTGCGTAAACTTAGAACCCAGTAATTGTTGATGTTATGATTGAAATTATTGTTGGGAAATGGTCTAAGGTTGATTATTAACATGTTTTCACACTCTAATTGCACCCAGAAACATCAATTGATCAATTTTGTAGATTAGGGTTCATACGAAGGATTTGGGGGTTCTTGATTTAGACGTTAGGATTGAAATTGGTGATGGGGATAATGTTCTTATAGGCCTAGGATCATGTTGTCATGGTTTAATTACTTCAGAAACATCTCCTGATCATGTATGAATGATTTAGGGTTCGAATGACACTAGCAGTTATGATCTTTCGTTTTTATGGTTAATTCTTGTTATAACTTGGACCATGTGATCCTTAGGTTGTTAGATACACTTGCCCTATGCCTAATCTTACCCAGATTCATGCTTGATTGTGTTCGTAATTGTGTGTTCATACGGGTCTACGCGTAACTCAGCATTAGGCTTGTTTACGCATTATAATGTGCATATTAAGTGTGTAGGAATGTTTATTGATCAGTTGTTGTGTGTTACACTTTCAGGAATCAAACCAATCTTGTTTCGAAAGGTGATTTTTCTGGAAAAAGGGACATTTACACACAACTTGTTCATCCTACGCGTAAGATTGAGTCTTACGCGTAAGATTCGACACGTGGACAAACTTTGTCTTGGATAAGACATAGTTTACGCATAAATGTAATTCTTACGCATAAGTTCTGACCTTACGCATAAGTCTGGAACTTACGCATAAGTCATTACCTACGCATAAGTTACATCTTACGCTTAAGGGTAATCCTACGCATAATATCAATTCCTACGCCTAAGATTTATCTTACGCATAAAATTGACCTTACGCATAAGATTCACCTTACGCGTAAAATACAAACTTACGCGTAGCTTTTGCTCTTACGCATAATTTCTACTCTTACGCTTAAGTCAGGTTACGCGTAAAATTACCCACTTGCGCGTAAACTTGTCAAAATCTAAATTTTTCTAAGTGTTGTGAAATTTCCAAAGAGTAACTTCTTGTAATGATAAACTTATGTTGTAACTGATTTGTTATAAGTTTCTACCATGTAATATAACTCAAGTTTGTCATATATCAAAAGTTTTCACACACACAAACCCCCACTGATCAATGTATAACATGCAAATCTATTAGTGTACATCATTATTGAATGTCTTTGCTAACACAGTCAACAATTGCCATGTTTGTGTTTGTTTATGATCAATTCAGATGGCAGAACACAACGACATTCCATACGGACCTGAACCCGAACCTAAGCTTTCATGGGAAGAGACATTCCCAGATGATTACACCAGGAAGATAGGAAAGAACAACCTCCGTATCAACTTCAACAAAATGACTTGCAATGAGTCCTCTTGTATTGTTGCTGTAGATGCTCTTCTTTACCACCCGAATAAGCTGTTGTTCACCAAGTCTGCCTCGGTTTCCTGCTTCTACATCCACCAGTTTTGGCATACACTACAGCTAGATCTTGGGGAGGCTTCTTTCACCTGTACGCTTCATAACCGTCAGGTCACTGTGGACATTGATGTGCTCAGGAATGTACTTGGGTTACCTGAACTCGGCCCAGATGAAGAGTATGATCCAGTCCCCACTGAAGAAGAGTTGATAATGTGGTTAAGGGACATTGGGTATGACGAATTAGAAGAGGTTATTATCAGACATTCTAGGGTCAACATTAGATAGCTTCCACAACCATGGAGATCCCTATATATTCTGATTGCCAAATCCTTGTCTGGCAGAGATACTGGACACGAACACCCAAAGCTCCAACACCTAAAGCTCTTCTAGGGTGTGGCTAATGTGAAGAAAGTTGATTATGCCAGTATCATTTGGGAAGACCTAGTGTGGCACATTCAACACAAAACAACCAACATCCCGTTTGTCCGCTTCACAAAACTACTCATCGAAAGCTTCCTTCGTGAGTACGATGATATCCCACAGAGACTCGATGACCAAGATAAGAACACGTTCAGAAATGAACATACTCTCAGAGTCATCAAGAGAATGGACACCAGCACACGCAAGCAGGGAAAGAAACTTCCCGATTGTCTATTGAATGCCAAAGTCAAGGCTTGCAAGAACTACCAGTATTATGAACAAGCTCTTGCAGCTGAAAACGTTGGATTCCTTGACGAAGTTGTTCTACCCTCCTTCATGCAAAAGAAGGGTAAGAAAGGCAGTAAGACTGGGAGCTCCGGCAGTTCCACTCAGTCTAAGAAGAAGAAGGGCACCCTCAAGAGAAGGACTCCTATCGAGAAGCCTGCATCTATTCCAGAACCTGGGTGGTTTCCCTCACCACAATCCTCTCCAAAACCATCTGACTCTGAACAAATCGAATCCGACGAAGGTCCAGTGTATAGACAAGCTTATGCTAACATTGATAAGGATGTGAATCTTGATGACATTGACGATAAGGATTTGACGTTCGACGATTGGAACAAAAACATTGATGAGTTTGCTGATAATGCCGTATATCCATCATTCCTCAATCAAAGACCATTCACCGAAGCTCAGACAATTTTGGAAGAAGAAAGGATTAGGAGAGAGAAGATGAAAGAACCTGTAACTGCTGAACAAGAGTCTGTAGGCCTTTCAGTAGAAGAAGAAAATGAAAGGGCTCTCAACCTGGGTCTCCTCCACAGCCGAATTGATACATTCAATGCTGATCTACCTCCACCTCCAGTATTCTCTCAAACCACCGAAGCTGGCGGATCAAGCAGCAATCCTGAGCCTACCACAGGGATCAACACAGACTTGGTCGTTTACGACAATCCCTCGGTATCCCCTACAGATATTGAAATGACTAATGCTACAGCTATGGGAGAAGAAGAAGAGGAAGATCCCATGGATACTGATGCTCCAAGGTTAATGACTATGGAAGAAATGGAGCTCAGAGAAAAGGCTCAGGAAGAGGAACTTAAGAGAAAACAGGAGGCTGAAGAGGCCAGGCTTGAAGAGATTGCCCAAGCTAAACTGGAAGCAACTATCCGAATGGAAGAGAGCAGGAAAGCAGAAGAGGCAGCCAAGCTGGCTGAAGAAAAGTTGAAAAAGGAAGAAGAAGCCAGGCTTGCTGAAGAATTAAGACTTAAGGCTGAAGCCGATAAACTTGCTGAAGAACTAAGACTTAAGGCTGAAGCTGATAAACTGGCTGATGAACAAAGATTGAAAGAAGAAGCAGCCAAAGAAAAGAAAGTTGAACAACCCGAACCACCGAAAGGAGATGACAAAGACTCCACCACCATCATTGAATCCTCACAGTCATCTCCTCCTGCATCTGAATCGACACATGACAAATCAATCAAGAAACCGAGCACCAAAGCCTCTGCTGCAGCAAAGTTACTCAAGTCAGCTTTCAAGAGAGTACATGAAAAGAAGAGAAGCAGACTGGAAGATCAGGTTGCAACACTTGCAACCCAAGTTGCTGAATTGACGAAGCTGAACTCGAACGTCCAAGAGCTACAAGATAAAGTTGACACTTTCTTAGCTAAAGACGTGCAAGAGAACTTGGAAGCCACATTAGCTGCTCAAGCACAAGAATACATGGCACAACACTTAGTGGCTGAGTTGAAAGATCTACTGGCACCCATGAGAGATGAGCTCACCAAGTTCGCAGAGCAAGCCGTCAAGAAAGTAATCCGATCAACAACATTTACTCTTCGAGCCGATAAGTCTACTGCTCCACTACCAGGACTATCTCTGGATGATTTGGAAGCTCAACTCTTGGACAAGCTGGCAAGCAAGTTCACCTTGACTCCTGAAGAAGCCAAAGTCCTGGAAGCATTGAAAGACAAGATGAACAAAGAGTCTTGCAGCACAGAGGCCGATAAACTGAAACGTCAAAGAGATGATGAAGACAGGGATCCTAATTCTCAGGCAAAGAAACAAAAACAAGCCGAAGGACCCTCATCTCAAAAACCGGTCATCCCCCCAATAACTACTACTTCCTCACAACAACCAAAGGCATCAGGTTCTGCTCCCAAGGCACACGACCACTTCGAATACACCGGTGGTGAAGAGATTCCTCAACCCGATGAAGTTCCAGACCCGTCCCCTAAGAAGAAGAAGAAAGATAGGAAGGGAAAGCACCACCAATCCAAACCGGACA
This sequence comes from Artemisia argyi, assembly GCA_030686995.1. Taxonomy (NCBI): domain Eukaryota; kingdom Viridiplantae; phylum Streptophyta; class Magnoliopsida; order Asterales; family Asteraceae; genus Artemisia; species Artemisia argyi. Next base: position 652,190 of record JARVZY010002049.1, read on the forward strand.
CCTCACCAAAAGGCACCGAACCAAAGAAACCGAAAACCGTCCTTAAATGGCTAGACCATGACGATAGTGCCGAATACTCCTGGTTTGAGAAGATGATCAATTCGCAACCACCTCTTGAAGACAATCATGAACCTCAAGATGGTCGAACGGTGGAATACGCTCAACTGGTTCAGCAAAAGTTTAAGATGAATAAGAAAGTGCTGCGAAGAATCAAGAATGATGCTTTCAATCTTCTGAAAGATCGGTCTGCTAACTCAATTGAGCTTAAGTATCATCTGGAAAATATTGCTCGAGCTATGTCAAGCAATATTGACTGGATCAATCCTGAATCTTATGTCGATCCGGTCACAAGGAAAACCGCACCCTACATTACTGACTGGTCCAAACCACTACCGATGATTGGGAAGCCTAAGGAACCGAAGATCCCGTACAAGTTCTTCTTCAACACAGACTTGGAATTTCTGAAACTTGGCAGCAAGAATGAGAAGAAGTACGTTACATCACTCGCCTTTCTCCCTGCAGCTCGATATCTCAACAATGCCATCGAAGAAGAAGCTTCAGCATTATTCGTTGACAAAGTTGTTGAATATGACCGAAACGCTCTTTACGGTATACATCATTGGCCAGACAACCGGGCACAGTACTATCGCAGCAGCAGACTCAATCAGACAATGGGCAATGTGACAAGTAATTTGAAGATAGTCTCGATTCAGTTCATCTCGACTGTCACTCACTTTGGGTACCCCTTCCTTAGCAAAATCACACTGAAAAGACTGGATGAAAAGGAGTACGATATTTCCGAGTCAGACTTTCCACGACTACTTCTCAATGACATCGAAGACATGTACCTGCTCAAAGTTCAAGGAAAGATGTGTAACTTGCCTAAAAAGATGCAGCTGGCCTTTATCCAAGCTCTCCTCATCTTCATCAGGCAGATAGTCATCAGAGAAAGAGTAGAAGATCTTCAATTGGGAGTGGAAAGTTATCAGAAGAAGCTCAATCTCACCAAACCCAACATGTTCGACATCCCCGACCTTCCACATCTACCTCAATACACCTTGATCAGGCAACCATTTGGGTTCACCTACCGCAGCATTAACGGTCGCAACTGCTTCATGGCTTACGACGAAATACATAAGTTCTGTGATGAAACCTTGAAGTTCGTAAGAGATGGAATCAAAAGCAGATTGGATGACATTGCTCTAGGAAAGTCTAAAAGGTGGAAAACCAATGAGGCCCGGGATGCTCGCAGATTCATCTTAAGGATTGAGAACAAATTGAAGCGCAGGGATCAGTTTCGAAGGTTGGAAAGTTATGTGGGAGGCAGACAGAAGTTTCCGGTGCTGACATTTCAGAGACCTGATTGGTAGATAATTGTAAGAGTTTGATTTGATTTGTCAATTTTATATTTCATTATGGCTTGTGCACGCATTACAGTGCACAACCCGAACTTGTAAAGAAAGGACCTTGAGGTACGCATCAGTGCCTCAATCCTATATATAAGGAGCGAAGGCTTCTTACTTTTGAGTAGAATTAATCAAACATTTATGATTTTCATAATTCTGCTCAAAAGGACAAGTATTTCACCTCAATAAGACCTAATCACTTGTTGAGGGGGAGCACTTGTCAAACCAAAATACTTTGCTCTAAATCAAAAAGTTCTTGATGAATCTCCCCGTAAGACTCAAAAGGCATATTTTAATTTAAAAGTTTGTCAAAAACATCATTTTATATGTTATTTTTTAGGGGGAGAAAATGAAAAAGTGATTAAAATATACGAAGTCAAAGCTTTAAAGTTGTATCATGTGCGAGCTAGAGTCAGTACTGACCCAGGAATTGACGAGACAATAAAAGTTAGTAATATCGAAAGGACTTATCCTCGACGGGTAATAACATCAAGTTAGTTACTAGAGCTAGTTGTCACCTAAAAGCTGACAATGCATCTCTTTAACTAACCACGTAAGCGTGTCTCGAAAAGGATATGTCTTAGTAGAACTGTACCGTCTCGAGAAACTTTCTGTGAACTTGACCAGGCCGGGTAATAACTTCAAGCTAGTCTAACTAGTGATTTAAGCGTGTCTCGAATCGGTCTTGTTCACGGAAAGTGGATCAATTCAAAAGTGCTTGCTCCTCCCGCATGTGCAAATTTATTAAATACTCATGGGCACATGTGCAGGGGGAGCCCTTCAAAAGTGTACACAAAACTCTCAAAGTGTTAAACAAAATATTTGATTAACATAAACACTTTGAGAGATTTTCAATCAAAGGTTTCTTGGCTACTGTCGGAGTTATAAGGTGATTAAGATAGGAATATCCGTCCTATGATCCGCCAGAGCCAGAGGGATCTACCCAAGGACATCTCCCATAGTTAGAATTAGAAGTCCTTAGGTATGATACGAAAAAAAAAAGGAGAAAAGAATGAATGGGAAAGAAGGAGTTGAAGAATTAAAAAGAAAAGTAAAAGAAAAGGGTGAAAAGAAATAGCCCTCCATATGTTCAACCTTAGGGCAGACACCGGGTTTAATACGTATGCTACTGGTAGTTGCAAAAGACAACACCAGTATTGAAGACAAAGTCGTCATGGACCCAGTGACGCAATGCACTAAACCTTCTTAACCACTCAAGTTCTCTTAAAAGAACTTGTTTCATTCTCACGGGGAACCAGCGTAACCTATCGACCTATCTCTTAGAGACGGTTGATATTGAAGAAGGAGACCCCTCCCTAGTCTCCGCATAGGAAACCTAGGTGTGCACTTATAGAGTCTAGAGCCTTGAGATACATCAAAGATCTCTTAGGAACACTTAGTATTTCTACAACTGGTGTTCTACATCAATGGGCATCAGTTGTAAACTATCGAGTCCTTCGCAGATCTTAGCAATCTGCCGAGAACGTTTATGAGAGAATTTACATATGTATTTCTCAATGATTGAACGGAAATTCCTGCCAGGGTCAACATCAAACAGCCCTGACAGCAGGTCACTTCGGTAACCCCGCAAGGGTTACGCTTAGTGTTTGCGGTGGTTCCATAGCGGTCTATAGTCGTGGAGTGATCCCCAGCGACTCACCCAGTCATTGAGCTACTTAGTAGGTCTCGTAAGCTCCTTCGGGAGTATCTGATATGGGAACGGCCTGGATAAGGATTAGAAGGAGTCTTCACAATATGCTGTTGATGAGCTCTAATTCCTTATCCGTAAGTACCGGTTGTGTTATTGCTAACTGTTTACTCGCAGGTACCTCACTTCCATGATGGTAGATTCCAACATGCTCATACATACATCTTGAAGTTAAAGAAAGCTCCCCCAAAGATCTTAACACCACAAAGTTCAAAGAATGATTCTACGTCAATAAAGAAGAATCTACAAAGTTTAAAGACTAAAGATCTCATAGTATGAAAAGGAACTTCGTGCATGTCAAAATCCGAAGATGTATGAGTATGTTGGAATGGCGTTCAACCACCACAGACACAGGAGTGACGAATGGCAGACTACTTTGTGATACAATCACTACATCATCACCAAAGAACAAAGACAAAGAGCAAAGTACATTCATTATCACTCAATCATTTTTGAAGACGTCTAGAGTTTACTTGCCACAAGTCAGCAACAAAGATGAAGACGTCAAGCAACCGTGATGACCGACCCTTAGGGGGAGATTGTTGGGATCATACTTTTGTATTTAGTCAAGTCTCGGTCATTACATTTTGTAATAGGTTGCTTTAGCATTTATTTCATGTTACAAGGCTTATGTATTAAAGCCCCATGGGCTTGAAAGCCCACGAATTAGAAGATAAGGGAGGAAGGGAGTGTTGCCCTAACTCCTCCTTTATAAATAGTAAGCTTATGTAAACATTATGTTTGTTGGTTATTTGATTATCTTAAGGAAACTCTTGCACTTTCACTTTTCATATTGTCTCATAATCAACCATCTCTCATTCTCATCTTATTTCTTTCTAAATCATACTTGTGTTTACATAAATGGTGACCTAACAATTAAAAATATCACATTAAGTAACGAATAGAAAGAAAAAAAATACATAATTTTGACTTAAAGCCATTTGTAAATTATAATATCAAATAAAAAAGTTGAGTTTTAAACATAAGCAAAAGTTTAAACTTTTATCGAAAAAAAAACCGGTGCATTTAATGTGAAGTATAAACAACATCGAGATGGAAGTGCAAGGCTTGCCGGAATTGATCACATGATATTTAGTAATTAGTAGAGAATTAAAAGTCAATTATGGATTGAGATGAAGTTGAAAAGGTTGCAAGAATAATTGATGATTTAACCTAACGCAATATATATAGATATATGTAGTATGTTAATGTATTTTCATATACAAGTAATTTATGTGTGTTTTCTATTGATGTAGCTCACATGTGCGAATTGATTCAAGAAAATGTGCACGAGCATATATGTAAAGCAATATTTAAATGGTTAAATGATACTTTTTAGCGTGATTAGTATATGTAAGCATGCAACTTGAATAATGAATATAAAAGGAAAAGTACATAATTATTTGTAAATTAAAAAAAAAATAAGTTTAAGACATAATAGTGGAGTCCAGAGGTTTTAAGAATTATTAATAGTGTATTAATTAATATTCATTTGGTTAGCTATTTAGAATTGAGTTTATTGATAAAATTTATTAATATTAGTTAGACTTTAATGTTAATTTTCAATGAAATTAGTTGTACAATAAAATGAGATGAAGCTAAAAAGGTTTGTAACGATTTTTATAAAGTTTATGTGGCATTATTATATATACATTATTACACAAACTTTAACTTACAAACTTAATAAAGAAAATATTTAACGCACATTAAACTATGACTAATTAGATAGACCCCGTGTGCTTCATATTACCATGCAAAAACCATCTAATGGACAAGTATTGTAGGGCTAAGTAATAGACCAAAAGAAACAAAGCCATTTTTTAATCATGCAATCAGTAATAGGCCAAAAGAAATAAAGCCATAACAACTTAATAACCAAAAACCCATTTATGAAATACAACACCACAAAACCAAAACAACATCAAACATTTTTAAATTTTTATACAAGAAAGTTAAAACATTTCATACAACATACTAAGCAATACTTAAGTATACACTCGCCAATATACAGAAAGAATACACGATTAACAATTAGATTCTCAGCCCGTGCGTAGCACGGGTTCTGCCTGCCTCGTATACTTGAAGATTCAGTACCTAAATTTAATGTGAAAGAGTAATTGTGCAAAAAAAAAATGTACAGTATAACCTTCTTCAAGCCCTCTTTCAAAATTGTATCAAATACAATCATGCCTTCAATTCATTCAATTGAATGCTCTGGGTTGTATCATGGGGTTACAAAAAAATGTGAATATGAATGGTTCACGCATGACACTTGAGTTCTTGCCTTCCAAACCTGATGCATTAACTCAACAATAATTGAGAACATACAAGAGCCTATAAATAATACTTCATCACTAAAAATAAGCACATCAACCATTACCCTCACCATCACCCCTCAACTCTCATCTACATCCAAACCGCAAGACTCATACAAGAACAAACGCAAAGATCTCAGATTCGTTTGTGTTCATATCAAAACCTTTTGATCTCAGTTTACCATGTTTCGTGTTATTCAATATAACTCATGACCTTTAAAGATCAAAAACACAAAACAAAAACCATCACCGACCATTTTGAAGCAAAGCTTCTTTCACTATCTGAAAATTAAAAAGAAAGAACAAGAACAATTATGTTAGGTTCTCTCTTTACATCGGTCAAGTTCTACAAAAGAAAACAAATAGACCAGTTTTTGGTGTTGGTTAGGTGGTGCAAACCAACTAACGAAAACCAAGGAAAATGGGGTGTTTTATTATATTTTGTTTTGTTTTGTGAGTGTGTGGGGTATGTTTATATAATGTGATGTATTTTTATGTGTTTAGTTAGGTTTTTACCACTACAGCTATTAGGTGGTGTGATGAAAAACTAATGTGCTACTGAGGTGGGGTTGAAGGGAGGGTGACCATCACACCCAACCTTATATGTGCAAAACTATACGTTGAATGCTACAAGGACCATTAACCGCTTATATAACATAAGAATATGCCCAATTCACCATGCCTCTTGAGATAGAGGTTAAGGGTTCGATCCTCACCCCTTGCAAGGTTGGAAGTCCTTTTCTACCTTTGGTAGAACCAAAGCAGCCTCTCTACCTTAGGTAGGGGTAAGGTTGTCTACGTCTCAACCTCCCCAATAATAAAGAAAAGTTCAAATACTTACTCTTATTTTGGTGCTTACCAATGGACAAATCGCCATTATCTATCTAGTTTGATCTAATAGTGGGGATTAACCTAATATTAAATATGGAAACCTAAGTTGATGTATTTTTTTCTTTTCTTTGTCTTTTCGTGTTTCTTATCATTTTATTTTTATTTTTTGGCTTTTTTTTCTAATTCAATTTTTTTTTTTTTGTCTAATTCACGTTTTTTTTGCTTTCACAGATTTTCGTTTGTTTTCATACGTTCTCGTGTATTTTTTACGTTTTGTCTCTTTTCAAATGTTTACCTCTGTCTTCATCCGTTTTAATACGTTTTCATCCATTTTTGTCCGTTTTCATACGTTTTTTTCCGTTTTCATACGTTTTCGTCCGTTTTTTTACGTTTTCATCCATTTAAGACGTTTTCGTCTGTTTTCAGATGTTTCTGTCCGTTTTTGTACGATTCCGTCCGTTCTTATACGTTTTCGTCCATTTTCTTATGTTTTGCCCGTTTACGTCCGTTTTCTTATGCTTTCGTTCGTTTTCATACGTTTTCGTTCGTTTTAATACGTTTTCGTCCATTTTCATACGTTTTCGTCCATTTTCAAACATTTTTTCGCTTTCATATATTTTCGTCTGTTTTCTTACGTTTTCGTCCATTTTCATACGTTTTCGTCCGATTTCTTATGTTTTCGTTCGTTTTCATCCATTTTATTTCGTTTTCGTCCATTTTTCATATAATTTTGACCGTTTTCATACATTTTTACGCATTCATACGTTTTTGTCCATTTTCATACGTATTCATCTATGTTCTTACGTTTTCATCCGTTTTCTTACTTTTTTGAATATTACAAGTGATATTCAGAATATCGCTTATGATTTTTTGAATATCACTTGTGATTCTCTTATATTTTCGTCTGTTTTCATATGTATTTGTCCGTTTTCTTACGTTTTCACACGTTTTTTGAATATCACAATTGATATTCATAACATTACTTGTGATTTTCATGTTAAAAAATATTAGTTGAAAATCATTTTTGATATTCAGAAAATCACTTGTGATATTTATAATATCACTTATGATATTCATAATATTATTTGTGTTACTTAGAATATCACTTGTGATATTCTGAATATCACTTGTGATATTCTGAATACCACATAATATCACGGACAGAAACGTATGAAAACGAACGAAAATGGACGAAAACGGACGAAAGCGTAAGAAAACAGACAAAAGCGTAAGAAAATGGATGAAAATGTAAGAAAATGGACGAATATGTATGAATACGGACGAAAATGTATGAAAGCGTAAAAACACATCTGAAAACGGATGAAAACATATGAAAAATAGATGAAAACGAAAGAAAATGGATGAAAACTGATGCGTGGGGTTTGCACCAGGCTTTACCTCTCGAGGGATCTCGAGAAGCTTACAACCCCCACCAGGCAGTGTACCTGATCGATGTAGTATAGTATAATAACAAGTACCGGGGGATTGATCGTTCAGCTAGAAATAGTGTCGCTAGGATTAGAAAACCTAAAGACTAGGTCTAGAGATGAGGGATGATTCTTTTTGTATTTTTATATTTTTTAGAAAGCAAATTAAAATCTTGGGTTTTGGAAGGAGGGGCGGAATTAGTTGCTAATCATCTAACCCAATACTAAGATGCAATCAAAATAAAATACTAAAAATGAAAATAAACTAAATTATACTAGAGTTATGAGCAATATATGGGAGAAATGTGTTTACTTAAATTTCACTACTCCCTAGATATCTTTTACATGTTAATTACTTGTTATAGTTGCGTGGGAGAAATGTGTTTACTTAGATTTCACTACTCCTATGTCGAGCCGGCTAAGAAGCTCCTAACATGGGGTCATTAGAATTTACTCATGCATTAATTACAACCAATAAAATCTAGTACACATCGGTTCATGTTTCTTAAGACGTTGAGCATGTTACACAATGGAGATCTGCCAATTTTCTTAAGCCTAACATTGAAATCATTCATCCAATACAACCATAAACAAGTAATCAACACATAATTAACATCTACGTTTCATTAGATCTAAGCAAACACAAGATAAATCTAGCCTAGCATGTTGAAATCAAGACAAGCACAAGATATAGACAACCAATACATAGACATATTGATCGAATTAAGAGAAGACTTATCTCAATAGCACATGAAAGGATTCAAGGGTTGAAAACCCTTGAAAAAGCTGTAAAATACGTACCAATTTCGGCCCTAGGGTTTCTCCACACAAGTTCCTCTCTAATGAATAAAAAATAGAAAACTATATATAGAGTTTGGAAGGTGACGGCGTCAAGAACAAATGTCTGACGCCGTCATCTCGCCGCCAAATAGTTCCTCGGACTGCCTAGATCTGGGTCTGACGCCGTCATGTGGTCTCCTTATGCAGGTCGTCATGATTTTAACTCTTGACGCCCTTTTTGTGACGCCTTCAGGTTTGTACTGGGTCGTCACCACTTTTACTCTTGACGCCGTCATGAATTTCCTCTTGACGCCGTCATACATTGTTCTCAGCTTGGAAAATTAAGTCTTTGGCGTTTTCTTCACTTTTATGCTCCAAAAACGTCTGAATTGCTTCCTTTTCCAGATTTCACTCCCAAAGTACCTAAAATCACAAAAGGAACGATTTAGGGTAATATTTGATCAAATAAATTCAATTCTGGGCTTAAATGACCCCCTAAAAGTGGTTCATTTTTCGCCTCATCATATACCCTTACACTTGAGATTTGTTTGTCCTCAAGCAAATGCGCTTTTATTCTAATCAAAAGACAAGTTAGGGGTCATTTAACACTAATATAAAAGTAATTACAACAAATAATCATTCCACTAAAGACCAAAGACAAGCACGGAGGTCATACACTAGCACCTCACAAATAGTGTTTAGATACTCACATCTCTCGGGTGTAATAAAGTATAAATTACAATATGGAAATGGAAAATATCTCTCACTACCTGTCATAGCAAAATAGATTACCATAGGCTTGGGAAAGGATCAAACCTCCACCACATGGCGTAAGCACCTAGGATAAACTATCAAAGAGGTCTTTTAAAGGGTTGTAACGTTAGGTGTAGGGATATGAAATACATGGTTTTGTTGGATATAGGCAGTCTTTACTGGTGGCGAGTTAACAATCTTGGTTAATTACATGTACAAAATGGCGTTGCTAAGCCAAGACTAGACTCGACTTAAGCTAAGAAATGAAAAATAAAAATATAAAATGAACTTAGAATGAAAAGGGATGGTAGTACGTATGTTTTTTCTCTTTTTCTTTTTTTCTATTTTTTCTATTTTTCTTGTTTTTTCATTTTTTTTTTTTTTTTTTTTTTTTTTTTTTGTGCATACACTCTTACCCTGCCATCCAAAATAATACATCATAGGGAATGAAAATTCTCCTTACACTTGAATTTTTACATACTTTACAATAAACTAATCTAATGAGTCGAATTAAGAAAATCAAAACACTTGGAGTAGTTTTAAGATTAACGTACATATGGGGGTAATAATATTATGTTCTTCCCCATTACTCCATAAAATAAGTACTTTACCCATGAGTCCCAATCGTCCCAAAACAATATGTACAAGGATATGACTCGACTTAGCAACCATGTAATCAATTAGATAATTAACTTAGGGTTTAACACATAACAATAATGCACTAAAAATGAGCGCATACACGGAAGGCTAAGGCGATTTGGGTGTACATTTAAGTGGGGTGTAACAAATTCTTCCTTTAAGCAAGATGCTTAAAGTTAGAAATGAAAAAATAGGCTCGGAGGGGTGTACTAGGGGTTTCGTGCACTAAAAATGAGTACAACGCTAAGGGTGTAGGAAAAAATTAGTTGACTTAACTAGCCAAGTAATATGACTTAAATGGTCAAGTAATTATGATACGGGTTTAACACAAGGGTGATCCTAATGCCTCTTATCATGTAGTAAATCCTACTACACGAATGTAGTCTCACTAGCGGTCTCGGGATGCATCACTAACGCAAGTTCTAGAATCTAAATGCTACCGATACACTCATAATCACTAATAGTAAATGCTTTTCCTATCAAATCTAAAGGCGAACCTCACATATTTGGGTGGAAAGTTTTTCTGAATGATACGGTTATGTGCTAGTCATACAATTTCCTATCCATGAGACGCTTGCTAAGGCTAAAGTTTCACTCCTAAATGTTGTAAAAAATTTTAAATTTGGCGCTAAAATTGCACTAACAAGTATTTCTCATAGTTTTATTACACATCTACTATCAAAAACAAACTCAAGCGAAAGTGTATCTGTAAGGTATCATCATTTTACCATCCCCTTACACTTAAGATGAACATTGTCCCCAATGTTCAAGTAAAGAATGTAAAAGTGAAATAAGTAAAAAGAATGAAATCAAATACTCCCCTGATTCGCTTGGTATGGATAATAAGGTGGCCAGGTTAAATCTTCCTCAAAGAAAATGAACAATCAAAGCTTCCCTTCCAGAAAAATAAATCATCTTCTTGTCATACATAACCTGCAAATCCTGAGAAAACAAACAAGGCAACCTCGCATAAAATCGGCGGCAATCTACATATGTTACTAAATCCTAGAAAATAAAATAAGATATAATGTTTGTGGAATGATGTTTGCAGATTTCCTGGAGATTATAAAACTAATAATTCAACAAAAACTTTAAGACTCCGTTAGAAAAACATAACCGGTAAAATTTCCAGATTTTTACACATGACGCCGTCAAGAGTAAACTCATGACGCCGTCAGAAGTGACCTGCAAAAATTCTTATGTTAAGTTTCCGGAAAATTTCTGGAAAAACTTGGTCTTACTTCCTAGAAAATCCTGCAAAACTTCATTATGACTTGATACAAGCATTTGACTCTAACAAATACGAATATACATGTGTGGAAAACTAGAAGGGGGGTTGAATAGTTTTACGTCTTTTTACTTCGTTATAAAAATTAGTTTTAGAGTTTTGCTTAGCTTTTAAAAAACTTAGATTCGATAATATGTGATCTCAAGTCTTGTACAATATAAACAATTAATACTACACAATATATTATAATGATAAGTAATGAAATAAGTAAGAGATGGAAAGATCGAACCGCGAGACAAGAGATTTATAGTGGTTCGGCTACAAGGGCACCTTCCTTGCCCTACTCCACTCCCCGAGCACCTAACTCGAGAGTTTTCTTCACTATATCAACAAGCTCCCTTATGGCGGAGAAAACCGTACACACCAATATACACACCAATCTACACACCACTTTTCACACCACAACTTCGTCACACCTAAGTCACAACTTCTTCAAATCTATCTACTTCACAACTAACTACTCCACACCTATCTTCTTCACACCAATCTAGTAACTAGCTTATCTTCTTCACACCAAGCTACTAACTAATCACACAATCAATATCTAACACAACTATCTACAATCAAATATTCACAACAATCTTCACAAAGAATAATGTAAATGATCTTTGATGATACACCAACAACTTGGATGTGGAGATCACAACAAGTTGTAATACTTCTTGTCTTGAGGGATAGAAGTATTCTTCTCTTGCACTTGAGAGGATGAAGATTGGATCACTTTGAAACAAAGAATTTATATACTTATGATCAAAGGATAAAAGAATGGAGATTTGGATCTAGATCAGAAAGTTTAGTAGTGCAAAAGGTGAGGAAAAAATCCAGGTTTAAGGTGGTATTTATAGGCAACAGAATCTGACAGAGGAGCGTGGCCGGTCCCCTTAAATCATGGCCGGCCCCCTTAAAATTAAGGGGACCGCCCTTTGTAATTAAGGGGGCCGCCCAGCTGAAACGGCCAGATTCTTTGTCTTTTAGTGGGGAAAGTTTATTTGGTGAAAAACTAACTGATTTTGGTTAAAAATTTGAATTCATATATTTAGTATGAATAAAACATTTTTCTTTATTACCAAAAGTGTTTTTCAAAAATATATAATATGTTTATATAATTAAATAAACTTTGTAATGCTTAATTAAACTTTCCTTTGATCATAAAATACACTAAACACTTTGTTTATTCATACCTTAAGTGATTTGGATGTAAAGGGAAATATTAATCACTAAATACTTGTTTATGTCACAAGTTTTAGTTCTATGAGTTTATATTTTGTGAGAATTAAAACATAGAGATATTGATAACATGTTAATAATGTTTTTAGTCATTATTTATGTCAACAATCTTCCCCTTTTTGATTATTACAAAACCTTAAACTCAATATATCTAAAACTTGTTTTTAGACAAGTATTATATAGTTTACATTTCTCTTCTCCCCCTTTTTGTATTAATTAAAAAGGTTAAGCCGAGTAAACTCCGCGAGGGAAGTTTAAACGGGTAGAAAGCTCCCCCTTAATGTATGCTCCCCCTCATTTGAGAGCACCAAGGGAACGAGCAATGGAGATCTTTGCTACAAAAATATTTGAAGAGAGCAAGATACACATATATGCAAAGCAACAATTATGCAACTAAACATAGATTCATTCAAGCATTATAGGAATGATAAGCATTACAACATTCAATATGCTTGGAGCATATTGATAAAAATAACACAAAAGAAAAGACATAGTCCTATTTTGCCTAAGAGAGCACTTGGACTTGCTTGCAACCCATGGTTGATTGTTTTATTTGCTTGAAGAGAAACATAAGCATAAAGCTTAGATGTTTGATTGAGAGGGATATGGAGTGGAGTGTGGAACGGAAGAAGTGGATCTCACGATGTTGTATCGTGTTAAGGGTGGTATTGGATGATTGCGAGTGAGAAGATATTCAATCCAAGAAATATCTTCACTCAAGTAGAGGATTTGTTTTTGAAGGAATATGCAACAAGGGCAAAAGTGAGTGTGGTTTGTAACTTGATCCAAGTTGAGAGAGTGGGGGAGGCAATTTGCATAGGGTGATGATGGAGATTGCCCTTTGTTGCATTGTGCAAGATGCATAGCAAGGAGATCACTAAGATCATGGATTTGGTTTATTTCATCACGGAACTTTTGTTTTTCCGTGGCAATGAGGAGGGGATCATAGGTTTGGTATGGATGAGTTGGGTTTGTGTAGTTTGAATTGTAGTTTGATGGTTGATCAAACTTGCATGGATCATTATAAGTTGTTGGAGGTTGAGAGGTGTAGTTTGGCTTGAAGGAAGATGTTTGACCAATGTTGTATGGTTTGTAAAGTGGATCAAATGAATGACTTTGTTGGTTTGATGCAAAGTTTGGGAAATAAGAAGTTGGTGGTGAGGAATGATTTCCAACTTCATTTATGATGATGGATTTGTTTCGAGGGCTTTTTCTTCGCCAAACGGGTTTTTCCGTCATCCTTGCTAGCCTTGAGGCTTTTGATTTTGGTTTGTTTGGAGAGTTCATGATGGGATGAATGGAGAGTTTTGAGGATTGGGGATATTTATAGTGTAAGATTTGTGTGTTTAAGGATGGATAAGGTTTGTTTGGGGGATTACGACAAAATGTGTTGGTGAAAAATGGGAAATGTAGGTTGAAATGGGCTAAAAAGCAGAAAAGATTCTGTAAACCCGACCATCAGATGGCCGGTCCCCTTAATGATTAAGGGGGCCGCCTTACAAAATTAAGGGGGCCGCCCATCTGGTGATTTCCAGGTTGCCAGAATTGGGTTTTTGGCGGAAAATTTGCAGAAAGGTTATGTGTTTGGATTAGAATTCAAGCAAGTTCAATTATCTTAGGCAATATAAATTCTAATCTAATCAAGATATAGCATGCATGCAAAAACACATAAACACAAGAGCAAATAATCAACATATAATAATCAAGAGGAGGCAAATAAAGGTAAGCACAATTAAGCTTCCTAAGGCATCTATCTTAGATTAAAGGCAAGGATAATTAGTGAGTGAATAACTAATGATGGATCAAGATGACACCATTATTAATGAATTTGTCCTAGTGAGTGTCTATATGCAACAAATGTGGAGTTGTGATTGTTTCGACTCCTAGAAGCAAAAAGAAATAACGATCCTAAGAAACAATCCAAGTAATCTCCTTGATTCAATTTTTGCTCGATCATGAATGTCAAAGACATATATTAGATTATATATCTTGACAATTTATGTGAGAATTTATGCATGATTTTGAAATAGAATGTTTTTAGAATTAGTCAACAATGCAAGGAAAATGACCTTCATGGGGTTCCTAGATTGTGAGAATAATTTTTAGAGAAAATTGATTGAGTTTTACAAAACGGTTTATGCAGAGAAAATAACTTTTCTCAATCTTTAGTTTTGTGCAAAATAGATTCCTAGACTCAGAATAGGTGAAATGGAAGAAAAATGAATTTCATGCAAGTATAAATTTTGAAATAATTCAATATAATTTAGTCAACTTGTTCCATCATTCCTAATCCTAAACGCAAGTGGTTGAATAATTCACGCTTAAGGGGTTTTGTGAATATATCCGCAATGTTGTCTTCCGATGCAACCTTTTCTATAGATATATTTCCTTTTTGTACATTATCCCTAAGAAAATGGTGATGTATTTCTATGTGTTTAGTCCTAGAGTGTTGCACCGGATTTTTACTTAAATCTGTCGCACCTTTGTTATCGCACATAATGGGGACATTTTCTAACCTAATGCCATAGTCTACGAGAGCTTGTTTCATCCATAGTGCTTGTTGACATGCCTTTCCGGCGGTTACATATTCGGCTTCGGTGGTAGAAATAGCAAGAGCGGTTTGCTTCTTCGAAAACCAAGACGTTAGACAACATCCCATAAACGTGCAAATACCGCTAGTGCTCTTTCTATCTACGTAGTCTCCCGCATGATCCGAATCCGCATAGACAATGGTTTCTATGCCGGATTCCTTAGGATACCATAATCCTAAGTGTATAGTGCCTTTAACGTATCGGAAGATACGCTTAACCGCTTCTAGGTGAGAGGTTTTGGGATCCTCTTGAAAACGGGCACAAAGGCAGACACTAAACATGATGTCGGGTCTACTTTCCATCAAGTATTGTAAACTACCTATCATTCCTCTATACTTGGTGTTATCTACTGACTCACCTTCATCATCCTTTGTGAGCTTTACCTCCGTAGACATGGGAGTTTTCATGGGTTTTGAGTCTTCTAGGCCAAACTTCTTAAGCATTTCCTTAATGTACTTAGATTGGTTAAAAAATATTCCATCTTCTAATTGTTTTATTTGTAATCCTAGGAAGAAGTTAAGTTCACCCATCATACTCATCTCAAACTCATCATGCATGATTTTGGCAAATTCATCACACATGTCTTGACAAGTCGATCCAAATATAATGTCATCAACAGATATTTGGACAATGATGAGATTTGGGTCTTTCCTTTTAGTGAAAAGAGTGTTATCTACCATTCCCATGGAATAATCATGTTTAATAAGAAAAGCTTTTAATCGATCATACCATGCTTTGGGAGCTTGTTTGAGTCCATACAAAGCTTTCTTTAACTTATAAACATAATCAGGTTTTGCGAAGTCAATGAATCCTGGAGGTTGTGCCACATATACCTCCTCATTGATAAAACCGTTAAGGAATGCACTTTTCACATCCATTTGGAATAACTTAAAATCTAGGGCGCAAGCATAGGCAAGTAATATCCTAATCGATTCTAGTCTAGCTACAGGGGCATAAGTTTCGTCATAATCAATTCCTTCTTGTTGATTATAACCTTGGGCAACTAACCTAGCTTTATTCCTAGTAACTATTCCATTCTCGTCTAACTTATTCCTATATACCCATTTGGTTCCTATGATGGTCATATCCTTTGGATTTGGGACTAATTCCCAAACATCATTCGCCTTAAATTGATTTAATTCTTCTTGCATAGCTATAACCCAACTTTCATCCTTTAAAGCATCGCTAATATTCTTAGGTTCTATTGCTGAGAGGAAACAAAAGAAATTATTTTTATCTTGGGCTTGTGACTTAAGGGTTCTTTGGTTAAGATGTCCTATTATATTATCTAATGGATGAGATCTAGATTCTTTAATATTAACATTTTCGTTATTTTCTAAGTGAATGTCTTCATTATCATTTCCTATGGGTTTTGTTTTACTAACCTCAATAGCTTCATCTTCGATTAAATCATCATCTTCTAAAGGTAATGTTTTAGGAGGTGGAGGTGTTTCATCAAATGTTACATTTAGTGATTCCTCTACTTTCATGGAGTGTTTGTTAAGTATTATATATGCTTTGCTATTTTGTGAGTATCCTAAAAATATTCCTTCATATGATTTTGGATCAAACTTAGTGAGATAGTCCTTAGTGTTTAAAATATAGCATTTACTTCCAAATACCTTAAAGTAGCTTAAGTTTGGTTTTCTACCTCTTAATAACTCATAAGGAGTTTTTCCTAGAATTCTTCTAATTGATACCCTATTTAAAATATAAGTTGATGTATCTACGGCGTGACACCAAAATTTTTGTGGGATGGATTGTTCATTTAACATAGTTCTACTCATTTTTTGTAGTGACCTATATTTTCTTTCTACTACGCCATTTGATTGAGGAGTACGAGGAGCGGAGAAATTGTGAGATATTCCATTTAACTCGCAATATTTTCCGAATTGTACTTCGTTATCAAATTCCCTACCATGGTCCGTCCTAATGGCAACTATTGAGCATCCTAATTTATTTTGAATCATTCTACTAAATATTTTGAATTTTTCAAAGGCTTGGGTCTTGTCACTTAAAAACCTAGTCCACGTGTATCGTGAGTAGTCATCTACTATCACTAAGGTATATTTGTTTCCTCCATAGCTCCGCACAGCGGATGGACCAAAAAGATCCATATGTAATAATTCTAGGCATCTAGTAGTGGATACTATATTCTTGGCTTTGTGACTAGCATGAGCTTGTTTTCCAATTTTACATGCGTCACAAAAATGCTTGTCATATTTTAGATTAGGCAAATTTCTAACTAATTCCTTAGAGGCCAAGGATTGTATTTGTTGCATATTAGCATGTCCTAATCTCCTATGCCAAAGTGTAGAGTTTTCATCTAGGGTCGTTAGGCATATCCTATCCTCAGGTTTGTTTCCTAGTTTCATAACATATATGCCACCTTTTCTAATTCCTCTACCTATAATTTTTCCATCCTTAACTATTTCGCTATCATCTTCGGTAAATGTGACTCTACATTTATTATCACATATTTGTCCTACACTAAGCAAGTTATATGTTAATTTATCTACATGCTCTACATTTTCAATAGTAAGTGAGTCTTGAGAGATCGTACCTTTGCCAATGATTTTTCCACGTAAGTCACTACCGAAAATAACGTTACCTCCATTGTATGCCTTGTATGTATAGAATAGATTTCGATTCCCCATCATGTGCCTCGAACATCCGCTATCTTTGATCCATTCGTCAGGTTCCAAGTCAATTCCTAAACATATTTCGTCGGTTTCTTTTGCCATAAAACACTTTTCGTCTCTTGGCTTTTCAACTTCTTCTTTGTCACTATCACTCCATGTTCCACTAACAAAAGCACCTTGACTTTCATAACCTGGTAGCTTTAGACATTCGCCAATGAGATGATTTAGACTTCCACATCTAAAGCACTTTCTCTTCCTGTAGTTGTCACTTCTATTCCTTTGCAATGCTTTTCTTTCGTCTCGTGATGATCTAGTGAATCTTCCTCATCTCTTGAAGAACTTCTTGAATTCTCTTACGGCCATTGCATATTCTTCGTCTTCACTTTCGTCACTTGAATCATCATCATCACTAGGTTCCTTTTTGGCTTTTAAAGCAATTGATTTGGTTTGTTCTTTCTTGACTTTGACCGTTTCCGAATCTCTTCTTATGATTTCTTCATGAACCTTCAAGTTGCCAATTAGTTCATCTAGTGATAACGTCATCAAGTTCTTTGATTCTTCGATTGCCGTGACTTAGCTCGCCATTTTGGATGCAATGCCCTAAGAAATTTCCTAACACAATTTTTACTAGAAAATGTCTCATCAAGTGCTTTTAAACTTGTGATGATAGTGTTAAACTTAGCAAAAGCATTATCAATTGATTCCTCTTCCGGAATCGTAAATTGTTCATATTATTGTACAAGAAGATCTATTTTATTATCTTTGACTTGGCTATTACCTTGGTGAGTAATTAATAAAGAATCCCAAATTTCTTTGGTGGTTTTACACATAAAAATTCTTTCATATTCTTTGCGTGGTAACGCATTATAAATTACCATTTTAGCCTCATTATTTTTTGCTAATTTCTTTTTCAAATCATCATTTTGTTTTTCAAAAGATACAATTTCATTCATTTTAGTTTCAACATTATATTGAATAGGAGGAAAATCATCAAAAGTAATAATATGCCAAAGATCAAGATCTTTTGATTTCACATACGTTTCGAATCTATTTTTCCAATATAAAAATCCATCACTTTCAAATAGTGGTGGTCTTTGCATAGATTGCCCTTCTAAATATTTTTCAGATTCCATAGATCGTTACAAGTTTTAAAATACAATATATTTTAAAAATCTTGCTAGACGTAGCTCTTGATACCAATTGTGGAAAACTAGAAGGGGGGTTGAATAGTTTTACGTCTTTTTACTTCGTTATAAAAATTAGTTTTAGAGTTTTGCTTAGCTTTTAAAAAACTTAGATTCGATAATATGTGATCTCAAGTCTTGTACAATATAAACAATTAATACTACACAATATATTATAATGATAAGTAATGAAATAAGTAAGAGATGGAAAGATCGAACCGCGAGACAAGAGATTTATAGTGGTTCGGCTACAAGGACACCTTCCTTGCCCTACTCCACTCCCTGAGCACCTAACTCAAGAGTTTTCTTTACTATATCAACAAGCTCCCTTATGGCGGAGAAAACCGTACACACCAATATACACACCAATCTACACACCACTTTTCACACCACAACTTCGTCACACCTAAGTCACAACTTCTACACAACTTCTTCAAATCTATCTACTTCACAACTAACTACTCCACACCTATCTTCTTCACACCAATCTAGTACCTAGCTTATCTTCTTCACACCAAGCTACTAACTAATCACACAATCAATATCTAACACAACTATCTACAATCAAATATTCACAACAATCTTCACAAAGAATAATGTAAATGATCTTTGATGATACACCAACAACTTGGATGTGGAGATCACAACAAGTTGTAATACTTCTTGTCTTGAGGGATAGAAGTATTCTTCTCTTGCACTTGAGAGGATGAAGGTTGGATCACTTTGAAACAAAGAATTTATATACTTATGATCAAAGGATAAAAGAATGGAGATTTGGATCTAGATCAGAAAGTTTAGTAGTGCAAAAGGTAAGGAAAAAATCCAGGTTTAAAGTGGTATTTATAGGCAACATAATCTGACAGAGGAGCGTGGCCGGTCCCCTTAAATCATGGTCGGCCCCCTTAAAATTAAGGGGACCGCCCTTTGTAATTAAGGGGGCCGCCCAGCTGAAACGGCCAGATTATTTGTCTCTTAGTGGAGAAAGTTTATTTGGTGAAAAACTAACTGATTTTGGTTAAAAATTTGAATTCATATATTTAGTATGAATAAAATATTTTTCTTTATTACCAAAAGTGTTTTTCAAAAATATATAATTAAATAAACTTTGTAATGCTTAATTAAACTTTCCTTTGATCATAAAATACACTAAACACTTTGTTTATTCATACCTTAAGTGATTTGGATGTAAAGAGAAATATTAATCACTAAATACTTGTTTATGTCACAAGTTTTAGTTCTATGAGTTTATATTTTGTGATAATTAAAACATAGAGATATTGATAACATGTTAATAATGTTTTTAGTCATTATTTATGTCAACAACATGTTCACTTAATATTGTGGAGAATCATGATCGGTTTGTTTCTTAAAAACATATTTGGGGTTTCCCCTTACACTTATCTTTTACAAAAATACCTTTGGGTGAAGTTAAGACTAAGCTAAACAACAATATAAAGTATTTCCACTATTTAGTTTTGAAACATGATCTACCAACAATAAAAATAAAGCATGCCTACGGAAGCAAATATCAAACAAACAAAATAAAAATCACACAAAACATGGGTTGCCTCCCAAGAAGCGCTTTTCTTTATTTACGAGTCTTTTAGCTAGACTCAAGGTCATGGGTTGCTACGTGACCTCATCGTTGGTTTCACTCTCTAGGTCGTCTTCTAAGCCAGTTTTGTACTCCGGAACTAGTTGCAAGCATTCTTTGTAGAAACCAAGCATCCTATTCTTCACATACTCTACTCCTCTACGTCTATCCTCATCATTCCTATAGTACGCTGCTTGTTTGTGTTCTTTTTCCATATTAGAAAGGAGGCGGTATTGCTCAATCTTATAGGGCATTTGGTAGGCAATCTCATCATTCTCTTCCTTGAATCTAACTGTCCCTAAAGTCGGATCATAACTCATCCTAGTGGCCTCAACAAATGGTTTTCTAAATATTACTTGGCTTAGGCAATCATCTATCACTGGACGAGTGTCTTCTGCTATCATAAAATCGATCTCATAAGTGAAATTACCTATAATCACATGCAATCCCTTCACTCTTCCTACAAAATTACTTATCAAATTCTTATTGGGCATCATCCTATAATCAAATTGTTTCTTCATCACCCAATTGTAATAGGTCCTAGTCATGATGTTTACAGGAGATCTAGGATCGATGTAAGCTTTCCATATATGCATATGCCCGATGTTGCATGGTATGTTGATGTTAGAGGGGTCTCCCATTTTGATAAGGGGTGTGCCAAGGATATATGGTGTCTCGGGACTATCAAATAAATCCTTATGGTATTCCCGTTCTTCCTTGGTGGGCAATTTATCAAAGTGCTTTTCTATAGTCTCTACTTCCTCTAACTTCTCTCCCTTATTAACCTCAACTTCCCTAATTTCATCCCTAGTCTCGGTTTCTATTTCCACTTCATCTTTGTCACTTTCTTCCATATCCTTATCTATTGGCTTAATGGTGACAACATTGACAAAGTGGACATGTTTGGATGACGAGGGGTCCTTAATTTGGATTCCGTTATTGGTGTCCCTAGTGTCCTTCCTAGGTGTAGTTAACGCTTGGCTGTTGAGGGCTTTCAATAAGTTGTCTATCTTGTTGGTCATCTCCGTTTGTTGTTG
Source organism: Artemisia argyi (assembly GCA_030686995.1). Classification (NCBI taxonomy): domain Eukaryota; kingdom Viridiplantae; phylum Streptophyta; class Magnoliopsida; order Asterales; family Asteraceae; genus Artemisia; species Artemisia argyi. Next base: position 673,612 of record JARVZY010002049.1, read on the forward strand.
GTTGAATTCGGTTTCAAACCTAGCTATGCGAGCTTCTTGAGATGCCATGAACTTAGACATCAATCCTTCAAGATTGTTGGTACTACCATAGTTGTTAGAAGGATTGTTGTTGAAAGGACGGTTGGAGGGTGGACCGTTTGGTTGGTAACGATTAGGCGGATTGGAAGAATTGGCTTGATTTTGTTTCCACCTAAGGTTTGGGTGATTTTTCCAAGAGGGGTTGTATGAATCACCGTAAGGGTTTGGCTCGGGTTTGAAAGTGTACCACTTATCTCCCGCATCGTCAGTACGCGAGGATGCGTAGTCCGCAACAGCTATTCCGGGGAGTTCCACACAATCACGAGTGTCATGGGGACCACTACATAATTCGCATGAAGAAGTGATTTTGTTCACTTGGCTTGAAGGCTTAGGAGTTTCGTAAGATTTCATGAGAAACTTGACTTGGTCCTCAAGTTCCATGATCCTACGGTCGGGAGTGCTAGAGTTGTTCGAAGGCAAAGATATTGCCTTGACCATTTTGTTCAAATCACGGGGATCATTCCAACTTTCGTTGTCATAGAGAGCAAGATCTTCTATGAGTTCCCATGATTGTTCCGTACTTAGATCACGTAGCTTACCACCGGCCGATTGGTCAATGGCTCGCCTTGTGGAGAGATCGATATGGTCATAAAAGATTTGGACTTGGAGCCAAAGATCTATGCCATGATGAGGGACTTTTTGGAGTAAGTCCTTGAAACGAGTCCATGCTTCATAAAGAGTTTCACCTTGACGTTGTTGGAACATCAAGATGTCATTTCTAAGCTTGGTAGTTCTCCCCGGTGGGAAAAATTGAGCAAGGAAACGAGTGGTGAGATCATCTCATGTGGTGATGGATCCCGCGGGTAAACGTTCAAGCCATTGACTAGCTTGATCACGTAGAGAGAATTGGAATAGGCGTAATCGGGTTGTCTCTCTAGTTGCAACATCTAGGTCTATGGAATCTACCATTTTAAGAAAGTCCTTGAGATGTTGATTTGGATCTTCGGAACGAAGTCCATGGAATGCACATCCGCTTTGCACCAACCGGATGGTGTCGGATCGCAAGGGGGTCACATTGGCTCCGGTGAGCTCAATGGTGTTTCGGTAGCCTTGGTGGCTAGGTCGGGAATACTCTCCTAAGGTTCAGGGCCTAAGAGGTTCTAGTGGTGGGTTTTGTTGTGGTGGGATGACGGGTTCAAAGATGTTCCCATCGTCCATGATGTCGGGTGGTGAAGAGTTACGAACAAAAACACAAAGAAATAAGGTAGACTAAAGAGAACCTAAAAAAAATAAAATCTTACTAGAAAGGAATCTAGCAAGTAGACCTAATAAAAAGAGACTCTAACCTAGACAATAACTATTCCCCAGGCTGCGGCGCCAAAAACTTGATGCGTGGGGTTTGCACCAGGCTTTACCTCTCGAGGGATCTCGAAAAGCATACAACCCCCACCAGGCAGTGTACCTGATCGATGTAGTATAGTATAATGACAAGTACCGGGGGATTGATCGTTCAGCTAGGAATAGTGTCGCTAGGATTAGAAAACCTAAAGACTAGGTCTAGAGATGAGGGATGATTCTTTTTGTATTTTTATATTTTTTAGAAAGCAAATTAAAATCTCTAGTTTTGGAAGGAGGGGCGGAATTAGTTGCTAATCAACTAACCCAATACTAAGATGCAATCAAAATAAAAGACTAAAAATGAAAATAAACTAAATTATACTAGAGTTGTGAGCAATATATGGGAGAAATGTGTTTACTTAGATTTCACTACTCCCTAGATATCTTTTACATGTTAATTACTTGTTATAGTTGCGTGGATGACAGATTGTATTCCTTAATACCATTCATGGGGTGGCATACTTACTTCCCCAATCCTATGAGTGCCTACTTCACTCCTCTGTCGAGCCGTCTAAGAAGCTCCTAACATGGGGTCATTAGAATTTACTCATGCATTAAATACAACCAATAAAACCTAGTACACATCGGTTCATGTTTCCTAAGACGTTGAGCATGTTACACAATGGAGATCTGCCAATTTTCTTAAGCCTAACATTGAAATCATTCATCCAATACAACCATAAACAAGTAATCAACACATAATTAACATCTAGGTTTCATTAGATCTAAGCAAACACAAGATAAATCTAGCCTAACATGTTGAAATCAAGACAATCACAAGATATAGACAACCAACACATAGACATATTGATTGAATTAAGAGAAGACTTATCTCAATAGCACATGAAAGGATTCAAGGGTTGAAAACCCTTGAAAAAGCTGTAAAATACGTACAAATTTCGGCCCTAGGGTTTCTCCACACAAATTCCTCTCTAATGAATGAAAAATAGAAAACTATATATAGAGTTTGGAAGGTGACGGCGTCAAGAATAAATGTCTGACGCCGTCATCTCGCCGCCAAATAGTTCCTCGGACTGCCTAGATCTGGGTCTGACGCCGTCATGTGGTCTCCTTATGCAGGCCGTCATGATTTTAACTCTTGACGCCCTTTTTGTGACGCCTTCAGGTTTGTACTGGGTCGTCACCACTTTTACTCTTGACGCCGTCATGAATTTCCTCTTGATGCCGTCATACACTGTTCTCAGCTTGGAAAATTAAGTCTTTGGCGTTTTCTTCACTTTTATGCTCCAAAAACGTCCGAATTGCTTCCTTTTCTAGATTTCACTCCCAAAGTACCTAAAATCACAAAAGGAACGATTTAGGGTAATATTTGATCAAATAAATTCAATTCCGGGCTTAAATGACCCCCTAAAAGTGGTTCATTTTTTGCCTCATCATATACCCTTACACTTGAGATTTGCTTGTCCTCAAGCAAATGCGCTTTTATTCTAATCAAAATACAAGTTAGGGGTCATTTAACACTAATATAAAAGTAATTACAACAAATAATCGTTCCACTAAAGACCAAAGACAAGCACGGAGGTCATACACTAGCACCTCACAAATAGTGTTTAGATACTCACATCTCTCGGGTGTAATAAAGTATAAATTACAATATGGAAATGGAAAATATCTCTCACTACCTGTCATAGAAAAATAGATTACCATAGGCTTGGGAAAGGATCAAACCTCCACCACATGGCGTAAGCACCTAGGATAAACTATCAAAGAGGTCTTTTAAAGGGTTGTAACGTTAGGTGTAGGGATATGAAATACATGGTTTTGTTGGATATAGGCAGTCTTTACTGGTGGCGAGTTAACAATCTTGGTTAATTACATGTACAAAATGGCATTGCTAAGCCAAGACTAGACTCGACTTAAGCTAAGAAATAATTTGTTCAAAAGTTTTCTATATTTTAATTGTGTAATAGAGTGAAAGTTTAGGCTAATGTACAACTTTTGAACAAAAGCTGATGTAAAGGTAAATAACTGTACTTCGGGTTGAGCATGTGTAGGTTCCTCTGGACTTGATGAATGATGTTCTTCGAGCACCTAACACAGATGAAAGAAACGCTTTAGCCTCGCCCTAGGTTTGAACCCCAGACCAAGCTCCGTCGTGAGAGTAACTATTAGCCTGACCCGGAAGGCTGATTAATAAATGTGAGAGTAAATGCGTATTAAAAGCGAGCTTAATGAATGACGTCCTTTGATCACCTAACACGGATGAAAGAAACGCATTAATTAATGTGATGATAAAAAAAGATGCTATCTTAGTTTATATATTGATTGGTTAGTTAACTACAGTAGTATATGTTTAGTTACAAACTTCATTTCTTTGATTGATGTGACAATAGGTGATAAGAATATTGTGCCTCTAAAAGATTTTGGTATTTTGTAAAGAAATATAATTTTGGAATTCTTTCTCTAGTTACATTGCACTGCCTTAATAAGTTAATGATAGGGCGTGTCAGGGTTTCCAATACTGATGTGGGGTCAGTTTAACAAACATGTTGGACATTGAAAACCCCGTGGGTTACACTTTATTAACTTTTTTTTGAAAGGCAATGAATTATATAAACAAAGGACCCTAAAAGCGGGGCCTCGCAACCGAAATGTACAAACAAACCAAAAAGGACGAGCAAGCCCAAAACAAAACCAACTAAAACTAACTAATGCACATATACATTTATGAAAATAAATTGAAAGGCTTAGAAACCCAATTGTTCCGGTCCAACTTCGCCTTTGACCCAATACGAACCGACATCCAAAGCTTAGCCAAGCGTTGAATGCTTGAGAAAGTTTCTTCGTTTTTAATAGCATCAGTATCATCCACTGATGTATGAACCAACCAGTTTCTCCAATCCCATATAGCTCGTAACGAGATTTGGAAGACACCATTCAAAGCTTTAACGATCTTCGGACAACCTTGAATATTAATGTTTCCATTAGCAATATCACTGATAGAGAAAAAAGGGAAAGATATTGGAGAGGGAAGGTTCCACCAGCTCTAAACCTTTCTCCAAACCGAAACCACAACTCTGCAATTAATAAGAACATGCTCCAAATCTTCGTTCGCCAAGTCACAAAAAGAACATAACAACGAGGGAATAAGAACACCACGGGCACCAAGATTAGGGCGAGTCGCAAGCCTATCGAGGGAGGCCTTCCAAATCATAATATTAACTTTCTTAGGAATCCAAGAGTTCCATTTGTGATGAGTACTCAAACTGCTAATTCCATGGATTTGATTTTTGAGAACTTTGGTTAAAACTTTAAATTTGAAGTAACCAGAGGAATCATAAGACTAAACCAATTTATCGCACACACTATCAACCTAACAGAATTTAGAGAAGAAGACAAAGCAATTAGATCGCCAATGGTACGACCCCTAGGAGAGATGTGCCATGCCCATGAACCAACCCATAACCCGTTGACCAAAATCCCTCTATCCTTGACCATATAACCTTTAGCATCTATTCACCTTCAAGCTCAATAGAACACTTTATTCATCTCCCCTAAGTTTATATAGATAAACTACATGCAATGAACTTCCAAAATATTTGCAACCACAATACATAAGTCTATAAATCCTCTCTAAATCAACAAAAAAAAGATTATGGGAACTTTTTTCAACACTAGACTCATAGATACATGTGCACAACTTCTCTTTTTCTCTTCTAAAATCACATATGTCAGCCAAAATGGCTTTCGTTCAAGAAGCAAAATAAGATAGCATACCAAAATTGTAAGGAGCCCTCAATAGAGCAAGAAAACATAGTATAAATGTTGTAGTAATACCAATACGTCAGCAGGAGCAGGATTTCAACGATCAAAATAAAATCAGTTTTGTCCAATCCTCTTGGTCCAATCCTCTGACCTATCCAAGAAGTAATAAAGCTCCTAACCAGCTATATAAAGATAACAACGTAAAGATCAAATTCACTTCTGAAAAAACTACAAAATTTCCCCAATCTCAGCATCATTCTCTTGTAAGTCTCCTTCACCTTTTCTTGCTCAAAACCTGCAAATTCTATGATCATATAAGTACTTTACATCATTAAATTAAACTTGAAAAAAAAAAAAAAAAAAAAAAAAAAAAAAAAAAAAAAAATCAGATAAATCATGCAAATGTGCATGAACAAATTCCCAACAAAGGTAAGCGTCAACTTACATTTTCATCTAGATCATAAACTGTCCTGTTTTGAGGTAATTTTCATCTATATAAAATTGCACATTTCTACAACTTGTTTCATCTAAATTTTTTGACAACTGGATTTATTAGACATTAATCAATTATGTGTAGTGGTTATGGTCATTTAGTTATAGCCAAAAGGAATGGACATTCGATATAATATACTGCTACGCTACTACCAATTACAAATAACCCAAACTTAAAAAATCCGGTCAAACCCAAAAATGGACTTAAGTGCATAACATATAATGGAATCTTAAATCTGCCACTGACTCATTTAAGAAAAAATTTATATGCCAACCTCAATTATAAAATGTTTCAGATAACAAAACTAAATACAAAGAGAATTTCATATTACAAACCTCAAGGCTTCCATCTGTTTCCTCTTGATGGTAGTTTGGTTGCTCTTTTTCGAGTGGTCATTACTTTGCTGCTGCTTTTTGTGTTAAAATTTTGTGTGGCGGTTAGTTTTGAGACTTCCTCAGGAGACTTCCCATGCTTTTGAGCACGTCTTGAAGCAGAAGTTAGAGTGGCAGAAGATGGACTGACGAGCTGAGTAATCTTGTCAATATCTATCTTTTGATGATGTTTTTCAGCATCCTCCTCCTCCAAATGAGGAATTTAGGTATCCCTACCATCAATTTTAAGTGAAGCATCAGGAGCTCTAGCTTCTACATCTCCATCACCATCATCACGGTCACTACCATCATCATCATCCCCATCATTACCACCAGGAAAGTACCAATCATATCAGTAGCTAAAAAGTGTGACACCAAGAATGAGCACACCAACTGTGGAGAATGTTACGTAGCCTAATATTCGCATATGAGGAGGTAGATAGAAAATGAAGAGAAGGTTCATTGGCACTCCTAGCACAACGACCAAAGCAGCCGCCCTAATGAGTTGGCAGCCTATGATATTCGAATATGCTTCCCCCTTCCTCCTCCTCAAGTAACAATAGATATGTCATGGAAGAAAAAGTAATAACGATCACTACCAATCATATGACACAAATGTCATAGAACATGTAGTGACTCACAAAAGGTTTGATGCCATAGATGTCAAACTTGGCATCAATGACTGAGAAAAGAGCTGAGTAAAACAGGGTTAACAAGCCCTGAAAAGTAAAGGCAAGATTGTGCCAGTGAAATCTTATTCTTCAAATAACAAGATTTAATTAATATTAACCAACACCATGTCAATTATAACAAACACAAAAGCAATTAATCTGGGATAGCTAGAGGTAGTAAAAACAATTTTGATTGGTATTGAACCAATAGATAGAGTCATGTCACTTTTCATCTATGACAAGGTATTGAACGACAGATATAAAGTCAAGTCACTTTCACCACCAATGAGTTATAAAAGGGTTTTATTTATCTATAAAATAAAATCAAGTGTGGATGAAGACAGAAAAGAATAACATTTTCTTTATAGATAAATAAAACTCTTGTATAACTCACTGGTGGTGAAAGTGACCTGACTTTGTATCAGTTGTTCAATCGATAAATAAAATCAAATAGTAAAGAAAATGTTATGATAGTAAAGAAAATGTTACGCTTTTATGTCTTCTTCTACATTTGATTTTATTTTATACATAAATAAAACCCCTGTATAACTCACTAGTGGTGAAAGCGACCTAACTTTATATCAGTTGTTCAATACCTTATCGTAGATGAAAAGTGACATGACTCTATTAGTTTTTCAATACCAATCAAAATTGATTTTACTACCTCTAGTGTTCTAGATTAATTGCTTTTGTGTTAGGTATAATTGACATGGTGCTGGTTAATATTAATTAAATCTTGTATTTGCAGACTAAGATTTCACTGGCACAATCTTGCCTTCACTCTTCAGGCTTGTTAACCCTGTTTTACTCGGCTCTTTTCGCAGTCATTGATACAAAGTTTGACTTCTATGTCATCAAACCTTTTGCGAGTCACTACATGTTCTATGACATTTGTGGCATATGTTTGGTAGTGATTGCTATTACTTTTGCTTCCATGACATATCTATTGTTACTTAAGGTAGAGGAAGGGAGGGAAGCATATCCGAATGTGATAGGTTGTCAACACATTAGCACGTCTGCTTTGGTGGTTGTGCTAGGAGTGCCAATGAACCTTTTTTTCATTTTCTATCTACCTCCTCGTATGCGAATAGTCGGCTACATAACATTCTCCACAGTTGGTGTGTTCATTCATGGTATCACGCTTTTTAGCTACTAGTACGATTGGTACTTTTGTGTTGGTAATGGCGGGGATGATGAAGATGGTAGTGACCGTAATGATGGTGATGGAGATGTAGAAGCTTGAGCCCTTGATGCATCACCTAAAATTGATGGTAGGGATACCCAAATTCCTCATTTGGAGGAGGATGCTTGAAAACATCATCAGAAGATAGATATTGACAAGATTACTCAATGTGTTGGCCCATCTTCTGTCACTCTAACTTCTGCTTCAAGACGTGCTCAAAAGCTTGGGAAGTCTCCTAAGGAATTCTCAAAACTGACCGCTATACTAGCTTCTAACACCAAAAGTATTAATAAAGTAATGACCACTCGAAAAGGAGCAACCAAACTACCATCAGAAGGAAACAGATGGAAGCCTTGAGGTTTGTAATATGAAATTCTCTTTGTATTTGATTTTGTTATCTGAAACATTTTATAATTGAGGTTTACATATAAATTTTTTCTTAAATGAGTCTATGGCATATTTAAGATTAAGTTATATGTTATGCACTTAAGTCCGTTTTTAGGTTTGGCCGGATTTTTCAGTTTGGTTATTTGTAATTGGTAGTAACGTAGCAGCATATTATATCGAAATATCCGTTCCTTTTGGCCATAATTAAATGACCATAACCACTACACATAATTGTTAAATGTCTAATAGAAACCAGTTGTCAAACAATTTAAATGAAACAAGCTGTAAAAAACTGCAATTTTATATAGATGAAAGTTACCTCAAAACAGTACAATTTATGATCTAGATGAAAATGTCTGTTGATGCTTACCTTTGTTGGGAATTTGTTCATGCACATTTGCATGATTTGTCTGTTTTTTTTTTTTCACATTTAATCAAATGATGAAAATTACTTATATGATCATAGAATTTGCAGGTTTTTGAGCAATAGAAGGTGAAGGAGACTTACAAGAGAATGATGCGAAGATTTGGGGAAATTTTGTAGTTTTTTCATAAGTGAATTTAATCTTTACGTTGTTGTCCTAGTTAGGAGCTTTATTACTTCAGGTTAGAGGATTGGACCAAATCGATTTTATTTTGATCATTGAAATCCTGCTCCTGCTGATGTATTGGTTTTACTGCAACATTTATACTATGTTTTCTTGCTGTATTGAGGGCTCCTTACTATGTTGGTATGCTATCTTATTTTGCTTCTTGAACGAAAGCCATTTTGCCTGACATGTGTGATTTTAGAAGAGAAAAAGAGAAGTTTTGCACATCTATAGATAATTTGTGTGGGTAAAAGAAAACTACAAAAGTATGAAACAAAAATGTAGTTTGAAGATGAAAAGCTTCATTGTATAAAAAGGAAATCATTGTTAGTTAGGTGGTTGATATTAAAGTGTAATATTGGCAAGTGATTTATGAGGATATGTTAATATTTAAAGCTTGAAAAACAATTGTGTGTAAAAGATTTTTATAGGTGAGAAGAGTATGAAGCATATTTATTGATTGTCATACATTAATTTTTAACTCCCAACTAACCAATTTTTTATTCACTCCATTACTACCTTCTGAATTTATGCAACTACTCTGTATATGAGTACATGCGTAACAAAAGCTTGGATGCCTTCATATTGCTAGGATTATGCATTAAGGGGAATGGAAAGATACTTGTATATGAGTACATGCGTAACAAAAGCTTGGATGCCTTCATATTTGGTAGTATTTCTAACAATTTCATATATCAAAATATTGACTTTAACGTATATGTTTTGGCATCAATCAACTTACTAACAATTATTCTAGTGCATATGAGCTAGTATATATAACATCTTTTTATAAGTTAAGGGTTAAATATGTGAAGTTTATATAGTAAACAAAAGGCTTGTGGTCTTAAAAATATATATATATATATATATATATATATATATATATATATATATATATATATATATATATATATACACACACATTAAGAAAAAAAAATGAACCCATTTTTGCAAACAAAAGTTAAAAAAACACCATTTCTCAAAAAAAAACTCGCTAAAGACTAAAGCAAACCAGCACAACAGGATTTGTATATATGTTTCTATACCACTCAAAACCTGTTGGTCAGTTAACAAACCATGTTATTACACTACTGGAGGTGGTCATGTGAGTTATCACTTGGTAATATTCCTTGAAGACACATTCTCGTTTTTGGGAACACAAATAGAAGGTGGACCTGAGTTTTGAAGTTGATGTACAAGCTGGGTAGGTACTTTCATATCCTGAAAAGTTCTATTAGTAGCTTTTCCATGTACGTCCAATGGTGGTGCATTCGAACTATATATATCCGTAACGATTTTATTTTTTTTATTTGGATGCACCACCTTGAACCTAATTTCCTAGTGCATCTTTCTCCCTTAGAAACAACTTAGAATAGATGTTAAAATGTGCATTGTTGGTAGCCCCCTCCCTGATGAAACCACTTGAAGAAGTGATAAATTTCCAGAAACACAATGATTGTGAATTTGTATGTTGTATTCATAGTGTACATGGTACTATGGTAGTGTAACCATCTAAGGATTTTTGGCTTCTATTTGTGTTCAAGTGAAGAAAAAAAATTCAAGGGGTTTTAGAATAATCAAAGGTTAAGTTAATAGCAATAAGAGCAGGCTTCAAATTTAACTTAGTTAATTGAAGGATAAGTTAGGTAAAACAAGTGCAAGCTTAAAATTAAGCATAAAAAGAATGTGGACTTGAGGTTATGGTTTTGTTGGCTGATGAGCATATACATGTGTATTTTGGCTTCTAGCCTTTCTATGTGTTATTCGTTTGATAGCGTGTTGAGAGTTCATAGGATTGTGTCAATGTTTAAAATGTGTTCCACGTGTTCTTGAGACGCTCGAGAGGCAATATTGAATCATAGCAATTAACACTTATGGAAACTTAACAAATCAATCAACTAGCTAGCTATCAAAAGAGTGAGATAGTGACTATGTATTAAACCGTTTATTATGTTTTAGGCATGCATGTATTTCTTTTATTTTTTACTGCAGATTCACTAATTATTAGTTATAACTTCCTTTTCGATCTGCAGATTCATTTATAATGGTGGTAAGTTGGTAACAAAGAAAACCAAAAAGCCCAGCGAGAAAGCCACAAGTGGGGTGGATGAAAATTATCAAATGGTTTTAAAAAATCTATATGAGCTTCTTGATGTCCTGTGTGCACCACCATAATGTCCCTGCCTATATATCAGGTTTAATCCTACTGTTTTTTCCAGATGGAATGATTCATATCGGTAATTATGTTTTCTTAATTTTAAGTCTCAGCATTACTCACATTATGAAGACTAAAAATATGTCTTGAATAATGACAACTGGTAATAAAATTTTATAGTGCCCGAATGGCCACACTTTATGCTCCATCTGCAAATTTCAACTGAAAAGTTGCTGCCCTATATGCCGTATCAATATGGATAGCATAAGGTGTTTGGCATTGGAGAAAGAAGCGGAACCATTAAAAGCTCCTTATAATTGTCCATACTCTGGTTTGCAATGTTCAGTCACAGGCAATATTCCAGAACTCGAGGCGCATCTAAAAAATAATCTCAAAGTTTGCATGCGTGACGTGTCTCTCTATTCACACATCCTTATGCACAGTCACACAAAATTAATAATGCGACAGGGATGATAGGTGTAAGTTACGATATCTTTTTACAAGTTATTAGCATATACTATATCGTGTCAATAATTTTCAACATTTTCTTTATATTGTTTTTGATATTTAACTGCCACGGACGACAATTCTGTCATCACTTTGAGTATTTCCTTCTGGACATCTATCCATGCTACATAGCGTTCATACGGTTTATGGGTGATGACAACGCTGCCATAAACTTCAGATACTCCCTAACAATTAGTGCAAATTGTCGGAAATTGTCATGGCAAGGGGTTCCAAGTAGTATTCGTCACAGTCACCAGAAAATCCTGGACAGTCTAGACGGACTGATAATTTCGCGGAGCATGGCACTCCTCTTTTCAGATGGAGATAAGAAAGGTCTCAACCTAATAGTTAATGGACGTATTTGGATGGAATAGTTAGGGGGTGTTTGGGATTGATAATTTTCATGCTTTTCTTCTTGTTAAGGAAAAGGAGATCCAAACTGCTTCTAACTTATTTTGAGGTAAAATAAGAGAGTCTGATAAACTGGTAAGACGGTTTTTATTTCAAAATCCTTTATTCAAGATGTATTTAGGATGTTTACTTTAAAAATCTTAAGTTTACATATCTTGCTTTATTTAGTAACTTAAACATAAACTTAAAAATACAAAAATTGCAGATTAATTAAAGGTATGACGTATTAACCTCTTCACATCTCACACCGTAAGTCCGTGACCACAAAAACTATCATATATTATATAAAAGCTGCTTCCATAAAAAAGACGCAAAAAACCATACCTAATCTAATGACCGCCGCCGCCGCCCCCCCCCCCCCCCCCCCCCCCCCCCCCCCCCGGGTGCTTTTCGCGGGTACTATGCTAGTATTTAAAGTATGTTATATAACTTAAAATGAAATTTTTCTTGATCTCAAACTTCAAATTTTACACTGTAATATAACTGCTAATAAAAGTAGTCATACAACCATTTCGGTTGATGACATCCCAACAAGTTCTTCGTGACTGAGTCACTCGATGAACTAACTCCAGTTCTGCCAGTTGCAAGCTCCGAGTAATACTTTTCCAAAGCAGTAAACGTCGTATGCACACGTTGCAGTAGCTATGCCTAAATGATTAAGATATTATTTGCTAGAACTAAATCAATCAGTTTGTAAACAAAAAGTTTGCTATGCCTAAATGATTAAGATATTATTTGCTAGAACTAAATCAATCAGTTTGTAAACAAAAAGTTCGATTCAATTAAATGGGTCATCTCAATAGATAATTTATGGAACAAACAGATCCCACAACTTACCAGAAGCACTTTGTTCTGTTGTCTTGCACAAATCCAAGACATAATTTAAGTTAAAACCTTTTAGTTTCAGATCATTAAAACACCTTCTTTAAAGATGCCAAATTAATAGGACTAAAGAATGTGTGTATGGCTTTTTAAAGTGGGCATGGATGAGTACTTACTGGGGTAACCTTGTGAGCCAATGCGAATGACTCCTCACTTAGGCTTCTAACCTCACTTCATATTTGTCATCAAGGAGTATACTACTAGTTCGAACATCTCTTCAGTTAACAAAAGGAAAAAACTCGTAAATTAATTAGTCTATAAAGCTAAAACAAATATATTCATCAAACGAATATTCAGATTAAAAGCCAGAATAGCCAACAAGATTGTATTTCTGATTAATTGTATATCCATCCATCCATCCATTTCTAAGCTTTCGTTTTACAGTTTAACTGTGGACACATCTACTGCTAGCCAAATCCCCAAATCAAGTGGTTTTGATTGTATCTCTAACAGATCAAACGAGTGAAAGTAAAAATATTAGCTATATTCTATTTATAGTAAGTAAGATTATGATGAAAAAACATAATTTTGTAATCAGACTTGACATTTAAACTGTAAATACTAATTCCCCAAGACAACCAAAACTGTAAATGCTTAAGTAGTACATCTACTTAATTCTCCAAAACTAAAATTCAAATAATTCATCAGATCGGGTCAGAAGCATATAAGCCTTTGCAACTTGTTTACACTAGGAACGTCATAATTAGAAACTAACAATGTGAGGTGACAAGCCAATATCTACACTTAAAGCTCCTGGGAAACAATTGGAGAAACCTCATTCTGCTTCAAAATCACAAAAATAATATAACCTGAAAACCACACGACTATCACTAATTCTCACCTTGCTACTTTCACCCACTCGCCTTCCCAAGTGAGACCAATTTGATAATATTCATTTATATCATTGATCTTCATTTTCTGTTTTCTCGGTTCTATCTTGATTCGTCTTGATCATCAAATAAACGAAAACGCCCATTGTCTTTATATTTTTTTTCTCTGAACGGCCACCAAGCATCTTCAAACATTCAAATGAATGCCATAACATTACTTAAGTCCATCAGCCATCATCGTCGTCCCCCTTCACTAACTCTGGTCTTAACTTAGCCGATAGCCCTTTATCAAACATCTCTTCATCATATTTCCTCGCCATATCAATCATACCCTTTTCCACCAAAACGTCAATCAAAGCATTATAAGCAAACTCATTCGGACTCAAACCATGATCTTCCATCTTCTTCCAAACTATAAAAACCGGTCTAAGAAAACCCCATCTCCCAAATTTCCTTATAAGCAATACATATGTATCCATAGTCGGAGTTACACCACTTTCAACCATCCTATCAAGTAGCGCAAGAATCTCATTCGGCTTCTCTAAGCACCTAAAAATGCAATGATATGTAATAACATTAGGTGCACAGCCTCGCCTAGACATTTTATCCAGCACTTTATACGCCTCCCTAACCCTCATATTGTCACACAAAAGCTTAATAATTGTATTGTAAGTTACAACATTCGGTTCGCAACCCAATTCAAGCATCTCACGGCCAAGATGTACCGCCACATCAACACCTTCAGAAACACCAATAGCACGGATAACAGTGTTGTATGCCACCACATCCAATTTAATCCCTTTCTTCTTCATCTCTTTATACAATTTCACCGCCTTCCAGGGCTTCCCACTCTTACACTGAATATCCATATAAATCGAATACGAATACAAATCTTTAGTAATCCCATCTCCATCCATCTTATCCCAAAACTCTCTACACTTAGACCACCACCCCATCTTAAACCACCCGTGAAGAATCATATTATAAACTTTCGTACCAATCCCAACCCCCGCAACCTTCTCATCCCTATCTTTACCAAAACACAACTCTTCAGCTTCAATCACATGCTTATACTCACACAACGCGTCAACAAGGTTCAAAAACGACGTCTCGTCCTTTAACTTATACTCGTCCAGCTTATCATACATATCGATCGCTTCTTGAACAAGGTGAGCCGAAGCATACCGCTTAAACATTACGCGAAATGTAGCATGGTCTCTCTCAGGCATTTTATCAAGCAGTTGGCGCGCAAGATCATATTCAAAAAACTTACCCAGTATATCAATCATGTGATTATATGTTTCTGTAGTGTGTTTGAACCCGTATTCGGTTTCGACATAGTTGAAGAACTCATATGCTCGTTTCCAGTCGTTGTTGTAACATGTTAGTGTTTGGAGTATGGTTGTATGGTTGACTATGGGTTCTTCGGGTAATGAGGGTTTTGTTGGGTGTTTGGATTGTGTTGATGTGTGGAAATGGAAGATGTATGACTGTCGGATGTTGGACACGAGGAAACGAGGAACACGGGTGGATGTGGTACGAGGAATCATGTTTTGTTGTTTGATGAGTTTGGACTTTGGATGCCTCTGTGTTTGCAGTTATGATTATATCAAGAGTTAATTCCACACATGCCTCACGTCAGCACCAAGGTTTTTTTTTTTTTTTTTTTTTTTTTTTTTTTTTTTGTCTGTCTTTCTCCAACACTCTGTTCCCAAGTTTTTAAAATGAAAGAAGAGAATATAAGAGTTAAAAATGGGCAGAAAAGAAGAGGAGATGAATAAAATTAAATTTTTTATATCATGTTCCCGAGTTAGGAGAGAAAAAAAAAGATAAGATATGATTTTACAATTATACCATTGGTTATATATAAAAGTTATATTTTATATTAGGTTATTAAAGTAATTTTATTTATTTAAAGCTTCCATATATAACTTCTCTCCAAATCATCCCACTTTTGAGAAGAAAGTTTTGGAGAGAAGTTTAGCCAAAATTGCACTCCTCTTCTATTCTTTTCTCTCTTAAAATAAACTTGGGAACACAAATTTATTTTGTTTTCTTTTCACTTCTTTAAAAAAATAAAACTCGGGAACGCAGTGCAAATATCTCAAGCCGACTCTCGCCTCATATGGGTTTGTCTTGACAAGTGTCTCGCCTCATGTGAGTTTGGGCGACTCTTCGAAAATCTTGATAAGTGTCTCAGGGTTGGTGAGGGTTTTTTAGTTTGTATATAGATAATTACACATATGCTCTCACATTTGTTTCAATACTTATGACTTCTAAACTTGTACATTTTAATTATTATATTTCTTTGTAACCAACACTCAAGATAATAATAATAACAAAAGAAAAGAAAAGAAAAACGAAGACAGTTAACTAAATAAGATTGGACCATATTAAAAATAATTCCTTGACAGCCAAAATGCACATAACACAACCAATAACTTTCATCAAAATAGCATATCTTTCAAACAAACACCTTCATATTATAATCCTCAAAGCTTAAACACAATACTTAAACCAAATTTAACTAAAAAAATAAAAAATTAAAAAAAATTTAAAAAAAAAAAAAAAAAAAAAAAAAAAAAAAAAAAAAAAAAACTCCTTTTGACTTTCCATATTTTACTCCACCTTTAGAAACTAATTTACAATAGTTTTTAACATCTCATTAAATTCAAACTTAAAAAGGAACATCAAAGATCTCAAGTTTGTTTTGAAGTGATTATAGCAAATCATTTAAAGATCTTGTAATAAAACTCATCATTGATCTTTAAGTAAAACACAAAATAAAATACAACACAAAACCTACCCGAGAATTCAAGATCTTGAAGCCGAAACTAAACTTCCTTCATTGGTTTGGCAGTGGTCGGTGAGTGGGTGGCAGTGACGGCTAGCAATGGTGGTTGGGGTGAGCTTTTGACTTTTGGTCGTGGGGTTCAGTATGTTCGTTATGGTCATGAAAATTTTTGATTTAGCAGTATAATATAACATTTTTGAAAGTCGATAACTATTTTAGTAAATGCTATTACGAAACAAATAGAAAAAGAAACAAAATATCAACTTTCCCTAAATCGCCGAAGACGGTGGGTATATAAAATAAGAGATTTGCTAACAACCCAATGATTGTTGTTTAAATTTACTTTAACTATAAAACATTTTCAAATATGAACTCACTTGATATTAATACATATCTTATTAAACTCATTTAATTTAATTATATGTGTTTAAATCATGTATTTATTTGATAGCATTGTTAATTTAAGAGTGCTTAAATAGTAGAATTGGTGTTAGTAAATCCTATAAATAAAAAGGGCATATTATTCTATTTGATATGTCGTTGATATTGCTTGTGGAATTCACTCAAAGGTACTATTTTGAGTAAATTGTAAAAATCGTCTATGTGGTTTAGCTAAATTATAGGTTCAGTCATTATATTTTCGAAAATACACTTAACATATTTGGGAAATATTTACAAATGTAATTTTGGTCCCTACCAAAGTAAATGATTAAACTACCCTCTTTTTATTCCTTTAATATTCACTTGAATATTTCTTTTCTTTTTAAAGATTATTCAACCCTTTTTGTAACATTTTTTTTTTCACTTAGCAAAAATAACACAACCGCATAGGGTCATTCACGAGGTTAACCGGAATTTTGGATTATTCTACATTAGCCTTGAAGACTAACGAAATTCTATGAAAAGGTGTAGGAAGCTCTTGGAAACCCTAAGAATGTCATGAAAACCATAGAAATTTGTAGAAATATTTTAGAAAGACTCACATTGGAAAATATATATAGTTGTCCTAGTTTGAGTAGTATAAATAGAGGACGTTTCATTTCGCCAACTCATCATTCAATTCACTTTTAATCTCTTATTGTAAAGTTTTCTCTAGCAATACAAATTATTTCCCCATTTTATATGTTCATTTCTTTAAACAGTGTTGTAAAAATGGCCATGGCGGCTGATATGGCGGCGCCATGGCGATGGTCCACCGCCATGATATTTTCCATATTGGTCCAACTTATCGGTTTTGGTCAATGACGGTCAAAATCGGCCATGGCAGCGGGTCGGTCAACACCGGTTAACTTAAGATCTAGGGGTTTTTTTTTTCATATTCACGCTGGTCAACTTCGATTTTCTTGATTTTGTTTTAGTTTGAGCTATTGGTTATTTTCTTAAAGTGGAAGAATTGAAGAAGAGAGAAGAAGGTGAAGGAGAGTGTGTAGTGGAGACTATGTTTTTTTAGGTTGACTAACCCTAATATATTATTATGTTTATTGGCTTATAAAGCCCAACAAATAACTTAATGAGCTTTAACAAAAGTAGACAAAAAATTAATCAAAATTATAAATAATGTAAAGTTTGAAAAATATACAAAAGATATATAATTAAAAATAATAAAAACATTAATATTGTTAATATATGTTTTTTTTTTTTTTTTTAATAAATTCCTTTATAATTTATGGTTTTCGTCATGGTGCCGCCAAGACCGATATGGCGCTTGGCGGGGGTCGACCGCCACCGTACCACCGAGCGATATTTACAACCTTGTCTTTAAAGCTTTTTTAAGTTGTGTAGATCATTGAATGTTCAAGTAAAGCTGACTTAGTCAAAATTAAGTGTCGAACGGAAGACTCTTGTCATAACCACCACTTTAACAATCGTCAAACCATTATAAACCACCATAATTCCGCACAATCACTCACAATTTCACATCAATTTCATCATTCTTTCATCAAGATATTAAGTTAGAGTCAATTTCACTCACAATTTCACAATTTTCATCAACTTCTTAAAGCAGGATTTTCATTACTCTTTTCTGATTGTGTGAATTAGCGATATTGATTAAGCTTGCAACTTCAAATTTTATCTGATAATTCGAGGTGCGTCCGTTAAATTCGTGCTTATACATATTAGTTCGTTTACTCTAGCTTGCATAAAATTAAGTAAAAGCTGCATATTTGATTAGCGATTGATGTTCTGAGTTAGAATTGTGTTTCTATATGCAATCTTAATTTGAATTATATCTGAAAGTTAGAATTACTATAAATGAAAGTTACAAAATTGCAGGTTAAAAAGATGGTTCCTGGTGGTGAAAATAATACAAGGTCGATATTTTTGAGGTATACTAAAACGTTGCTTAATAGATTGTATACTCACCATTTTGGCTCAAATTTGGTGCATATCTCCTGTGATCACTGATGACGTTTTTGTTATTAATTATTAGGATTCAGACCAGCTTGTTTATCATTGCTTTTTCGCTACAAGGATTTTGTAGCATGATCTACATGCTTACATCCAGTATGGTTACATGGAGATTTGTTGGTGAGTCATCACCATACGACGCACATAAGGGATACTTTCTCATTTGTTTAGTTTCCCTTAGTTTGATGTCTATTGCTTTCACAACACTGATATTTGTTATCGCGGATACTGAAGCTTGTGGTTCTACTACATAACGTGACGCGCTCTGGTTCCATCTCTTTAGTGCAGTAATGTTGGTTTGTGTGTACGTAGTTCCGATGTGTTTCGCATGTGCTACCTTCGTGTCGGCTACCCATATTAGGATTGGCTATATGATCATTTCTATTCCGTTGATAGCAATCTCCTTGTTGTTTTTGACTGAGTATTTGATTGTATCATATCAAAAGAGAAAAGCCAAGATGGAAGCTAAGAAACTTGCAAAAGTTTAAGAAGAACAAAGAGAAAAAGCCGACAAAGAAGCGTTAGAGAAAGAGAAGGAAGAGAGAAGAGTATCAGTCCATATAGCTAGGGCTGTCATTCGGGTTGACCCAGTCAGGTTCGGGTCAACTCGGGTCAAGCCTCCAAAAAACATACCGGAACCCGACCCTGTTTATAACTTGGGTCAACTCGGGTCGGGTCAATTCGGGTTCGGGTCAACTCGGGTCGGGTCAACTCAGGTTTGGGGTCAACCCTAGTATTTTACATTGTAGAGTGTTAGTTTAGTCGGGTCAACTCGGGTTCGGGTCGAGTCAAGGCTAAAAATACATATCCGAACCCGACCTTGTTTAGAACTCGGGTCAATTCGGGTTTACCCGAATATGATTTTTGACCCGAGTTGACCTGAACCCGGTCGGGTTTGGGTCGGGTCGGGTTTGGGTTTTATGACACCCCTACATATAGCATCTATCTTGAACCCACTTATGGTGTAAATGTTTTGTATCAATCCATAGAGTATCATTCCACTATAGCATCTACAAAATTTGTTTAAAACAGTAGCAAAATTGCAATTATGTTAGTGTTCGTTTTCTTACCATTTTTATATATGTGCCTAAAAGGGTGTTGCCTTGTTACATAGAGATAGAAACGGAGAAGATTCATTACAGGTTGTTTGACAAGTTCTGTTTCAGACTACCTAGTGTTCCATTCAATCTGGCATTTTTTGGCTATTTCCTTCAGGACTTTCAATTTTACTTCACTGGTAGGGGCTTTAACCAAGAGCTTATTAATAAGCTGCAAAAAAAAAAAAAAAAAAAAAAAAAAAAAAGAAAAAAAAACGTAATGAGGCAGTGAGCAAAAGTCTAAACTTTTCCTTCCTTGGGTCAATATAACCTACTGCCGGTAAACATTATACTATAATCTTCTTTAGGCACGTTGACTTTTATCCGTGTTGGTAGTGACCTATAAGAAAGTTATAAACAAATCTAGACATTAGACAAAAGAAAGTTTCTACTTTCTAAAGTTGCGAAAACTAACCTGATTCGAATTATTCATTAGTTTTTTCTCCAAAAGTGACGGCAGAAGATGATAAATGATAAACAGCTGCAGTGTGTGGCACATCTTTGATAATGGCCTCCAATTCTACAAATGTTGGAGATATGAGGGGATTCTAATTAGAAGAAGGATGTTATGAAGATAGTCCTTTTTAGCAAAACAATAAATGATCATTAACACTAAAGCTCGAAATTTTCAAATATCTTAAGAAATATGCATACCGTATATGATAATATATAAGAGCAATGTTATATCCACAAAAATATTATAAAATTATGCTCACACAATGACTTTGGCAAGTGTAGTGGTACAATCATATTGCATCATTGTCTCAAAGCAATAGATGGTTTGGACCTATTTGGCACGTACACCTTTTAATCTTTTCACATTCAAACTAGTTCACCCAAAACTAAGTAAAAAACACGGTGACTATACAATCTATCACATGTTGTGGTTCTACAATAGCACTTGAATGTGCTACTGCAATATTTGGATATCAAATGCAGATAGAAATATATAGGTGATATCATCACCTCTAACTCCCAAATGATGTTGTACTATGTCTTGGTATCACAATTGACATTGTGCATCAGTTGGATTCATAAAGTGATGGTGGAATCCATCCAAATAACTGTGAATGGACTCCTGTTTCTAGATTTTTTTATCTTTGGCTAAGCAACAACTCGTATGGAAATCGATAAGGCGTGACAGAATAAGGTATTGTGAATGACTCGTTGAATTATACGACTCAACATGAAAATACAATAGTCTATACAACTAATTATGCTAAAAAAATTGTTAGAAGAAGGGAGATTAATTTCTAGACGGTTGAATATAATCCATTAACGTTTAAACCATTTACGTATTTTTCATATGTTAGAATGACCTGTAAAACAGAAGTCTCACAATATACTACTCATTTTTTTTCACTCACCAAAAACTCAACACACATGAGAAGATCAATCCAAACACAAAACTATGTTTCAAAAGAAATTTAACTATTTTCTAAAGATAGAAAACAACCAAACAATTTCTTTAATTAAAAAGGCACTATTAACTTTTCAACAAAAGTAACATCATGCCAAGAATTAAAACATCTAGAAGACTATAACTAGCTACTCTTTCCATATAAGCCATTTTATCCATAACTTGCGTTTTTGCTCACTACCATCTAAAAAGAAGATAAGTAAGTTGCTTGGAATCACTAGCCCGTCTTGAGTTTCAAGAACTTTATGGTGGCTCTCACGAATACTCCTCGGAACTCCTTCCCACTTCAATTTTCGGCCATTTTTACTAATTTCTAAGGAGTAACGGAATTTCTTGGCTTCGATTTCCTCACCCATGAACCACAAGAATACTATGTAGCATGGAACCGTACCGAAATGTAACACTAATTCCATGTGATAACAAAATCGTGGTCCAAAGCAGTTCAATACCTAAAGCAACACATTAACAAGATATAATTAAGATTTGAAAATGCATGAACATGGTAATATATTTTACATTAATTGCTTGAAAAGCAGCTTACACAAAACATCCCAGGGGGATTTTCCATGTCTCCTGGCTGAAAATGACTATGACCGAAATCAAATCCATTATATGGTTGCGAAGAAAAGTGACTTTCATGAACATTGTGATCTTCCTTTAGATGCTTGACGAGTTTCGGAATATTGCCTATGACTGAGCACCTAGAGCTAGAATGAGGGCACTCATAAGAAAGTTCCAATGATTTTGCCACTTGTTTCGAAGCGGTGCGCCTTGTCATGTAAGTACAACATGTTGAGCACCAACTTTGCAGCCGTTTATTCAAAGAAAGGCTCAAGAGATTTTTGACCTTTATGGTGATTTGTTAAGGTAGATTCTATAATATTTTCTACTATTTCATTAAAAAAAAGACAAAAAAGAAAAAAAAGAACTATTTCATATCCAAATTAAGGACTAACATATTACAGAAATAAACAAAATATTAAAGAGTTATAGAACATGATCAAAACTGAAGAGTTGTCTTGAATCAATTATGACATCATTTGAGGACCGAACTTTTTATACATACCAATGGACTAATTTTCACCCTCCATTTTTATTTGATTTAATGGATGAGATTAATCACAACAATTTAAAAAACCTACTTTCATATTTTTTTTATTTTTTTCCAAATATTAATATCTTTTAAACCGTTAATTATTAAGCGAAAAAAATATACCGTTACAATGAGCATTTAATTATCTTTTTATAGATAGGCACTTTGATATATTTTCGACAATTTTTTTTTTCGTTATTTTCACGTTTTTTTTTCGTGGCCGAAAAAATCACATTTAATATTACATATCATATCACATTTGATATGTAATATCATATCACATCACATGTGATATGTAATATCACTATCACACGTGATTTTTTTGGCCTCGAAAAAAAACGTAAAAAATAATTTTTTTTTGTCGAAAGTATATCAAAGTGTCCGTCTATAGAAAGATAATTAAATGCTTGTCGCGATGGTGTAATTATTTTCGCTTAACAATTAACAGTTTAAGAGATATTTAAATTATAAAAAATAAGTGAAATATTAAAATATTTTTAATCTCAACAATTGATTTCTTTTTAAATTGATGGTTAAGATGAATCTCTTGTTATATAAAATAACTCTCCTCTTAATCTAATTAATGCATGTATACCCAAAATATAGAATTGACCCTTCAAAATATAACAAGTCATCTTTTGTCTTCGGGCATATTCCGATGTGTGTCTAGGGTTGAACCTTTGTAAGGGTGAGCAAACGGACCGGATGGACCGGACCGACCGACAAAACCGACCGGACCGGACCGGACCGACCACATTCGGTCCGGTCCTCGGTCTAGTCTTTTTGGCTTGGTCGGTCCTCGGTCCGGTCGGTCCGGTCCGGTCCGGTCCGGACCGACCAAAAAACCGAAAAAATGTGCCAAAATATGTCTAATTGGACGGGACCGACCGAAGACCGGACCGGACCGAACCGAACCGGACCGAGACCGGACCGACCACATTCGGTCCGGTCTCGGTCTATGGTTTTTCCGGTTCTCGGTCGGTCGGTCCGGTCGGTCCGGTCCGGTTTTCGGACCATGCTCACCCTTAAACCTTTGTATTGATTTCACATATTACAGGATTAGTCCTTAGTTAGCCTTGTGTGACACTTTTTTCTATCAAGATTTCTTAACGACTAAGTAAGCCATTAAGAAAAAGAAGAGATTTTGTTTACAAAGACATTGAAGGGTGTTGGGGATTTACTAAGATTTTTATTATTACTTTTCAATGATTATAAATGAGATGAAAATTAGCTCATCTATACTTATACAGTTATAAGGCTTCTTTTTACAATCTTCTAGATTATAAGTAAATAATTATAGTTAGACTATTATCAAGAAAACGTCTAATATTGTATGTCACATAGTTGTTAAGATCCCGATCCTTATCTTAGGATCTTACGATTTTACAATTTTACGAAGCAAAAACGATCCGAATCCTACGTAAGATCTTAACAAGCTTAAGATCTTATAGGATCCCGATTTTGACCACAAGATCTTAAGATCTACTCCGATCCGATCTTACTTTTCTCGAATCTCAAACTAAAAAACTACAAATTTATGGTTTATGATTTTATATAATTTAAAAAACAACATGTGATTCTTCTTAAACATTTTATATTCATAATTTAGAACAACATTTTCATTAACTATTCTTATAATTTAATGTTTATAATATATAATAATTTGTATAATTGAATAATATTACAAATATCATTAAAAATATCATTATAGTAGGATCTTAGGATATCAATTCGATCTTACGATCATGATCTTGCAAAGATGAAAACGATTCTAAATAAGATCCCGATCTTAAAAACTTTGGTACTATGTCACAATCAATAAACCTATGCTAGTTTATGAATACAAGTGGAATGAGAAAATGTCATAAAGCGGTATAATGGTAAAGTACCTAACATAGAGATGTAGTTTCCAAACCTCATTAGTTTCCTTTTAAAGCTGACAAGAAAAATGATAAAAAAACAGTCATGGAAATCCTTTAATTTGGTTGCGTACAAATGCAAACCCGTTTAAAAAGTGTTCGCAAACAAAAAATAACAAATTATAATATGTGTAATTAACGCTACTTTTGATTTATAAAATGTTATTTTTACCTTCATAGTTAATATAAAAATTAGAAAATGAGAGGTTATCCTCACCCCCAAATTACAAGTGGCACCTCCTAACCTTTTTCAATTTTTATTATTATTTTTTTATTTTTAAAATTTTTTTATATTAAAAATTTATAAACCTGAAAGTACTGAACATAAATATAAAGTTTAATAAGTCAAAATTTAAAACTGACAGAAAACACGTAAGATAAACTGATAAAAAAATTGTGTGTATACTGTAAACTGGAAGATAAAAGGAATCTTTTTATATCTTTACACCCGTTACGTCACATCTAAATGAGTATGTATAACATTAACCCAATTAGTAATGACAATTAATGGATGTTTTGATTATAAAAGTAAAGTAAGAAAACAAGTCATAATTATTATAAAAAAATTAAAACTTAACACTTTTTTTTACACATATAAATAATAAGGTGAACATTTTTTATGAGATGGAGGAAGTCATATTTACTATATAAATGAAATATATTCATCTTTACTACTTATAAATAATGTATGTTCATTTTTAAAACTTAAAATTATTTAAAATTGGGGAAATTATTTTGCCTAAATTAACCCTTTAACTACACTAATAACAAGTTTTAAATACTATTGATTAAATAATAATAATATCAACTACTAAATTAACAATTTAAATATGGTTTAATCCTTAAGCTTTTATATTTTTCATTTATAACGAACATGCTTTTCTTACTCGCAATAACTGCAAATTGAACTTTAAGTGTCGCATAAAGGGTCACACCAAAATAGGGGTGAGCAAAACCGCCCGAGTCCCGACAACCGACCCGATCCCGACATAAACCGATAGTCCCGAAATCGAATAATAGCTTCTAGGGTCGGGAGTCGGGATGGATTTTTAGCATTTTCGATATTCGGGATGGGCCAAAAACCGACAAAATACAAGCAAAAACCGACTACTTTCGGGACGGGACATGACGGGCCAAAAAAATGACTACTTTCGGGTCGGTATTCGGTTTACGATTTAGGTGACTTTCGGGATCGAGATTAGTTGGGACGGGTCGGTTCTTGTCAGGATCCGGCCCGATACTCAGCCCTACACCAAAACATAAATCCACAAATATAATTATTTCCCGCTATAAACCGGGTCTACTTTAAAATAATTAAGAAAACTTCAAACAAACCAACCAACCAACCAAAAATATACTACAATTAGCTCTTTGGCTACTTGCTTCGTTTGTTTCTCTATCACTCGCACTGGTGCACGTGCCGGAGGTCTCCCTGGAAGCAGTCTCTCTACTCCCAGGTTTTACCTGAGGTAGGGGTAGGACCTGTCTACATTTCTACCTCCCCATACCTCGCCTTCGCGGGATTGAGTATGTTGTTGTTGTAGCAGCTACCCTATTAACCGGATGACAAAACAAACACAAAACACAAACACATCATCTTTTTCTCTCAAATCAAAACCCAACCCAACCAAACCAGATCTCTGTCTGTCCGTCTGTCCATAACAGAATATTCCATCTCCGTTAACGATCCAATCAACCATGAGCACCGGAGAGCTACTCAACATCGAACCACCAGAGCTTCAATTCGCTTGTAAAAATAATTTTCATTTCTCCTCTCTTTAAAATTTAATTATTATTATTTCAGATCTGTTAATTATATACATATATATTTTTGTGCATATAGTTGAATTGAAGAAGCAGATATCATGCTCCATGCAATTGTTGAATAAAACTGATAAACATGTCGCTTTTAAGGTATTATTAATTCTTTTGTTGAATCTATACTATGTTTTTAAGGTTTGGAATATTTGTAACAGTAAAAAAAGATAAAAAGTAATATATATATTTTTTCGTGTTATTAGGTGAAAACTACGAATCCGAAGAAATATTGTGTTCGGCCTAACTCGGGGATTGTGTTGCCGCACTCTACTTGTAATGTCGTAGGTTCGTTCTTTTGTACTTATTGTCACATTAGAAATTGGTTTTGTTTGATATGTTTATGTGTATGATGTTTATATGCTTTCTTAGTTGCGAAATGTAGAGAATTATGCGAGATGCTCAGATATTAAGAGATGAGTGTTGACTAGGATAGTAGGATTACAACCACATTTATATGATCAGATTTTCTTAAGGCGCCTACTACTTTTTCTTTGATGTACTAACAAAAACAATTTGAAATTAGGGGGCTTTTGTTCGGGTTTTTACACATTATATCCTGATGGGTTTTCACAAAACTTGAAGTAAATAGATTTGTTAAGCTAGTGCTTGTGAATGCAAGATGTTCCGCTAGCGAGCTTATATTTTGTCTATGGTGATAGTTTTAGCGAATCAGGCACTTGCAGTTTGTTGATTTTTCAAGTTCTAATATTATTGGTTGAGATGGAACAAGATAAAAGTAAAGTGTTTTTTGGATGGGGTGTCATAGGTGGAATGGGACAGACTTTAATCATGTCATGCTTTTCTTGCATTGTTGTCATGCATTTTAAATGTAACATCATTGATGTAATCTCTGTATCTGATGATGTAAGTTGGATACAAGCAAAAGGGACAGTTTATCTTAGACGGGCTTTCACCACCTGTACTTTCACTATCATGTTAGTTACTTATTTTCAGTTTGTCTCATTATCTCGTATTGGCCATCTATTGCATACAGATTAAGATCGGCTGTCAAGTCTGATACATCAACCGTATGCACCTACAAAAAATTTCATGATTCATAACATAAACACAATCTGATGTCTTTGTATATAGCTTTGATGGTTTGAATTCTGTGATTATTTGAAATGCAATTTCTGGAAGAAGTTGGCTTACCTATGAATGTATAAATTGGCGGCTAAAATTATGTCTTTATTGTTCAGTTACAATGCAAGCTCAAAAGGAAACTCCTCCCGACATGCAATGCAAGGATAAGTTTTTGCTTCAAGGTGCAGTTGCAAGTCCTGGAGCTACACCAAAAGATATCACTCCAGAGCTGGTATTTAGCTAATCTGATTGTGTTTAAACTGTTAAGACTCTAATATTCATTTGATGGAAAATTAATAGTCTATACTTTTTTCTTATTATAGTTTAACAAGGAATCAGGAAATCTCGTAGAGGAATGCAAACTAAAAGTTAATTATGTCGCTCCCCCACGACCACCGTCACCAGTAAGAGAAGGGTCAGAAGAGGGTTCATCTCCAAGGGCTTCAATATCTGATAATGGGTCGATTGACACAACTGCTGTAAGTTGTGAAAATAATTTGTTGTGTTATACAGTAAAATATATACGTGAAATAAGAAATTATTCGTTTAGAGATTGACATTTTAAATTATTTCAGGCTCCAAGATCATTTGCTGAGTCTAACGACAAGTCATCTGAGGTGATTTTCTGAATTTCCTAAAAAAATTGTTATATTTGAGATACTACCGATTTTGTATCATTGCAAGATTTAGTCTTTATATCTGGATGAGCACCTCTGACTGAAGTTTGTATAATAATGTTTATATAAGTTCTGATCTTCTCTGCATACTTATCAGCACTTGTTTATACGCACCTCATTTTGTATCAGGTGATGGCTCTTATATCTAAGCTGACAGAAGAGAAAAATTCTGCCATTCAGCAAAGTAAAAAGCTTCATCAAGAACTGGTACATATCTTAATCTTATTCATTTACTAGTGTTTCTCAACCGATGCAGTGTGCTCTCATCACTATCATGTTTTCTACTGGTGTTTTATGATATGCTTAATGTAGGAGCTGTGTTAAGTTTTCGAATGCCATAAGTTATACGTGAAATAAGAAATTATTAGTTGTAGCTGTATAACATAATTTGCATGTTGCCATAACAAATATCACCAACATGAATTCAAATGCTTTGTTCCTGTTTAAAACCTGTCGAACCATGCATGAATGTCTAGAATTTGTGTCACTTCACCGCCACTCCCACATGTATAATTTCATTTTACTTTAGGATTATTGCCATGAGGTGTTGTTGCATTAAACTTATGACTAAATTTCTGGGGCACGATATACTTGGCAAGTTGATTCGGACCATTATTTTTATGGTAGTAGGGTTGTTGCCTGATATTGCGCCCCAAACAGTAAAGGCAATTCATCAACAATATAATGCAGCACCTCATGCCGGTAAATCTCGTGCAGAGTATTACAAATGAGAATTGTGGTGGATTGGCAGAACCTATAGACTTTCATGTATGGTAAGAGAGGGTTTAAAACCGAACACCTAATTTTGTAGCTTACAACCATCTCTAGTCTAAGTTGGAAAACATGATATCCTCCATATAGAAACTATTCGAGGTTTAGAGATGCACAAATCAATATATAATAAGGTTCACAACATATAAACCTGAAAGAAGTGCTAGAGGTGGTAGAAGGCATGCATGTAAGTGAAAGAGGCGAGAAGTTTGTGGAGACACTGCCATACACCGAAGACCATGGCAATTTTTTGTACAATACTTCCTAGGTGTTGAAACAAAGGCATGTGTTTGATAGGTCGCAACAATGCGTAGCCTCCACTATGGCAAGATTCGTAACTTGCAGGCTTTGTAGGTGCTGCACCAGGTTCATAATTGGAACAACCTAGGAAGTTTGAATGGGCAGTGAATGAAATAATTTGCTGAAAGCTGATCAACATGTAGCTTAGTGATGTGGTGGATACCGCCTATGTAACAAAGAATATAGAGATCGAGTGTATATAATATCTAGCATCAATGTAGGACAAAAAGAACAAATACACAAATGTGTAGCTCATTCTAGTCAACAAGGCGGGTATGTGGCCGAATGGTCAATTCGAAGTTTAAAGGAATTGGGCTAGTCCTTTACTTGGGGGTGTTACAACCAACATGTGTTTTACTGTGCCTTTACCTTCATGATAATAAGGTGGTTGGGTTGGTAACGGATCAAGAAGGGTAAAAAGGTTTGATGTATGTATCTGTAAACACCTTTTGTCATATACGATTACAATAGCTGTTTTCTATTTGATAAAGATACTTTCTTATAAATAGCTGATTTAGGACATTTAAATACACGTTAGGTGACATTTGACGTCCTTAATTTTATTTCACTTTAGCTTAATTTCTCAATCTTGTTTCATGCAGGAACTTTTAAGGCGTCAAGGCAACAAAAGCAGTGGTGGTATCTCGCTCATGTATGTTCTTCTCATCGGCTTGCTCGGCTTGCTCTTGGGATATATGCTCAAATAGTATAAACCTCCTGTCAGTTTTGTGCTGTATTTCATCTTTGGTCAAATCCATTTCCATGAAAGAGCTCAAGATGACGTGCTGATTGGATTGTGTTACGTTAGTGTCACTTCTGATACCAAGAAGATATTCTCAAAATGAGTATTGATAGTTTCTCTAATATTTCCTAATGTAGCGTCAACTTTCTCTTGTTCTTCTCATTCAAGGAGTTTGTGTTACGTTAAGGAGCTTTTTAGGTTTTTGGACAGTTTGTGACATGTTAGGGAGCTTTTCAGGGGGGGTTTTCTTTGTTTGATTCACTTCTTTTTGTCTCTTAGTCTTATTGGTGTGTGTGGTCGTGTGGTGTATGGTGAGTCTCTTGGTCTATTTGGAGGTGAACATCTGTGGTGGTGTAAAGACAATCTACCTTAGAAGATGTGTTTTCATGGCGGGTTCCTCACCTTCAGCATTGATTTCATCTTTGATCCAATGGTGTGATTTGAGACTTCTAGACGATATATTGTTTGTAACAAATAAAATTTTATTTTGTGAGCTCTTTTATATGTTTCTGACCTGTAAAATATATAGTTATGACTTATGACTTATGACTTATGACTTGTGACCCTAACTAATTCAGTTCTTGTGACGTTAGCGTATATGGTTTTATCATGGGATATTGGAATTGATTTTATGTAGAGGTGGCAAAATGGACTTGTTGGTAATGGGTTTTGCGGGTTTGGTCAAAAAAATGTTTACTCTTTGCCTGGAACTGAAAATCTGAAGTGGCTCTAAAAATGTGGTCCGTTGACATTGTTCTCCGACGATGTCCCCTGGGCAAAAGGGGACACCATTCTCTTTCTTTCTTCAATCGTTCCGATCAGGACAAGTAGGTTGGTTCGTGTTGTATAAGTAGTTTGTATTCGAATTATGATTTTAAGAGTTAGATGGCTAGATGCAAGTCTAAATGCAATACCAAAGACAAACGTACGTTTCATTGAGCCATAGCAATTGTCAATTGACTCAACATTTGTAAGGTTCTTAAAATTTTATGCTATGTGGCCATTGGTGAAACTGATCTAATAATGACTGTTAGGTTCCGAATTTGAGTAAAACATTAATATCTTACAAAGATAAAGAACAAGTTTTACCTAATACCTATTTGACAACTAATAACATCATTTGTATTTTTCAATGCTTATAATTCTAAGTTGAAACGAATCAAAAAATTACAAGGGATAATTGGGAACACTGTCCTGATTGAATAACAAATGAAACTCTCCTGATATAAACAACACAAACATGCTAGCTTAGCTTAGTGTGTTTTTAGAAGAAGGGGATACTATCAACTATAATACATTTGTATCATTTTGTGTTTGTTTAGAATCTCTAACTATCTATGTACAGACTTTGTGTTTATATAGATGGTTAAAGGTGAAGTTACATGTGTGCACTAGGTTATGTGTCAAGCATCTAGTGGAAAAGTACATCTTTCAACATGGTCTTCTATATTTAGCTTCACTTTCAATGTACTTTAGTGAATAGTTAATTCAACTATTCACATTTTTAGTAACTACTCTTGTACTTGTTTGACTTCCTTTTTGTTCTTTGCTTTTAGGAAGTTCCTGCCCATATTTCAAGTCTGTCTTTATAGATAGAGTATTCAGAATCAGTGAGACTTTATTGAATCTCACTGACTCTGGTATATGGTATTATGTTGTTTGTAGCACATGAGTGAGATAAAATATTTTTTCAGTTGGTCTTTGACGTCTTTGAAGCTTGGTGTTAATTGAGCTTTATACAACACTCACTAATTTCATTATTGAATTACTCATTCATCGAGTCTTCCGTGAGTAACACACTAACTATTTTTTTTCTTCATGAATTATGTTATTTTATGTTTAAATACTTGTCACAAAAATAAAACACTATTGAAACTTGAAACTTTGAGTGATTTTTTAGGATTAAAAGTAAAATAAAGTTAGAGGGTGAGTAAATTCAAAGAAATTGTATTCTCAGCCGTCCCAAAAAGAAAAAAACTTAAAAAACTACTGGTTGTCTTAAGTCATCGGCTCTATCTATCTATCGTCATCCTCAAAATCCCGAATCCCAACAACAATACTCTCGATAAAATCGAAAGAAGATATGAATTTGACTTGAAATGACAATCTCACAATCGTTGTTAATGGCTACTTCATGTTCTGTCAAATGCGGCAAACACATCCCAATTTCACCAAGTCGTCCATCTAAAACCCTAGTTTCATGCCGGCCATCAACTAATCTCAGATTCAGACGGACAGGATTGTTGCAAATTAACAATGGAGGATTAGGAGGAATTAAGTTTAATCCACTCAAGATATTTTCCAAGATTCCGGTTGCTAGAGCTCATGCAAACCACATTGATGAACAACCTCTTGAGGTAATAATTGCACATTTTACTGGTTTTGGTAGTTATGCTTTTATTTGGTGACTTAATTTTGTAAGATTAAAGTAATGTGCCATGTTACAGCTTTCGAATGTTTACGGAATTAAAACGCGATCATCACAAAACCAAAACCTCATTTTCTGTTAAAACGTGTGATTTGTAACATACAAATGATAACTTGGTGTCTAAATTCCAAACAAGGCATAAATTATTAAATACTAGATGAATACCCGTGCAAAGTGACAGTGTATAGGGGCAAATAATTATACTTGCAAAATTGTGATACCGGTTTGACCATTGATGCAAAACTCAAGCGTTCAATTTGTAGTCATTGCGAGGAAAAGTATATGGGTTAGAAACAAAAAATGATAAAACTTTAAAGGTTAAACAATATTTAGAATATTACTTTAGTGGTCGATGTTGTTACTATTTTTAATCGAGGATATACAAATGTGATGACCACCTTTATAAGTAGTAGAATCTTATAAGTGTATGTTTTATACTCTCATTAAGCGAGTGTTTTAAAAGTTGAGAAACTGTGTTGCAATTTGTAAAATTGATAAAGCTGTGTGTTTTAAAAGTTGACCAAGTAATATTCATAGACCAATCGTAACAACTCAGCTAAAAAAGTTTCCATTTATTTAGCGTGTGTGTTTTAAATCTCGTGGCATTTAAAAGTTTATTAAGGATTATTAAGGGGTATTTTAGGCAAAACACTTTACTCACTTCTAAGCCAATTTAAGTTTCAAGAATATGCATAATCTCTTTATAAGTAGTAGAGATGAAAATGAGACAAAAAGGTACAATTGCCATATTGAAACATCGAGATAAGTTGGTTGCTATTTAGTGACATTTTCCCATTAAGGAAGGGTAAGCATGTGTGCCCGAATATTGTTTGGAGGCTAGTTAAGGCTGCTTAACAACCTTAGGGAATTTGTATGGTTTGTTGCAAATAGGTTTAATGGACTTGTGAGTTGTGGCAAAGCTAGCTTGTGAAACCTGTATATTTATGTTTACATTTCGGAGAATTAAAGATAGTAAATGAGCTTTAAGTCTGACTTAATCCATGTATAATACTACCTCCGTTCCGAAAAAGGTGTCCATTTTGTGAATGACACAGATTTAGGAATGTGCGATGATTATAGTGTTTACTAGGTATATGTCAAAAGTACCCTTTTTTGGTGCACAGACTTTTAAATCCAAATTTGGGATTGGGTGTAGTTGAGGCCAAAATGGGAGGGACGCTATCTTTTTTTGGGTAAAGGGTTTTAACCTAGTAAATATAAGGGACACTATCTTGCTACTGAGGGTAATAGAATTATCCATGAGGCTACCAAATGGAATACTGAAAGTTGGTAACCTAATTGAAAGTTGATACTTCGTTTGTGACAAACTAAAATAGAAATGTGGAAACTTATTTTTGGATGGATGGAGATGTTCATATATAAAGACAGAAATGATGAACATATTTACGGTGTTTTGTTGTTTCCTTGAGCTTGATGAATTTTGACTAGTCACTGAGGAAACTGAGAATGAATATCTGTAGGTTAATGAAGACCATGGTGCAACGGAACCTGATGCAGATTTAGTGCAGCAGCAGAAATCTAATCAGTTGGCTAAAAGGGTTGTGTTTGGACTTGGAATAGGTATTTCTGCTGGTGGAGTGGTACTAGCAGGAGGATGGGTATTTTCTGTGGCTTTGGCTGCTGCTGTTTTTGCTGGCTCAAGGGAATACTTTGAATTGGTTAGAAGTCGTGGGATTGCTTCTGGAATGACTCCTCCTCCTCGTTATGTGTCGCGAGTTTGCTCTGTTATATGTGCTCTCATGCCTTTGTTCACTCTGTAAGCTAATAAGCTACGCCACATACTTTTTACTTCCGTATGAATTAATCCACAATAACTCATAGGAAAATGCATCTATTAGTTTCTCTTTCTGGAATAGTAGATTTCTTACTTTAACCAATGAGTGCTAGCTAATGTAACAAATATACAATTGTAGTTCCAAATATTTAAATCTGTTTCAGCCACGAGATTTTGCCTAAGAATAAGGGTTCTATATATGTAACATGGAAATCTATTTGTTATCAATGAATTGCAAAATGCTATGCCCTGCTCTCTGCCCATAAATATTGCTTTCCTCTATGTGCCTGAGATCAGACCCGTCTTGCTCGTAGTTAAGCAAACTAAAAAGTTGTAAATCCATGTTGGTTATTCATACCTCAGTTCTCACGAAGTAGTACTTTGAAGCCAACAGTAAAATTCTATATGCTATGAGATTTTGATGGTTCTCGTTTATCACTTGGTTTTCATAAGAATCATTGGCTAATTACCAGATCATAAGTTATAGATAAATTTTTTCTTTTGGACAAACAAGAGTAGTGGTGAAGTACTACCAAATACTTTGCATTATAACTAGAGGATAAATTTCAGCCACTTCATTTTCTCCAACCTATGTGTAAGCACTGATGTGCAGAGTCTTGAGTTTTGATCAAGGATTGTTTGATTCTCAACCTGGCACGATAATCTGGCTTTATGAAGTGTTGCACTACCATCTGTCCCTAGAAAAGGGTCAGCATGTTATGTTTTAAGTGTCAGGAGTTGAGAAAAAGTGCCAGTATATTATGTTTTGATTTTTATGTAAATATATGACTGAACATTGATAGTGAATTGTTCTGGATTTCAATACTTAACTCTGAAATATAAGGTTTAAATTAAAAACTTATAATTAAGCTGTAATATCTTGTTCTTACTTTCAGTTTGTGATCTTTTTGTTTACTGTGGTTTCAGATATAAGGGTCAAGTTGATGTTTCTGTGACATCGGCAGCTTTCATTGTTGCTATGGCATTACTATTGCAAAGGGGAAATCCTCGTTTTTCTCAGCTCAGCAGTACCATGTTTGGCTTATTTTATTGTGGATATCTTCCTTCTTTTTGGGTTAAACTAAGATGCCGTTTGATAGCACCTGCCTTAAATACTGGTAAAATTTCAGCATCTTATGCTTTATTTCACAATTGTTGAATTTTTCCTTCACTTGGAATATCCATGAGTTAAATATATTACTTTCTCCGCAAAGTTACAAATGATAGTCTGATAGGTTACTATAGCTAGTTCTGTAAGCAGGACTTCGGGAGTTTGTGACAAGATGCAATCCACAATGTGTTCACTTATAATTTTTCTGTATAGGCGTCACTTCGAAATTATATCTTTAAGATGAGTACTTGTTATAAGGCAATGCAGTTTTGGTACTAAAAAGTCTTATTATCGCCATCATTTCTATATGCATTGTCACTCCTTGAGTGTTTGTATGATGCTTTAAATTATCAGTAACTAGAAGACAGTTACTTGGCTTATTATTCAGAAGTGTGTTGGATACCTTGCTCTCAGGTTTACCCAAGGGTAGGGGTATGATCTGCCTACATTCTATCCCCCCCATACCCCGCTCAGGCGGGATTGGGTATCATTGTTGTTGTTGTGTTGGATACCTTAAAATGCTCCTATGACATGATTACATTGTGAATATGGAAATGTGGAGAGTTCATATCTTTTTCCGTTTGCCAAGGGAAGCCAACTTTTGAGAAGCTCTTAAGCGGTTCTAGAATGAAATGAGAGGCGAAGAAATATGTGATCAAATATCTGAAAAGTAGGCATTATTTATCCGGTGCATCTGTAGTTTTATAACAGCTTGACCATCGTATTTGCTAAGATATGAAGAGTAGTTATAAACCTATACTAGATTGAGTGATTTTAGACATCTAGTGTACAATGGTTGTTGCAACAAAAATATAAGCACAATGGTTAGAATTCTTCAATTTGGCATAGTTTTGTTTAATTTTTTGCATGTTAGCAGCTAAGAATGGTTAGCTACTGCTTGCAGTGAACCACATTTATGCTTGTTACGAAACTCAAATCAAGACTCATTGGTAAAAATGATGTTGGAGTTAGTGGAATTCTTTGCTGATAATTGAGAGAGTAATAGTTTCATATGCATCTTACTATTTATAAAGCTGAGAATGTTTCAACAATATAAAAAGTTGATAAATAGTATTTAGCTGTATTCACATCTACTTTTCATGGTGTAGGAGAATTTAGGAAATTAAAATCATTGTATTAGTTATTTACTTTTTTGCACTTCCTTTCCACTAAACAATCGCATTTGAGATTACAACTTTTTCCACATGTAGTTGTTCCAGATAATTATAGTCTCATTTTTCTTCACCTGATGTGGCTTGCTTATGATTACTAATCTGATGTTGTATCTTCAAGAGGAGTGGGAGCTACATGGCCTATACTATTAGGTGGTCAAGCTCATTGGACGGTTGGTCTTGTTGCCACATTGATATCTATCAGCAGCATAATTGCAGCAGATACATTTGCTTTTGCTGGTGGCAAGGTAATATTAGCTTTCTCTAAATCCTCTTGATTTGGCATCTTTATTAGCAGTTGCAAAATAGCTGGGTACGGGTAATGTTTAGTACAGGTTAAATGGGTTGGATCGGCTGTATCCAGTCTTATAGTTTTTTAAAATGCAATCTAATCATTCTTCAAATAAAGGTCTTTGAAAGTTTTTGTGCATTTGAATTAAGGCTACTCATCGGGTGAAAACCGGACCGGACCGAGAAAAACTGGACCGGACCGAGACCGAATCCGAATGTGGTCGGTCCGGTTCGGTCTCGGTCTAAATAGGCTAAATGTCCGGTTTTTAAGCCAGACCGGACCGAACCGGACCGAGACCGAAATTATGAAAAACCCTAGACCGAGACTGGACCGAATGTGATCAGTCCGGTCGGTTTTGTCGGTCGGTCCAGTCCATCTGGTCCGTTTGCTCACCCCTAATTTGAATATATTGCAGATGAATTTCATCCAATTTGATCTGCTCAACTCATCTGACCTGTTTCCTTTTAGTTTAATCATTATTCTCTACTCATTTGACCCATTAGAAGAAAAACATAACCCAAGTCGACCCATGTGTTAAATTTCCACCTCAATTTTTACTATCATCTCATGCATTTCACTTCCAATGCAGGCATTTGGTCGAACACCACTCACCAGTATTAGTCCCAAAAAAACGTGGGAGGGAGCTATTGCAGGCTTAGCAGGATGCATAGCTACCACTGTATTGTTGTCAAAGATATTTTCTTGGCCCACATCTATTATCAGGTGCTTACAGTCTGTGCCTATTTTTACTACTAAATTTAGTGATTGTGTGTCCTTAAATCTTATCACTGCATGCTAACATGTTCTTATTTTTTATCAGTGCAATAGGTTTTGGAATCTTGAATTTCTTTGGCTCGCTTTTCGGCGACCTTCTTGAGTCAATGATCAAAAGAGATGCTGGTGTAAAAGATTCAGGATCCCTCATACCCGGTCATGGTAATTGCTTATTCTCTCACACATAGTGTTTGATATATATGGATCTTTCTGGCTGTATCATGATAACAAAAGAGGGCGTATAGACATGCTGAAGGTGTCAATGAACTTGCTTTGACCAAACTTAAAATTTATCAAAACAGATTAACTATGAAAAGGAATGATTGGCCATGTGCAAAAACATGCCTTTTGCCCCCCATTTTTGTTTGATTACTTCATTTATTTTTTCTATGACTTTTAGCTTTTAAACAATGGGATTACTTAATTTTCTTTATAAGATGTCACTTGTTTTCAACAATGATGACCATC
Source organism: Artemisia argyi (assembly GCA_030686995.1). Lineage (NCBI taxonomy): Eukaryota > Viridiplantae > Streptophyta > Magnoliopsida > Asterales > Asteraceae > Artemisia > Artemisia argyi. Next base: position 711,397 of record JARVZY010002049.1, read on the forward strand.
CCTAATGCATTTATTGGTGCTCCAATAGTTGTCTTGGGCCTTTTTTCCATTAGAAGGTAGAGATTAATCACAAAAAGTTTTCTTTTAAACAATAGAGAATATTCAAGAAAATAAATAAAAAAGTATTCATTTTCAGCCACTTAGAATATCATACATTTTCATTTTTGTCTTGTATGGTGCAAGCAGAAACGAAGTAGTCATTTTGGGTTCCATAATGACAGGACTCAGTAAATAGCAAATGAAGGTTAATGCCTTAATAGTTGGTGATCTTCTGTGAGATTTTATAAAAGTATCTCTAAGAAAATTTATTGCCGATGATTAATCAATTCAAACATACTCAAATAGGGTGTGTAACTTAGAATTCACTTAGTTTTTGCATATTATGTTAGATTTGTGCATGATGTAGTGATATCTTCTGCAGGTGGAATACTGGATAGAGTGGATAGTTACATTTTTACGGGTGCCTTGGCTTATGCCTTTGTACGTAACTTATTGCCACTTTATGGAGTTTGAACTTGTCTATTTTCTCAAGTGGCCATACGATGAATCCAACAGGTGGTGTACCTACATTGTGCTAAAGCCTAAAAAGGGTCTAGAGGGGATGCCGTCTGCTCATGAGAGTAAGAAATACATGTACAATATACACTTAAAAGTTTATACAGGTGGTCGATCCGTAGTTTCATGTCACTAGAGTTGTAGGCTTTTTGTGATATTCTTTTCCCGAATGTTGTTTAATTTTGATCAATAATAGCTTAAAGAGCTATCTTTAGTTGAAGAACATTACCGAAATGCAGGTTAATTACTTAATTTCATCTCCATGTGTTGCCCATTATCTTTGTTGGGTCATGTCAGCTTTGGATATATCCTGGCCCAAAGAACATGTCTCCAAAAGACCAAAAGTGTTGGATTTTTATGCAAAAATTTTATACTAGTAGCAAAGAAAGAAATATTATTTGATTATCAGAGCATGCGGTATCATGCCCTCGAGTTAAACTTTAACTTACTGTCACGTCAGCGCCACATCAGCTTTAACATTTTAACCTTAACTAAAAATACAACCCTTATCATAACTCAACAACAATTTACAAAAACACCATTTCATTTAAGGGGCATAAATGATTATTATTATTATTATTATTATTATTATTATTATTATTATTATTATTATTATTATTATTATTTGAATGTTGCCTTTAACGCACGTTAAAGGGTTAACTCAAGGGTTAACGCTTGACCTTAACTCACTATGGCGGTATCATGACTTCCCCTTAACTCAAAAATGTTAAGCCTTGACTCATCTAAAATGTCATGATACCGCATGCTCTTAATGGTTAGTTTAGCAATTTTGTGTGGGTAATGAATGAAACAAGTTATTTTTATTGAGTTTGCTTAATTAAGTTTTGGTTAGAAGAGTTCAAGGATGAGCATGATACCAGACTGGTAACTCGTACTTAATTGGTGGTACATTTTTTTTTTCCTGAGCATGAAAGGGAGTACCGGTACTGTATCAGAAGGGATTTCGATATCAGGAAATCGGTACCTATCCGGTTTTTTTCGTTTTTGTTAAACCAATTTATTTATTTTTTTTCTAGATTCCATGCTAATAACTTTTTGTGAAAAAAAAAAAAAAAAAAAAAAAAAAAAAAAAAAAAAAAAACGCGTACATTTTAGAGTGATTTTCAACTAGCGTATGTTCGAAAATGCAACTAACAATTAAATAAAACATCACTAGTCGTAACTTAATAATAGGTTAGGGTTTAATTTTTTAGAGGTTTTATGAAGGATCTATAGTCATCACAGTAGGTTTTTGGGATGTTTGATTTATTTCTTTGTGTTTTACATGACTATTGTTTGACATGGAATGAGCGCAATAGGTGTTTGGATAAGTTGTTTAATTAAAAAACATGACTACTTAAATTTCGAGAATTTATTCGATACTATCCCGCTTTGGTACCGGTACTGTATTAGTGGTCCCAAAATTTTTTTGGCTCGATTCATGGTACCTATCTCATACCGTGTATCAACAGTCGGTACCGTTTTAGTACGGTACCGGTACGGTTCCAGTTTGATGCTATGATTCGGGTTCAAATGCTCATCCTAGAAGAGTTAACAATGAGGAATAATCTCAAATGGCTAATTGCACGGACAAATCGTAGGGCTGAGCTTTTGGACCGATAACCCGACCCGAAAACCTGGCCGAAACCGAATCGACTCAACCCGAACCGACCAAAGTCGATTTTTAGTCGGGTTATACTTTTCCCGACTTATCGGGTCGGTTCGGGTCGGCTTGATCCGGTTCGAGCCAAAACCCGACTAAAACCGACTGAACCGAACCGAACCGACTCGAGCCGACCCGAGTAAGTTTCAGTTCGGTTTCGGGTTGGGTTTTGGGGGAATTTTGGTTTCAGGTCGGGTCGGGTCGGGTCAGGTCGGTTTTGACCCGATGCTCACACCTAGGTAAATGATATTTGTTCATACTATTTCTATAAATCCTATTAATTATGTGATCAAGACAAGCGGATAATGGATAAAAGAGATGAGTGATAAATAGTGGAATTCAAGTGTAAAGTGTGTTGTGGTTAGATGGATAATTAGGAAGAAAAATCAGGAGGTATGCTTGCTTTTATCAATTATATATCATCATTTACAAAATATTATTGACTTGATGTTGCATTTCTAACCAAAAGTAATGGGATGTAGTTGCAATTGCAAGCATGAAGAACACAATCACAAGTGTTGTCCTCCATGCATGGTGTTTATGTGGATTTGGCCATAAAATTGATGGGAGTGGATAGAAGGTGTCTTTCTTGATATTTAGGACCTACAATGCCGACTTTTTGGGGTAGATTTTTTAAAATAAAGAAAAATATGTGGGCAGAAAAGAAAGCGTTGGTTTTAAGCCCACTTTAATCTAAATCACATAAATTTCAAATATTCTTCTTAAATAAGAGTAGGTATTTTTTTTTTCATACCTTGATTTTGAAAGTAATGATTTTTATTTATTTTTGGGAGGTTCTACGTAATTTTATACCAAGTTTTTTGAAGCAACTAGCTAGGTTTTATAGTTTGAAATAAAAAGTTTGTTTGCCAAAGGCATGGTACGTTTTAGATTTTTTTTAAACGCTAATATTGCAATTTGCAAATATTACTAAAAGAAATATTGAAATCTAAGCATTACTATTTTAATTTACCGCTAGTTTTGACAAACACAACGATAGAGTTGACAGCCTAATCATAGCAGTACGAAAAGACAATCGCAAAAAGCAGTGCTTTTAGATATATTGGCAAGTATCAACGAGAAATCGTATTTGTAAACATAAACCATTGTTTATTTAAGGAGGAAAAGTAATTGTTAAATTAATAGTCGTGGGCCTCATGATGAAATATCAGATTAAAGATAACGAGAAAGGTATGTAGTAACAACAAAATAAAAAACAAAAACGAACATGAAACACTTGTTTACAAAACAATGTTCGTCGTATATTTTATTTTACTTACTATCCTTTTTACCATTTCTAGAAGAAAATATTTGTTTATTTATATTTGAAAATTTATAGCACCTTTAAAATTCAGAACCCAAAAACTTTTGTTGAACACGCACACCCATGAAGATACATTGCTACCACCTTTTCTGGTTTTAACTTTTTTCTTACTTTTTTCATAGCCCCATGCCCCCATGCATGCAAAATCCACGTCCCAAGAAAGACTAATCATGTCCGGTTATATTATATCACTGTTTTTTATAGGGTGTTTGGGATTATGTTTTGTGTTTGCATATTTGGTTATCCACCTATTTGTTCTCTAGTAAAGGATGTTTGGGATTACATTTTGGGTAAACGTCACAAAAGCCCCATATTTGTTAAATTGTTGAAAAAACCGTTATAACTATTTTTATTGATTAAGCCATCCAATCATATAGTAATTGTTGAAAAAGTTATCCTGATAGGTTTGACTGATTGTTTTGGTTAAACTTGATTGACTTCGTTGATCACTTGATCTTATAAACTTATTTGACATTTTTATCAATAATATAGATTAGTTAGACAATACCAATGCAAAAACGATGTCAAATGAGACTGCCACGACAACATAATCAATCCATTTCAATATTTCATCTTATAAGATATAAGTCAAATCCGTTACAAGGGCTTTTTCAATAATTAAAACATAAGTAAATAGCTTACTTGACAAAATAATATTTTATAGGTATTTTTCCAACGATTAACTCAAAATATGTGACTTTTTTGCGACATTTTTCCTTTGCTTTTCAAACACTTCTTTAAAGTACTTGAAAAAAAAATATTGATATTACATATGGGAAGGAATCCAGTAAGAAGAAAAACTAAAATAAAAAAAAAATAAAAAGAATTTCTAACCACACATTTCAAAAATACGAAACATTATCAGTTAAATCCCGAACAATACGTGTGAAAAGTGATCTCCTCATTCGAAACCGCTTACGGAACGTATGTGCATCATACATTGGATTATCACTGAAGTAAGTCGCCACTAGACTATCATGAGCACCGTAACGATCTCTATCCACCAGAACTCGTGGGATTTTCTGGATTGAAGAAGTAAAGCAACGTCCTTTAAAAACCCTAAGGTTAAACTATTAACTTTGCCTTTCTCACCTGTATTTATAAAAAGAAAAAAAGAAAAAAAAAATGATCGGAGTTAATTTCTTTGAGTTGAGAAGTTGAAAGTGTGTATAAAAGAGAAAGTGTAAAAATTAAAAAAAAAATGTGGTTTTATAGAAGAAGTATATTATTAAAAAACAAATTATTTTTGAAGCAAACACCCCCAATGTTCCTGGCTATTTTTTCATTGTACCACAACCGGCACCCTAGACGATCAAACCAACCAAAAAATTGGGGAGGAGGAGGGCGCATCTGTTGGGTACTCACGTAGAGGGGAGGACACATCCGCCAAAGGTAGACCACCGAAGGTTTGGTCTCCCGTTACGACTTGTCGTGTGCTTTAAAAATATAGACATGGACTAGGTGTATCTATATGCAAGGCAAAAAGGGTACAAACAAATCTTGGTCTTCATTTTTTTAATAATCTAAATTGCAACACATAATCTCACACTATTTGGAGGCTTCTTCGTGACAAAAGTTTTAAACCCCCACCCCAAAAAGGTGATTAAAATTATACTTTTTATAAAAAGTGATCTTCTCTAGAGCGTGTAAAAAAGTGTCTTCCTTTTAATGGGTTCTCTAGAATGCATGCACGGTAGGAGATGCCTTGATGCTCTCTTTTTGTGAGGAAAAAGGTTATTACTTTTTTCAGAGTAAATACTAAGATTAGAAGAAGATGAAAAAATAATTGGTATAAATAGCATGGATGCGTTTACAAAACACGATGGGTCACATAGGGCTGATCTATAAACATTCTTGTCATTTTATAAGAAGTTTGTGATTATAAGATGACTTAAGTAAGGGATTAAAAGAAAGGAAAATTTATATGAGGTTGTCTCAAATATAAACATGTGAAACTTTTGAAAATTACATCGTCTCAACAAGGAGGCATCAAAACTACATCATTTATTAGGATATGTTTTTTTCTACATAACATTGTTGAGTGTTTTATATTATTACAAGTATTTCCAAATTGAATGATGATTTGATCTAATTCAATTCGCAATTAAAAACACTTTCACTACCCCTACATTAGTTCACTACTTAAATTTTGAAAAAAAAAAAAATAATAATCAAAGTGATTTTGGTGATTTTGAAGTGTTTCACATGTTAGACAACTTAATTTTCACCTTCCTCTTAAAAAAAACTTTAGTTATATCACAATACGCATTGAAATTATCGACTAAACATAGTTTTATTATTTTTAAGGGAGAGTGAAGATAAAGTCTCTTTTCATTTAATTTACCGAAAATTATATCAGAGTAAAAAAAAGTTTCTTTTGTTGTTCCTTTATAACTTTCACTTTTCTTTTGGTCGATCATGCATGTCCCATTTAGCAGGCTAAAACAAAGAAGAAAATTGAACTTTAATTTGCACGCCTAATGCCCAAATTAATCAGCTTCATCTACAGAAAACACACAAATGACATTCGTATAGCTCTCGAAACTAAAGTTAGACATATTTAGGTATATTGATCAGACCAATGCTAGAAATTATATATAAAAAAAGTACATATATACATCATTTTATGGACATGCCCCTATAAATCTATTAAGCTCGTTTGGATGATTGAATTTAACATTAGATCTTTAGGTCACATAGATGCTTGGCTTTGCTCAAGAAAATGTAGATGCTTGGCAAAAAAAAGTCATATAATAAATTAAGTTTTAATTAGGAACTTGAGCAAATCTAATCAGATTATCATTGTAGGGTTTTGTTCCCTTTATATCTCATTAGTTCAAGTGACATGAATGCAAACATGAACCAACCTTTATATAATAAATACAAAAGGCAAGTAATCTTGATCAAGATATAGAAATCAAACCTTAAAGGTTATAATCTCGTAAACTAATATACTTATACCTGCATGTTCAAATTTTGAATAATTTTACTTGCAATTAGGTATGAGCATTCACTAGTACAATCGATAGCTTCCCCGGAGACTTTTTTACGACGTTGCCGTCGACATGTCCACGATATTATCTGGTGCTGTCGACATGTCGACGGGAACGTGACGACGGTGATGCCCCATTGGGAACAGTCGTCCCGTCGACAACCGCCGTCGACAACGTGGGTCCCACTTCGTTTTTCAGTCAAACGGATTTGTTGTCCGTCAATTTGTTCCCGTCGACATGTCGACGGGAAAATAATACTAATTAACATTTTAATTATTGAACGTTAATTACGTTTTATATATCGCCGTCGACATGTCCACGGTAACATTAAACTATAAATATTTATTGTTTAATGTTGCCGTGGACATGTCGACGACATCATTAAACTATTATTATTTATTATTTAATGGTGCCGTCGACATGTCCACCGTACCAAGCTATTATGCTGCTAACAGCAGGCTGCAAACCAGCAATATTCCAGATTATTTCCGGAAAAATCTACCAAAACCTGTAATACCAAAACCTATAACCAGAAGCTATTACCACTCAATATCAACATGTCTTAACACATACAACTCGACATCGGCTAAAACACTTGCAAATTATTGATAAACACCCTTAAAATGCATTAAAACATATAAAGTCTACAAAACGGTGTGTGGTAATATCTAAACCTAGCTGCCATATCTACAAATGTTTCAATATTCGCGATGTTCAAGTTGCCAAAAGGTTAAATTACAAAATACTAAGATAAGGGTCGCCAACAAAAAAAAAATTAACAGATGCAAATAAAAAAATAAATAAATAAATAAATAAATAAACCTACCTCCCACTCTCGGCTTCACCCTCGGCTTCACAGGCTGTTAAAAAAAAAAAAAAAAAAAAAAAAAAAAAAAAAAAAAAAAAAAAAAAAAATTAACAATTATACATTAACAATTAACATTTAATAACTAATATTATCAAAAAATTAACAAATGCAAATCAAAAATTTAAAAATACCTTCGTTAAACAAGAAATAACGGGGAAGAAGAAAAGAAATAATTAAACATGATATGGGTTGAGGAAAGAAATAAACGGGAGAAAAGGAGGAAGAAAAGTGCACATTGGTGCTCGTGTGGTGGTGGTGGTGATGTTGTGGTGGAGTGGTTATATCGGGGTGGAGTTGTGGTGACGGAGGGGGTGTAGTGGTGGTGGTTGTGGTATCGGAGGTGCTCGTGTGGTGGTGGTGCTCGCCGGCGATGATGGTTATTGAGAGAGACACAGTGCAGCGGTGGATCTGGTTTTTTTTGTTATAACTCGTTTTTGTCTAAGTGTTGACCAGAGAGGGTTTTGTTTTATATTTTTAACTATCCCGTCGACATGTCCACGGGACAGTAAAATAAATTAGTCGGCATTTTTGGCGCGATAATTTGATTTTTTTCGTGAAATTTTTCACGGTTTCATTCCCGTCGACATGTCCACACCATTCGGAAATTTATAAAAATAAATAAGTTTTATAAAATTAAAAATTAAATACTCTAATTTAAAATTAATTACTTTTATTTAATTAAATACTTTTATAAACTTGAAAAGCTATTAAAAAATAGTTTAATAAAATTAAAAATTAAATACTTTAATTTAAAATAAATTACTTTTATTTAATTAAATACTTTTATAAAATTGAAAAACTTTAAAAAAAATAGTTTTACAAAATTAAAAATTAAATGCTTTAATTTAAAATTAATTACTTTTATTTAATTAAATTAACGAGCCAATATGATATGGTTGTACAATAGATGTTAAACGAACGAGGCAAGATGCTATGGTTGTACATGAGATGTTAAACCAACGAGCCGAGATGCTATGGTTATACACGAGATGTTAAACGAACGAGTCGAGATGCTAGGGTTAAACATGAGATGTTAAACGAACGAGCTGAGATGATATCGTTATACATGAGATGTTAAACGGATGAGTCGAGATGCTACGGTTATACACGAGATGTTAAACGAACGAGCCGAGATGATATGGTTGTGCATGAGATGTTAAACCAACGATCCGAGATGATATGGTTATACATGAGATGTTAAACAGATGAGTCGAGATGCTACGGTTATACACAAGATGTTAAACGAAGGAGCCGAGATGATATGGTTTTACATGAGATGTTAAACCAACGAGCCGAGATGCTATTGTTATACACGAGATGTTAAACGAACGAGCTGAGATGCTACGGTTATACATGAGATGTTAAACGAACGAGCCGAGATGATATCGTTATACATGAGATGTTAAACAAATGAGTCGAGATGCTACGGTTATACACGAGATGTTAAACGAACGAGCCGAGATGATATGGTTGTAAATGAGATGTTAAACCAATGAGCCGAGATGCTATGGTTATACACGAGATGTTAAACGAACGAGCCGAGATGATATGGTTGTACACGAGATATTAAACGAACGAGCCGAAATGATATCGTTATACATGAGATGTTAAACGGATGAGTCGAGATGCTACGGTTATACACGAGATATTAAACAAACAAGCCGAGATGTTATGGTTATACACAAGAAGTTAAACGAATGAGCCGAGATGCTATGGTTATACATGAGATGTTAAACGAACGAGCCGAGATGCTACGGTTATACACGAGATGTTAAACGAACGACCCGAGATGATATGGTTGTACATGAGATGTTAAATCAATGAGCCGAGATGCTATGGTTATACACGAGATGTTAAACGAATGAGTCGAGATGCTACGGTTATACACGAGATATTAAACGAACTAGTCGAGATGATATGGTTGTACACGCGATGTTAAACGGATGAGCCGAGATGATATGGTTATACACGAGATGTTAAACGAACGAGTCGAGATGCTATGGTTATACATGAGGTGTTAATCAGATGAGTCGAGATGCTACAGTTATACACGAGATGTTAAACGAACAAGTCGAGATGATATGGTTGTACATGAGATGTTAAACCAACGAGCCATATGCTATGGTCATACACGAGATGTTAAACGAACGAACCGAGTTGCTACGATTATACATGAGATGTTAAACGAACGAGCCGAGATGATATCGTTATACATGAGATGTTAAACGGATGAGTCGAGATGCTACGGTTATATACGAGATGTTAAACGAACGAGCCGATATGATATGGTTGTATATGAGATGTTAAACCAATGAGCCGAGATGATATGGTTATACATGAGATGTTAAACAGATGAGTCGAAATGCTACGGTTATGCATGAGATGTTAAACGAACGAGCCGAGATGATATGGTTGTACATGAGATGTTAAACCAATGAGCCGAGATGATATGGCTATACACGAGATATTAAACGAACGAGCCGAGATGCTACGGTTATACATGAGATGTTAAACGAACGAGCCGAGATGATATCGTTATACATGAGATGTTAAACGGATGAGTCGAGATACTACGGTTATACACGAGATGTTAAATGAACGAGCCAAGATGATATGGTTGTACATGAGATGTTAAACCAATGAGCCGAGATGCTATAGTTATACACGAGATGTTAAACGAACGAGCCGAGATGATATGGTTGTACACGAGATCTTAAACGAACGAGCCGAGATGATATCATTATACATGAGATGTTAAACGGATGAGTCGAGATGCTACGGTTATACACGAGAAGTTAAACGAATGAGTCGAGATGCTATGGTTATACATGAGATGTTAAACGAACGAGCCGAGATGCTATGGTTATACACGAGATGTTAAACGAACCAGCCGAGATGATATGGTTATACACGAGATGTTAAACGAACGAGCCGAGATGCTATGGTTATACACGATTTTGTGAGAATATATCAACAACAACAACATACCCAATCCCGCTCATTTGTAAGAATATATACATATATATATATATATATATATATATATATATATATATATATATATATATATATATATATAAGTTAAAAAAAATTGGTGAGATAATCCCGTGGACATGTCGCCGGGAACAAACAGGCGGGAAAAAATCCCGCCATTCTATTGGCCAATATTTTACGATAATTAAGTAGCTACAATTATCCCGTCGACATGTCGACGGGAACGTGAAACCAAACACAATAATTAACGTTAATCATACGTTAATTACTCTTTGATTCGTGATTTATATTATCCCGTCGACATGTCGACGGGAGCGTATTAGCGGGATAATTTCGCGCCCAAGTTTGTGCAATTATTGAGGTTGAAAACTTTGACCAATATGTTCCCGTCGACATGTCGACGGGAGCATATCAACCCGAAAAATTCAACGCGTTTGGCCTCGGTCAAACGTTTTTTTTTGTCGTTTTCTGCATATTCCCGACGACATTTTGTCGACGGGACGACCTTCGTCGCCTGTTCTCCTGTTTCTTGTAGTGATTTCAACCCGAATCCTCGAACCGAACCGGAACCGTACCGAAACGGTGCCGTTCCCGATATACGGTACGGTACCAGGACTACGAAATAAAGTGAAAAAAAATCGGGACCACTAATTCGGTACGGGACCGGTACCAAATCGGGAAAACCCCGATTTTCCGGTACCGGTACTGAAACCGGTATCGGTACCGGTATCCGAATCCCGTTCAGTACGGTACCGGTACCACTATTTATGCTCGAGAAAAAATCGGTACCACTAATTCGGTACGGAATCGGTACGGTACCGGTACCGTGCTCATCCTTACTTGCAATGAAGGTTGGGTGGTTCTTGAGTGGACAAAAAGTGGAAAAAGAAGAAAGAAACATGTAAAGAAACAGATAAGTGAACTTTTTTCCTTGGCATTTCATTGGTACCATTGAAATTCACAAAGGAATGATCGATCAAAAGACAAGGTTGAGGTGGGAAGCATGAAGTGTTACATATCTTCCTTAAGGGTTAAAGTTATTCGTAATGTTTGTTTGAGAAAATGACTCTTCAATAGATTTGCTTTTTAAAAAGCTTTTTATGGATGTTAAAATTCACTTTGTTCTTGAACTACTTTGGTTAAACTTTGGTATCTCCCTCTTGAATTCATGGTTGGGATATGAAACTCTTGTTCCTTGGTTACAAATATTAACTAAGCTTAACTAACCAACTTTCATGCTTGGTAAAGTATATTCAAAAACATTTAACAAGATAAACAAGTAAGAACAATTTACACAATTATTTTGTGACGTTTAAATTCTTATTAGAAATGAATCAAAACATTACTAAGATTGTTTGCGGAGTAACAACCTAAGATAATAACAATTGTTTTGTGATCTTCTCACTAACTTAAATATAAATCAAAGTTAATGTTTAAATAAGAATTATGCTAACCACTGAATATACTCAGAGACTTAGTTCTATGGTAGAGTAAATGTCCTTGAATGTGTTTCACATTAGTTGCAAGAGATATCATTCATTCCTTTACAACATTCTCTTATTGATGTGTTATTTATCTAGTCTTAATTTTATAACCTATATTACCTAGACTATTCATACACATTTAAAAGCAGTGTACCATATACAAACCATATTGTATAGTAGTATATCTATGATAAGTATGGGTGTCAAACCCTAAGAATTAGTTATTGGTAATTAATAAGAAACTTTAACTAACCTAATGGAAGCAATTAAATTTTCAGGTTGTGCTTTTTTTTTTTTTTTTTTTTTTTTTTTGAACATAGGTTGTGCTTTGAAACCATGCGATTATGTATTTAGTACAGTAATAAATTAAATTAAACTAAGAATTAAAGCTTAAAAGGAATTTAAATATAATCAGAGGAAGAAATAATGCTAACCTCGTTAATTCTCTATGAGTATTATGACCTAATTATACGTGCAATGCCTAGTTCATGATTTTACTAGCAGGATACCCGCACGTTGCAGCGGCGGGTACCATAAATTAAAATTTTCCGGTGAATCGTGTAATTTTAGTTTATTATGTTCTTTTTGACAATAAATTTACGGATATCAAAATTTCGTTTAGCTCGTGTCCGTTCGGGCTCGAGCCCGTTGGCTCGTGTCCGTTCAGGCTCGAGCCCGTTTGGCCCATGCCCGTTCGAGCTCGAGCCCATATGACCCGTTGCCCGTTCGGACTTGAATATTTGTATAATGTGCTTTATTATTTGTATTAGTGACATTTAATGCAGGAATTGTGTTTAAGTTGGTTGTACAATATGCTTGATAATTTGTATTTCTTATGTAAGGGGTGTTTTAATAAGTGCATTAATTGTATTTATTGACCGGTTAATTAATTGTATTTAATGTACATAATTTTTATTTATTATATTTAATATTAGTATTAATGGTATGTTAGAATTAAATGAGAGGAAAATTGGTGTGTACTTTAAGCTTATTAACTTGTAAATGTCTAATTATATTTCATCACTTGTACTTTAAGCTTATTAATTTGTAAGGCTTAAAATTAAGCATGCTAAAATTAGAAGGCATTCCTCCTTTATAATATAGTAAGATAAGTGGTTCTAATATCACCTAAGCCCAATATTGATCATTAATAAACACCAGTTAATTAATTCCTAAGTCTATAGCAATTTATCAACTAGGTTTTAGTCTTTAAGATCCCAACTATTGTATATGACTTGTCTATGCTAACATTTTCATTTCTTAGCATTAAACGCCTATTAGTGCTCACTAACATTTGTTTATAATCGACTAGTCTTACCTAAGCAAGGATAATGATTATAAACTGGAAACTAAGAAGGATTTGTTGTCTACTAGTCAATCTAATAGTTTAGTTTTCAGCTTGAGACATAATCACTAACCTATCTTCAACTAAGCGATTCTAATTAATATCAAAACGCAAGGATCTAACGAAAAGCATATAAAAGATCCAATACAATCAATAACCCAAATTATAAAGTCAAATCATAATATCCATAGACTCATAATAGGCTAACACACAAAGTGTTTATTCGAGAATCATAGTATGAGTATTAAGCACAATGTTTAAATCAAAGATTATGATAAACATATAGTTAAAAATAATCTACATGGGATAATAAAACTAAAAATAATATACTATTTGATGTTATCAAAATATTCCTTCACTGGACTTCTACTTGCTCTCAAGTAGATCTTTTAATAATTTTGTTAATACAAATATCGCCTAATGTTATTTATATTTAATGATCTTTGCTAAGTTTTGTTAACGACAAAGTGTAAACTTTAGTTTTTAGTAAAACATGATTTTAGTTTTAGTTTTGCATAACTAGACTTTATTTGCTACATTTACATTTCATATTAAACATAACATTTTTCATATTTCTAAATATAAAAAATGTAACATGACATCATGGCATGTATCATGAGCATTTATGGAATGGTTACTAAATCTAGTAGTTGATTTTCCATAAGATCTCTTACACATTTTAGAAGGTTTCTTACTCTATCTATTGTGTGTTAACTTGAAGAAACTTGATTTGACATTGCTAGATATGGAAAGATTTCTTGAAGACTTTGACTGTCAAACCTGGCTGAACCCTGGGGTTACAAAGGCGGAACCCTTGTTTTGGTTCCGCCGGATCCACCAGTCTGCTGGTTTGGTTGGCTATAAATACCAAGCCACTTGCAAGAAATCTCTTATCACTTCTCATTATAATTTACACATACATTCTCATTGCATTCATCTAACTCATTAACATTTCATTTGTGAGATCTTTTGTAGCAAAGAAGATCACAAGTTCATACCAAAAGTTACAAGTCTCAACATAACGTTGCAAGTCTTGTTAGCTTAGTTTTGTGTAACCTAGTAAGGTTTATACATCTATTCATTGTGTACTTTCAGTAGTGAATTGTTAGTATTTTAGGCCTTAAAATACATAGTGTGACGGGAGTGGTTGTACCCTTATAAAAGAACTCGACATCTAGCTTTGTGTAGGTAATCTTGTGTAAGCGACGTGTAAGTTTTCTCCGCCGGTGAAAAGAGCTTGTTGACTAGTGAAAGAAACTCTCGAGTTGGATACTCGGGGCGTGGAGTAGGGCAAGGAAAAAGAGTCCTTGTAGCCGAACCACGATAAACTATCGTGTTGTGGTTTGATCGTTTCTTTCTTTATTCTTGCATATTACATATTGTATTTTAGATTAGATCTTTGATTACACGGAAAGTTTTAAAATATAATTAAGTTAAAAACTGGTAAACTATTCAACCCCTTATAGTTTTCCACAAATTTATAAAAATATATTTCCCAAGTAAAACTGGAAAATATGAGTTTACAAATTACCTATGTTAGAAAATTCGAAACCGAGCACCCTACGAAAATGGAATGAAAAACACTCATTCTCTACTAATCTATATGTTTCCTTTTTGGGTTGATCACTCAATCGGTCTGTCATATATAATAGGCTTGGCAAAGATGAAAATCACCACCACCAGATTCTAAGTCTATATAATTTTCAAATGTGGTATTAGGTTAAAATGTAAAAAGTTTAAGGGTTAAACATAGTAGATGTTCACGTATCATGAATGGGAGACGAGATATAAGTCAGGTATGGACCCGGTGGAGGTCGGATGCTCGGGTTTTCCGTGTAGAACGGTAAGGACCCCGTGAAAAGGAATATGTTCTTGCAATCGGGGTAACACTAACATCAATTGGGTACCTTCGTCTTACCTTGTAAAAGAGGGTGAAGAGAAGGGTTTTGGTGATACCTCCGTCTCCATCTCGCATGAGAGGATGAAGAGAAGGGTTTTTGTGGATAAGGGGCCTTAGAAGGCTGTCAAATGAAGTGTGTATGCTCTGTTGGAAGAGGCTTTTGTCCGAGCTTATGAGAACCAGTCCTAATTCCTTATATCACATGGTATATATAGGGAAAATTAGGGAGAGAGATGGGGGCATGTGGGTCTGTCCATTTGATATGCGCCATTATATAGATAATGGGCTTATTTGGCTAGAATGTATGTCATGAAATATACATACGTCATCAAGCCCCCCCCCCCCCCCCCCCCCCAGTTTAGTATTATGTCATGTACAAGTGAGACAATGTTGGACTTTGAAATGACTGACCTACCCCAGCCCCTGTGCTAGGCAACTAGGGTTCGCTTATTAGGATTTGCTTTGGCTGACTTATAAGTTTCCTTGTGATGATGACTTATGATGTAAGTCGTGTTCCCTAAGTTGACGTATGGGGTGTATGGGTACTTTCGTCTTACCTCCTAAGAGAGGTTAAAGAGAATGATTTAATATGCCCTAAAATTTCGCTAATGGCTTTCGTGTAGTCTAGCAATCACAGGTTAGGACTGGGTTGATATGTATACATGTGGTAAGTACCCAAGTCTAGTGCAGTATAATATCTGGATTATAGTGTGCTAGACTATCGTTTGTTGTGCAGGTCATAGCCGATTGCTCATGTATGAGCCTCAACGCGTTGGATCCTGAAGGGGTCAGCGCCTAAGGGTCCCGAGCCTAAGGGGCCAGAGTCTATGGGATCAAGGCTTAAAGGGTCAAAGCCTAAGGATAAATAATGTATAGAAAATTACTAGAATTAGGATTACGACTTTCTAAGGTAAGCTTGGACCATTTTATCAAGTCCCATTTATGTGCGCGGAATTGAAGATGGATTCTGGACGTAGTTATAAAATAAAAAACAACATAAGTATCGATCGAATTGTTGATCGTCTCCAATTATCCAATTCGCATTGTCAAAAGAAGACGTTCGCATTGTTTATCATGTATGCTTAGAAAATGGATACATTGTGGTATTACTAATTGTCAACAAAAATTGATTGTGT
The DNA here is from genome assembly GCA_030686995.1 of Artemisia argyi. Lineage (NCBI taxonomy): Eukaryota > Viridiplantae > Streptophyta > Magnoliopsida > Asterales > Asteraceae > Artemisia > Artemisia argyi. The sequence goes on from JARVZY010002049.1 coordinate 727,659, forward strand.
TTTTTTTAAAAGGTAGTATGGAGTACTACTTTTTGCGTACTTTTGAAAATAAGAGGAAATTCTTTCGGAACCAAGTAATTTTGTTACATAAAAGACAAAATAACAAGTAGCATAACAAATATCTTTTATGACTTATGAGGAAGTGTTTTGTTATGTTTACGACATGTATCGACAAGAAATCACGAGCCCCACCAAATATTTGAAATAGCTAGGTTCTAAATGGCGTAGCAGAAGAAAAGCAATCAACCAAATCACCCAAAATACTTTTATTCTTTTACCCTATTTTTGTAGTTTTATGTAAAGATTACGTTTGACAAAATACAAGAGAAATGAAACATTTAGAATGGATAAACATAAACAGTATGATTGCTAGACTCATATTTTCCTATGTATTTTAGCAATAATCTTTGTACTTTTTCCTAATCGAAATCTTTTATATAATAAAAGAAATACATAATTTCGGAGTGTTTTTGTAAAACACTTCTCATTGAAAAAAAATTAGACCAATAGTAGAGCTCGATTTTGTCACGTTGGCAAAATCAAGCAACATGATTGGTCAATAAAATGTCAAAATTGAATTGATTTTGGTCAAACTTTAATAATTTTGGTGGAGAAATTTAGTTAAGAAAAAAATACATAAAAATATTTGTGTCAAATTTGTGAAAACAAAAAATTAAAAAAAGAGGAAGTAATTAATAAAACTTTAGTTGTTGAATTTTACAAAAATTATATAGAGCTAAGTGTAAAATTACAAGTTTCCATATTTTTTAATAACTTTAGAAAAATAACAAATAACCCCTTACAGTTTATACTCATATACTTTATAAGATGAACTTTATTTAAAATTACATAGTATTAGTATTATTTTCAGACTTTCATATATTAAAATTACAAAAATTTGTAAATATAAGAATTAGTTTTAATATACGTTAAATATTTTTTAAAACTAATATTCGTTTTAAACTTTCATCCATTAAAATATTTTTTTATTATATACGTTAAATAAGGACTCATGTTATTTTATTTGAAAATATTAATTTATGCTTACACGGGCTTAAATATTAAATATGGCTAAACTATTGTTAACGAGAATATGAATATCAAATGTAAGTACGGATTACTGTGATATGAAAAAAATATATATATACGCTATTTTACTTATAATAACGACTCATGAAATTCTTATTTAAAGTTTATATATGGATATCCAGAAAAACATTTTTGAAAAACTTTACGGAGCATATTATAACTTCATCAAAAGGACTTTCCTCACTACGAAAGGTGTCCCATGAATGACATACTGATATATTTCCTATTCGTGCTGAATAAAATGCTACAAAATATCTTCATTAAAAAAATGGCAAGAAAGAGAGAATTCAAGAGTTCTTAACATTTGGTGAAAGAAAGATTTGTTGCATGTAACATCAAAATGAATTCAAGTTTAGAAGCAACTAATTATATGTACATGAAAAGAAAGAAAGAATGCTACAGTTTGAGCATGAACATGTGATTTTACATAAGAGTTTATTTATCTGAAATCTATATAAGTTTTGGGTCATAACTTATTCTTGCAATCATGATTCGGGGTTGTTACAAAAGAGACCTACATAGCAAAACATAAAACTAGAGGAAACAAATAAATAATTGCAATATGTCTTTTCATTTTACATTTTTTCAAGCGGTACAAAATGAACAATTTCGAAGTTTTTTGACAAAACAATCTTAGTGGAAAAATATTTGGACCAATAAGAATGCTCGATTTTGACATATAAGCAAAATCGAGTAACATGATTGGCCAATAAAAAGTCAAAATTGAATTTATTTTTTGTCAAACTTTAATAAATTTGGTGTAGAATTTGATTGAGGAAAAAAAACACATAAAATATAGGTGTCAAATTTATGAAAATGAAAACTTAAAAAAAGATGAGATAATTAATAAAATATTAGTGGTTGAATTTTAAGTATATTATGTGGAGTTAAGTGTAAAATTATAAATCTTCATTTTTTTTTGATAACTTTAGATAATAAACAAATAACCCCTTACACTTTATAATATGAACTTTGTTTACAATTACATAAGTATTAGTATTGGTTTGTGACTTTCATCCATTAAACTTACAAAATTTTATAAATGTACGAATTAGTTTTAATATACATTAAATACTTTTAAAATAAATATTAGTTTCAAACTTTCATCCATTAAAATATATTTTTATTATGTACGTTAAATATAAATAAAAACTCATGTTATCATATTTAAAAGTTTAATCTATACGTACACGTGTTTAAATATTAAATACAGTTAAATTATTATTAATGGTAATATACATATCAAATGATAAATATGATTTGCTGTTATATGAAAATAAATATATGTGTTTGTACTTATAAAGACTCATGTAATTATTATCTAAAGTTTATATACGGGTATCCGAAAAAACATTTTTTAAAAACTTCATCAACGCTCATTATGTGCTACTAAAATCCCACATTTTGTACAACATGATATCAATAGTTAAAGTTAAACAACAACATCAAACTCAACATTAACATCTATGTCAGCTAAACAAAGTTAAATCTTTCATCTAATAAAATTTTTACAAAATATTGCTTGATATTAATACATAATGAAAAACTCATGCATGCTTATTAGTTGTACTTATATCATAATTTTCATGGGTAAATTATTATATATCCATATAGTAAACAAAAATTTTAAAATAAATTTGATTTATGTGTAAACCCATGTGATCAAAAAACCTTTGGCCCAATAACATTATAAGGAAATACACTCAAGAATCCAATACAAGGTATATGCCACGGTTATATTTACAATTACTGCTAACTATTTTTCTTACTTTCGCACATATTGATGCTCTAACGTTTTAAAATATACATAAGATTTTCTGTTTTTTTTAACAATAATACTATATAATTATTTTTTTCTAGAAAAACCCCGTGCGTGCACGGGTATTATAACTAGTTACTTCTAATTAACAAAACAAACTTAAGATGGTAAAGAATTTATGCACTCGCATCCCAAAAATGTGAGATGGAAAATTTTTATTTTTATCATCAAAAGATCAAAGTGATTAAATTACAATTTAAAGTACAAGATGAGCATTATCACATCACAAATGTATCCACAAGACAAAGAACGCCAATGCATAATCCAAAACAGAGGTAATACCGTAATCGATGAACCATCAAGTATGAGACCTTGTGGGGTTCAATGCATGCATAATTGCGTGCTTCTATTAACTATTAAGTAAAGAATTTTGAAACTCATGATTGTGTAGATGAATGATTCCCAAAGTTCACAATGTGACAAAGTTGGACAGAAAAGGGCTACTTTTCACATTAATTGATCGGGATGTGTTAACCGGACCCTCGCTATCATGGGGGTCCACATACTTTAGTCAAAATGTACAAATTTTAATGCAAACAGTACAGGCGGCGGCAGCACAGTCTTTCACAAACCCTCCCTACATTCTTGTCCATTGCATCATGTGTGGTTTCTATGACAACCATACATCCAAATCAACGTTTTTCTTTGTTCTTTTTATCTACTTCTCAATTCTCGTCTAAAAAAGAAAACTAAAGTATAATGCTTACGACATTTAGCAACTCTAACTCAACATCACAACATATTTTTTCTTCGCTACTAACTACACCGACAAACATGCGTAACAAGAGCAACAACTTTACCAATCAAACAAACATAAATTAAATTAAAATAAAATATATCTCACAGTATACTCACACACACAATTAAATATTTGTGCTTTCCCAATGTGGTGTTCTCCACCATCGAATTTGCAACGAAATATGAGGATAACCACAATGATAAAAGGTGGTGTAATAAGGATAACATGGTGGCGAGGGGGAGGGGGAGGGGGAAGGGGTGGGAGGAGATAACTTATGGTGAGCTCTATTATTACACTTAGGGGCTGTTTACTATTATTTGTTAGCTTAGGACTTATGGGCCTCACCCTTTGTTAATGCGTCTGTGTGTGGAGGACACTCGAATTCACCCTTTGTCAATACAGATATACTAAAGAATTTAGTGAGTCCAAGAGTCAAGAACAAATGTTATTAAATTAATGGGATCTACTTCCCTTCCTCATTCAGAAAAAAATTAACATGCGCTTAGTCTACTACACTAATATTTAACATGTAACAACAAAACAAATTTGTAATTTTACAATTTATTTAAGCTTTTACAATGCTTACACATGTATAGAGATAAGTTTTTGACACGTTTAAAACGTTCACAAATACTCATTTTGCTGGTAAGAATGATAATCCTCATCACATATGTGAAATTTAGAAAAAAAAAAAAAAAAAAAAAAAATCGCTACGAGCTCTATACTTACACATAAACGACATAATTTTAGCATAAGTAAAAAATATATATATATATAAGCTATATTCTTGGTTTTAACCAATAATAGTTAGTTTCATTATAGGTAAAGTTAAGTTATCTAGATAAGTAATTTGAGTATGGTATTAATTCGTTGTAGCTTTGTATGTTGAGTTTAATTGTCGGGGTTTCTTTTATGGTGTTTTTTTTTTTTTTTTTTTTTTTTGGGTCGTCTCTAGCTTGGATATTGCTTTCAGTTTTGCTCATTTATGAGCTTTTCAATAAATTCAGCCGTTCCAAAAAAAATATGTATATATATAATTAAATGATTTATGTTGAACCAAAAATCACTTATCATGTTAACTTTTTGAGGACCAAACAGAAATATTTTAAACATAAGTAGACAAGGATTGTCTATTATGGCACCCCACAGAAAAGATTGCGGTGAGGTAGGAATGGGCCAATATCATCCGTAGATGTTTGGAATCTGGTATAATAACAGCCACGGTAGGCACGGTGTACCTGCACATCGAGTATCCCTATGATGATGACAACACATTCTCTTTGTCGTTTTCATCTGAATCTTTTACCACTGCTTAGGCTGGTAGGCAAGGAGGTGATTTTTTCACATGACACCTCAGCGCCATCTCAGCTTTCTCTCTCCTCTCACTTCCCTTCACCTTACTTCACCATTTAGTAGTCAAGGTCACCTCTAACTTCACATTTCTTTAAATACCCATTTTATACAAATATACCCCACTAAATACTCCACACACACTCACATATAAAATAAAAAATAATAAAAGAAGTGGGAGAGAGAAAGGTGGTCTGACCACCAAAACTTGTTTTGGATTTCGTGTTTCGCGCGTGACTCGATGTACCAGGCAAGGCAATAGCGCGTGAATTGGACATGGATGGTGATGTCTTCACCTACCTTGCCAAGCAGCCTTATGTTTGGTTTATGTTGGTTGACAGTTTGACCATGCCGCATGTGAAAATATCTTTTTAGACCAGGAGTAATGGTAACTAAACTGCTAAACACACCAACTTCTATCCAAGTGTGGTTCAAGTGTAAATCAACTAATTAAAACTAAGGGTGCGTTTAGTTGGAGAGAAATTCTTCATTTTTTAAGAAATTTTTCATAAGAAAATGAAAAAAATGAAAATGCGTTTAGTCGCACTTTTTTCCAACAATTTTCAAAAAAAATAAAATTCTCATTTTCTAAATTTTAACTAAGAAATTGAAAAGCCCATTCTACCATTCTCACTTTTTTCTTTCTCATTTTTTTTTCTTAACTCCAAAAAAAACACATACACCATTCTACACCTAATCTCTCGTGTCATCCTTCACCGCTGACCGTCGCCGCCACCGCCCGCCGTCGCCGTCACTGTCGCAATTTGAGGTAATCTTCTTATTATTTTTAAAAAGAAAAAATATAACTCCAACTAAACGCGTTTTCAAAATTCTCAACTCTTCTCTATAGAAGAAAAACCATCACATTCTCAAGGAATTTAGAGATGGAAAAATTGAGAAATTTCTCGCCAACTAAACTTACCCTAAGCTTTTGATTTTTAGAACTTCCAATTTTTAAGGCCTCGATTCTAGAAAAGTCTTGTAGATAAATGGAGTAGGTCACACCATTTTGCAGGCCATAATATCTAGTGCTACGATTTTAAAAGGTTATAATTTGCTAAAGCGAATAACTAATTGAGAAATTTGAGTCTTTTGTATTCCAATCTTAAAACTTCTAAGTATCCAAGACTGATATTCAGTGTAAATAAAAAAAATAAAAAATAAAAAAAAGGAAGAAGAAAAAGAAAAAGAAAAAATCATATAGGGCCTCGGGTATTTAGAAGGGACAAACTTGGTAAAATCGATACTATAAACGAGTGTTTTAAGAGCATCGTTTATTTTACATCTTATGCCTTACAATTTATAAAAAACCTAAGCCTATATTCAATGTAAATAAAAAGCCCATGTTTCTACATGATAGAAATAAAGAGTAACTCATTAATGGTGCATTTGTTTTATGGGTATCGGAATGAGGAATAGGTATTAGTTCTTTCAAAATTGTTTGGTTAGTAGGTATGAATTTAAAAGTAGGCAATAATACCCATGAATATATGTATAGTCCATGCCCACTATAAAGGGTGAGTTTTTCTCTCACTTGAATTATTCCATACCTCCAACCAAAACGCCCCATAAGCTAATTTTGTTGCTACATAAGCCAAAGTCATTGTTAGGCTTTTTTTAGACGTTTTAGCTTTCCTATTTATTTTTTTGTTTGTTCTCTTTCATTTTTATCTCTATTTTCGAATTGTCTTCTTTAACTACTCAATTAACTTTCCATCAGTTCAACTGATTATGATCCAAAATAACAAAAATAATGAAGATATCACAAAATATATTAGATAAATTAGTTCATTCTCAATTGATCGATTGAGATGAGATATTATGAAAAATTGAATTTTAAAATTTAATCAGAGATTTTACACTATAGAAGTTAGAAAATTAATTTTATGTACACAAGTTTTTTTCGCAACAAGCTATAACATATAAGGTATCATTTTGAAATTGGCTTTGGGCCTCCGTAAAGGTGAGTCGTTCATGTTCATGTCAGCATCACAACATCATTCAACACATCACAAAATCCATCATTAAACAAGTTTAAATGTGTAATGGTGACCATCAAACAAAACACATAAAAATATCACTTTATACAAACATATCCCACAATAAATCCGACAAACACACACAAAAAGAGGGTGCATCAGTTAGGTGGTCTGCACCATCAAATCGCAACCAAAATGTCCCTAGCCCCCACCTTCGCAGTTGGGAGAGGTGTGCAATGGTGATGGTGCGTGGTGGTACCACCACCCATTACACTTAGCCTTATAAGTATCGCATTTCTTTATGGTTTTTAAAATCGAATTAGACATCGAACCCTTTTTCTTTTCGGTTCTCGATTGAATCCGCGTTTTTCGGTTTTCGGTTTTCGGTTGAACCGGCCAATTCTGTTCAATATTTGAAATGATATTCTTTTCATATATAACTTAATATAATGGTATTGATCACTGACAGCTAAGAGCATCTGGTGCAGTAGCTTAAGCCATACTACCACCTCAATTTTTCCCCTTTTCACTTCCATTTTACTCACACACTCAAAAACACCCTCCCGGTAACTCAAGCAAAATCTCACTTTTGAAACTCAACATACGCAATTAAAACACAAACTCAACACAAAACCCAACTAAAAATAAAAACACAAGAAAGTAAGTTTGGCGAAAGCCAAATTCTTGGCCAAATGTTTGGTAAGAGCACCCACCGGTGTCGTGGCAAGAGTTGGTGAGGGTGCCTCACCACTACAGTACACTCAATGCTCTAAGCGACATATAGTCCTTCACTTCCATCTTTTTTCCACCACACTTACACCTATAATAAATTTTGACTCGCGCCTTTCGATTATACGTTATAAAACACGAACACAACACACTCACACAAATACACCCTCAACCGATGGTCACCACCACCGATTACACCAAAAATTGTCTTTTATGCGTGATATCAGAACAACCGTACCAGGTTCACGCGTGGCGTGTCCATGCCACCTGAGCACCTTCACTCACGATGCTTGTACTACTACACCCGGACTAAAAGACAACTACTTAAATAAGTTAACGCTGCCTAGACGTAAGGTACAAAGCGTAACCTGATCAGTCAATTTGACATTTCATGTTACAATCATCGTGACTACATTGCAGCCATAATATCATATGTTCATCATATTAGGCATTTATTTTGTCATATATACACATCTTTGGTAAGTTGTTGTACATATTTATCTGCGATCAACTGCCAATAGAAAAACTAAGTTTACACATCATCAAATATTCCCCATTGGACTACGGTCTTCATTAAGTATTTGATAGGTGAACTCAACTTTTTGACGACAGTGACAAACTAAGCATCCATGCAAATATTAAGACAAAATATAGTGGTGCTTTAAACAAGGTTTTATTTACTACATTGAAACGATATTAAATACTTCATCCGTCTCAATATTATAAGTCCACATTTTCTTTTTATGTTGTTTTAAAATAATTATACATTTTCCTTTTTAAGTAAAAACTAGAAAATATATTAAAGAAATATTCTCTTTGAGTGGTTGATATTTATAATGGTCTCATTTTTATCAAATTTTGTGATTTTTCTCTTATGACAATAATTTTAAGACGGATGGAGTAGTACTTAACTATTATAAGCAGGGTTGCAGGGGTGGGGTAACCTGAATCCCACAAATTTTTCCCCCTTAGTGTAAAATTATGTTAAACGCTTTATTATTATTATTATTATTATTATTATTATTATTATTATTATTATTATTATTATAAAAATATATTCATTAAGTTTTTAATTCTTTTTTCGAATCTCGTCACTTTAAGTTTTACTTATGCTCGCTACTGATTATGAAAAATATTAGCACATCTTTAAAATTGACGGTTAAAGTGAAAGCAAATTAGATAATTTTTTTCCTAAAAGAAACAATAATTAGCAGAGATATGAAATGGAGAACAAATTTGTTTTTGGTTATTAATACGCATGAAGTAGCATGAAAATATTGGGTTAACCCCCCGGTATGCCGATAATGGCACACTAAGAAGATGAGATATCGGTATGGTTGTTGAGCACTGAAGCATGTTAATACACCTTATACGAGTCATTTGCTAATTGCTAACAACTGAACATAAATATTTTTTTTTTTTGAACAACAGAAAAGTATTATATATATAAACAAAAAAGCAACTTAGCAAGAAGCTAGAAGCATTTGGAACAATGTTCAGTTACAACGAGTATTACACGTATTATCAAACCATTCAAACCAATTAAGCGTAACAGTTCTTACTCTAGATGAAATCCAATTGTAGGAGGCAAGCTTGATGTCATTGAGGATAAGATCCTTTGGGGGACGTTTAAGGGAGAAAGACATGTCATTCCGAAATCTCCATAGGAACCATATGGTTGTTAAATTTACATTGATATAACGACTGAACATAAATATAATGTTGTTAAATTTACATTGAGAGAACACGGGGTATAATATTTTAGTACGAGTAAATTTACATTGAGGCAACACGGGGTATGAAATTTTAGTACGAGTAATTGATAATAAGAGTATCTAAAATAGTGAAGCTTTTCAAGATTTATAAACCTTACATGTCATGCAAATCATTAACTTATAAATCATTTTGATTTTAAAAACTTCTTTCTACTATGTATAAACCTTTTAGAAGTATATATAAAGTGTTTCATCAAAATATAAGCATTTTAATATAATAAATGTTTAAGATTATAATTAAACCTCTTCATGCCAAATATATATATGAACTACAACAATATTGTGATTAAACTGAAAATTAAACTTTATATTTTAAAATTTTTTTGTACCTCCCATTGCGAAAGCCAACTAAATCACCCATTCAATGAAGAAGGTTTAACTAAAGTTCAATCTAAAAGATACTACTTCATTAGAAAAACGTTTTGATGTAATATAAATTGTGGCCAAAACTTCAAATCTTTCAAATTTAGGTTGTACCAATATGGTCATGTTCACAAAATACAATATGATAATTGTATATATATATATATATATATATATATATATATATATATATATATATATATATATATATATATATATATATATATATATATATATATATATTGCCATTTGCCATACACAACATAAAATACAAATTAAACGAGACATGTCATAATCATAACATTATTAATTAGAAGCTAATTATATATGTGAAAGTCTTTATCAACCCTATTAAATAGAAAATATATGTCATTATCAGGCAAATCAATATCCTACCAATAATCGATGGTGACATTAACTGTGTGTAGATTAGTGTTTTTGGGAAAAGGGTTAACTGTGTAAGTTTAGTTGAACAACTACTCCGTATAACATAACTACTGTATATTGTTAGGATGGTGGCAGTGATGCCTCCCAAAAATCTATACCTCTCAAATTCGCCAATAATATCATTCCACCTCATTCATACTTTTTTCATACCTCTCAAACCTTTTTTAGTGGCAATCATGCCTTTTTCATACCTCTCAACTAATTTTATTTGTTTCTTGTGCCGACGTTCCAATTTGGCTCCCAACGAATACATTTTCAACGTTACAATTCCCAAACCGTCAAAGCATATATTGCCGTTGGAAGGATGCCGATAGCCATACCGCCGAGGTGGCGGCGGTGTTCACTGGCGGTATGCCCATACCGTTGGTTCATGTCGCCCCCACTGCCACCATCCTTAGTTGCCGTTAAAAGACATATTTGCACAAACTAATAAACCATTGATACACATATAAACATGGAGAAGTTTAAAACTCTTAATCATTTATCTTCTCGTAAAAAAAGATCTAAAAAAATATTTATTTATGATTTGAGGATCGAAAACATGACTAATGTTATGTCTAAAATTAAAGTGAGTCGGTTTGCTTTAACCAACAAAAATGCACCACATAATTTAAGCATAATATTGAGAATTGTTTTTCTTTTCAAATTACCTTATCTGAAAAATCAAAAATGTATTCGGTCGATGAATGTTACAAATTGAAAGGAAGTTGCAAATCAGTCTAAATACTTGGGCCTCCCATCAATCATTGGTAGATCAAAGAAAGTGGTTTTTCAAGCTATTCTTGACAAGATTAAAAAGAAGCTCGGTGAATGGAAAGAGAAAACTCTTTCAATTGGAGTGAAGGAAGTTCTTATAAAATCCATAGCTCAATAAATCCTTATGTATGGCGGCTGGTTAAATTTCCAGACACATTGGCTGCAAGGGTACTCAAAGCTCGTTACTTCCCAAGATCGACTTTATTTGAGGCAAATGTCGGCTATCATCCTAGCTATATTTGGCGTAGTTTTCATGGAGTCAAAGAACTTGTTCTTAAGGGATGCAAGTGGAATATAGATGATGGTCGTAGTGTCAATGTGTGGGACGATTATTGGCTTTAAAAACAATAGAAATTTGGGTCCTAAACCAGGCAATTGTGAGGTAAGTTATGTTCGCGACTTATTAAATATTGATGGTGATGATTGGAACATGGAACTTCTTAGGGCAAATGGCACAAAAAGGTACCCAACTTAAGGTCTATATACAATCAAAGTACTCTGCTCTTTTTTTTTTTTTTTTTTTTTTTTTTTTTTTTTTTGCATAAACAGGCGTCAAACTCTTTTTTTTTGGCGGATTTGGATTTTTTACTAACCTCCGTTAACCCACTTCGTTAGAAAATTACATGTTTGGTCCTTGAGTATATATAATCATTTCATGCACTGTACATCACAAAAAAAAAAAAAAAAAAAAAAAAAAAAAAAAAAAAAAAAAAAATCGCAAAAAAAAACTTGAGAAATTTTTTTAAATTAGAAAATAAAAAAAATCAAATTTAAAAAAAATAAATAAAAATTATTTTTTTTAAATTCGAAAATAAAAATTTCCAAAAAAATTAAAAAATAAAAAAAAATCGAAAATTTTTCTTCGAAAATATTTTTTTGAATTTATTTTTATTTTCTATTTTTTTTGGAAATTTTTATTTTCGAATTTAAAAAAATTATTTTTTTTGAATTTGAATTTTTTGAATATTTAAAAAAAATCGATAATTATTTTTAAAAAAAATTCAAAATTTTTCTTCGAAAATATTTTTTTGATTTTTTTTATTTTCTAAACTTTTTTTGGAAATTTTTATTTTCGAATTTAAAAAAAAAATAATTTTTAATTTTTTTTTAAATTTGATTTTTTTTATTTTCTATTTTTTTTATTTTCTAATTTATTTTTAAAAAAAAAATTCTCAAGTTTTTTTTTTGCGAAAATATATTTTTTTTTAGTGATGGACTGTGCATGATATTAATATATATACTCAAGGACCAAACATGTAATTTTCTAATGAAGTGGGTTAACGTAAGTTAGTAAAATACCCAAATCCGCCAAAAAAAAAGTTGGACGCCTTTTTATGCAAGAAAAAAAGTAGAGTACCTTGATTGTATATAGACCCTAAGTTGGGTACCTTTTTGTGCCATTTGCCCAACTTCTTATATCTTTGTTCCCAACTAATGTTGCAAAAAAATAAATAAATAAATAAATAAAAATAAATAAAAAATAAAAAAAATGTTGCTTTGTGAATCAATCGAGGCCGGACACCCTTTACTGGTTTAACAGTCCAAATGGACATTTTTCAATTAAAATGGCTTATTTTTTGGCTCTTGATTCGGTAGATGAAATGGAGCAGAGTGTTTCAGAAGAACGGATTAGATTGTGGCGGGCTCTTTGGAAGGCAAATGTACCCAACAAAATCAAATTATTTGTGTGGCGAGCCTTGCGTAATTATGTCCCATCTGTGGAAAATATGCAGGTTCGTGGGCTAACTTTAACATCAGAAGCTTGTACACATTGTGGTGAGTTTGGTGAAGATGTAATGCATGTTTTGTACAAGTGTTTGGCGGCCAAAGAAGTGTGGATTCGATGCGGGTTTGGTTATTTGTATGAAGAGAATGGTCCCGACACTTTGGAAGACTTATGTGGTATGACTCTAGGAAATAGTTCGCTAAGTTGGGAGACATTCATAATGACACTTTGGGGTTTATGGACAAGGCGAAATAAGATCTTTCATGGCCAACTTGATGGAAGGGATTGGGGAGTGGATGTTTTTGTTAAGGGTATACTTGCAGAATACCATATGGCGAACCGAGGGGACACGTCTAGAATAGGTGTTGCTTTACAAGAAAGAAAAACTTCCAGATGGGCTAAACCACAATTTGATCAGGTTAAAGTAAATTGCGATGCATCTTGGATCAAAGAGTCTGGTAAGGTGGGTTTGGGTTTTATTGCTCGGAATGATAGTGGGGAAGTATTATTTTCAGGTGCTCGGGGAGAGTGTTTTGCGAGTTCTCCATTGGAAGCCGAAGCGAAAGCTATTATGTGGGCCATGAATCATGCTCGTAGTAGAGGTTTCTCGAATGTTGTTTTCGAATCCGACTCTTTGTGCCTAGTTAGTGCACTACGTAGCGGATAATACTTGCACAAAGTTACTACATAAATGCACCTACTTCTTGTTTCAATGGATTTTATTATAGGGTTTTTGTGATAATACTTAGATTAATGCAAAAAGATAGTGTTAATTTAATGGTACATGATTTTGTAACTTTCTTGTTACAATATATGGATTAAAGCGAAAAGATATATGGATTGTATCTGAAAATGAAATGACATAGTTTATAATAGAGGGTAACACAATATATTTTTTTTTCTTGGTGACCAAATAAATTAAATTAAGATATTCTAATAATATTGTTGAAATCTTTTAACATGTAGTTCATGCTTTTATATGTAATATAAAACAAATTATGAACATATTGGGTCAAATATCTAGATAGTTTATTTTAAAAACCAGCTTCTAACATTTTACAAAGAATGAAATCGTTTTTTATAATAAATACAAAAAGACACATCTAAATTATTTCTAAATGGTCCATAAGGTATAATAATTTGACAATCATTAATCTTGCAAAAAAATATTCAATTAATAGCACAAAAATAACAGTTTTCATGAAGATTTTTTAGTAATTGGATTTTAATACATAAGCTTATGCTTAATAAGTTAATATAGTGTGCAAAAAAATAAAATAATAATAATAATAATAATAAAATAATAATAATAATAATAATAATAATAGGCGATCCTAACGATCTTGTGATCTTACGCGCGGTCCTACGATCCTAATACAATCGTACTTGAGTTTTCATCATTTTTTGTGTGTTGATCGTATGATCCTACAATCACGATCGCAATTTTTACAACTATGCCTCAAATAACATTGCTCAAGCTTTGTACTCTCGTATGAACATCTAGATACTCTAGATATATTGACGATTATGTACGCTATGCCTGTCGTCATGTTAAAATCTGTCTAGTTATTTAAGTAATTAAAGATGGGTGATTGAATTAGGTGGCAAGTAAACTATAGATGACATAAAGCTTGTCAGTCTGTCTTAATCAGAAAGAAGTGGCTCCGAAATAAGTTATTTTATCTTTCAATAATTAAAGACATTAATTCATGTCGTTTTTATTTCATTCAACAACCTTAAACAACAATCAACCGTAATACTGTATAACTTTTGCTTTATCTAAATTATCTTGATTCCAATTCATTTACGCGGTTTGTAAGAAAAAGGCCATTTTGTGGCCGGAGTATATTTTCGATCTTCTAATTAGTGGCCTCCATGTAATTTACATAAATGCGAAAAAAAAATGTGATGGTTTATTTAAGTTTATTTGTAAAGAAAAGATGAAAAAAAAAAAAAAAAAAAAAAAAAACTTAAGTGACTTTAGGATCAGTATAAATTTAAGGTTATACAACTTGCTTGTTATTGACTCAAAGTTTTGAAGCTAATATTTTGCGTATTATAAGGTTTTGTAGTTTTTTCCACTTCTCGATTGATGTTACCAGTCATTTTTTTTAGCTTAAAAGTGACGTAGCATTATAATTTAATATTTAAAAGTAATTTCGGATAAAATGATGACCGTTAACCTATAACAAGAAGTTAAAAACCCTTACGTTCGCTACTTTATTTGAGAAAAAAAGAAGAATTTATGTTAAACTAAAATTTGGTAATTTTTATGTGATTTGTCATTTATTACATACTAGACGAGTACCCGTGTATAGCAACGGGATTTTATAGCGGCATTTAATTATAATGATATTTTGGTTAAGTGGTTTGTGTAACCAAAATATCACTATAACTATCTGCCGCTATAAAATTCCGTTTCTATGTACGGCTACTCATCTATTATTTAAAAGTTTATTTTTATATACGTGTGTATTCATTCTTAAGTTGACAAAACAATTTTACATTTTAACAAGGTTTTGAAACCCGGGTCGACCCGGTCGGGTTAACCGGTTCCGGCCGAAAAAACGGGTCAAAACAACCCGGGTTTTGAGTGACCCGGGTTAACCCGGTTCTCAAAACCCGTCCGGGTTTCATTTTTTCAAAAAAAATTAATAAAAACCCTGGTTGACCCGGTGGTCGAACCAGTTGACCCGACGGTCGAACCGGTTGACCCGGTGCCCGGTGACTCGACCGGGTCGATTTCGAACCCGGTTTTCAAAACATTGCATTTTTATGTTTTCATTTATTAATTATTTATTTAACTTTTCATGTTTTTAAGTTGACAAAAAAAAAAAAAAAAAAAAAAAAAAAAAAAATGAATGTGTAATGTAAGTTTCCATGTTTTCATTTAAGTTTTGATTAAGTTTTAAATGAGAGATATTAAGGAGTGTTAAATGCATTAATTAAGGGTAATTTAGGCAAAACATTAATTTAAGTTTTTCACTTTTTACTTCTTGACTTTTTGACCATTTACTCTTTATAAATAGTATAGATACATAGCTTTTTTAGAATGGTGAAAATAAAACAAGTGGTAAAGCAAAATAGAAAATAGTGTCCACTTTCAATAAATAAAACTAATAATACATGAATGTTCCTATTTTATCTTTTTTTATATTATAAAATATTTATTTAACTGATGTTTTAATTGCATGGATGAAAATGAGACTTGATTAACTAAAATATTATCAATAATAACATATATCATAAATTGTTAAAAAAATGTTTGTGTACACTTTTTTATGATATGGTGTATAAGATTTAAAACTTATGTGAATAAGTGTTCTATTCTTATATCTTTTATATAATAAAGCAAAACTACTATTGGGAATTTTTCATTTAAAAAAAATGCATTATACCTTATTTAGTAATAATTTTATTTAAAAAAAGATTATTTTCTTATTAGGTAATATTTTATATTTATACATAACACAAGTAGAAGATAAATACACAAAATATAGATGAGATACAATTAACAATAAGATTAAGATTTTTAAATAATTATCTTTAATAATAAAAAACTATAATTAAACATGATAAATCAAATAAAACAGAGATTAAATTATTTGTCTTTTAATAAATAAAAATATATTATTCAAAAAAAAAAAAAAAAAAAAACTCGTGCGTGCACGGACATTATAACTAGTAAATCTAACAATATATACGTCTCTTCTTCTCATATTAGTTATTTATTTTCATTTTGAGTTATTCTAAACTAATTATTTATCACTTAATGCCCAAAAGCTTAATACATCAACTTTACGTCCTTAATAATTTATGTTTTGTACATAATTTAGAAAAAGCATTAAAAAATGGGAGGTGATTTGCACATTAAATAAATTGATAGGGAAACTACAATTATACATATAGTATGTTGTAACATATGCATTAAGGGTGTAATATTGTGGTGCCCCCATCAATTTATTTGATTTGCAAATCAACTCCCTTAAAGAATTGGTCCAGGTAAACCGTCACTCATCAAAAACTAGAATGACATGAGTAATTCCATGAATCACAAACCGGATGATTGACTTCATCTTCATACGTGTTATTCCATGAATCACAAGTAAGTCCATTACGAGCATGACATGAGTAATCATCTTCACTTGTACCTTCATTAAAAACATTTAAACTAGTAGCACATGTATTAACTTCTACTAAGTGTCTATCAATTAGTTTTTCTAACACTTCTAATTCATATGTAAGATCACATTGATCATCTTTAACTTGACATATTCTTTGATGAAAGTTTAACATATTTTTCCAAATATCATTAGCCATTTGACAAAAATACATTCTTTCATATTTGGTACTAAAGCTTTATAAATCATTGTTTTAGCTTTAGTATTTTTATCAAGTTTAAGATAGTTATCTTGGTTTTCTAAAACTTGTTTTCTTTGGTTTGAGATCACCAAAAGAATTAGTATGCCAAAGATCTTGATCAATTGATTTCACATATTTTTTCAAAATTACTTTTCCACTCAAGTAAGTTTTCTTTTTCAAATAGCGATGGGTTTTGAATAGGTTGCCCTTCTTTGAGATTTTCAAAATCCATGGATCGATCCAAGTTTTAAAATACATTCTATTTTAAAGATCTTGAGTAACATAGCTCCTGATGCCAATTGTGGAAAACTAGAAGGGGGGTTGAATAGTTTACCGCTTTTTCGATTCTTATTTAGCTTAAATATCCTTTTAGAAACCTTACGTTTGCTTAAAGATATAAACACAACTTTATATGTTTGATTCTTTGAAAAGCTTTTCATGTGAATAACAATTCTAACTTTACTTGTTTCATACTTTCAAAAGCTTTACTTGTGATGATCGTAACTTTGCTTGTTTTAGTTCTTTGAAAAGCTTTACATTTGTTTCAATATATAAGTACAACTTTACTTGTTTTAATTCTTTTGGAAAACTTTATATGTGATTAGCAATTGTAACTAAAAGACAACATGTAATAAGCAAAGATAAAGAAAGAAACGATCAAACCACAACACGATTGTTTATCGTGGTTCGGCTACAAGGACTCTTTTTCCTTGCCCTACATCCACGCCCCGAGTTTCCAACTCAAGAGTTATAAGCACTAATCAACAAGCTCCTTTCACCGGCGGAGAAAACCTTTACAACGTCGCTTACACTTTTACCGACACTAAGCTAGATGTCAAGTTCTTTTACAAGGGTACAACCACTCCCATTCGTCGCTTACACTTTTACCTACACAAAGCTAGATGTCGAGTTCTTTACCAAGGGTACAACCATTCCCGTTAGTTCTTTTACTAGGGTACAACAACTCCCAACACTCTTTGTATTTTGAGGCCTAAAATACTAACCACTTACATCTACATACATGACACACATGAAGTATAAACTATCAAAGCTTATACATGACCAAGCTACCAAGACTTGCAACTTTAGAGTTGAAGCTTGTAACTTCTTGAATGATCTTGTGAAGTCCTTTGCTACATAAGAGAATCACACAAATCAAAAGGTTACTGAGTTAGTTGAGAGAGTATGTGAAAATATGTCCTAAAGTGATGACCCAAAACTAACAAATGGTTTGATATTTATAGCAAACCATTCTGTAGGTCTGGCGGATCAGGCGGAACCCTCAGATGGGTTCCGCCCGTGTACCCCCAGGGTACCGTCAGGGCTGCAGTTGGTTTTTGCAATAAATCTCCCAAATCAAACAAGGTCACATCACATTAAACCTAGTCAAACACAAGACTTGTAAGCAAGCATAAGGTTAGTCAAACACTCTTTCTTACCATAAATGTATATGGACAAAGCTTGCCTTAAATGTGATGTGACATTACTATTTTAAGAAATAAATGTGATGTGACAAGACACTTTCTAATTTAAGAAATAAAAACAATGTTTTGTTTAAAAAGAAATGTAAACCTTAGTTAAACAAGACTTAAACACTTAAAGTGATGATTTACTTATAGCTAAACTTCATACTTTGTCATTAACAAAACTTAGCAAAGATCGTAAAATATAAATAACGTTTTTAGGCGATATTTGTATTAACATAGAATGTTATCATTCTGGTTTTTCAATCCGTTTATGTTTGTTTAAGGACAATTATTTTATGACGGAGATCATATATTTGTAAATAAATCGAAGCGACGGGTACCCTAAAATAAATGTTAACGACATCAAATGAAAGAAGTGAAAGCTAAGAGTTGTAAACCTTTCGGGCTCGAGCCCGTTGGCCTGTCCTCGTTCGGGATGGAGCCCGTTTGGCCCGTGTCCATTCAAGCTCAAGCCCATTTGGCCCATTACCCGTTCGGGCTTGAATGTTTGTATAATGTGTTTTATTATTTGTATTAGTGATATTTAATGTAGGAATTGTGTTTAAGTTAGTTGTGCAATATGCTTGGTAATTTATATTTCTTATGTAAAGGGTGTTTTAATAACTGCATTAATTGTATTTATTGACCAGTTTATTAATGTTAGTAAATGTGTTTTAATTAGTTGTATTTTTAGCTTAAAAACTTGTAATGCCGAATTTTAAGTATTTCTATTTAAAGATTATATTTGATGTTAGAAAATGTGTTTTAATTAGTTGTATTTTTAGCTTAAGAACTTGTAATTATATTTAATGTTAGAAAATGTGTTTTAATTAGTTGTACTTTTAGGTTAAGAACTTGCAATGCTTAATTATAAGTATTTCTTTTTTTAAAAGGCTTAAATGCTTTATAAGATAGTATGATTTTAATGAAGTACAACATTTTTAAATTTTAATGGACTGTAAATAATTTACGAATGCAAACAAAATAAAAGAAATAAAAAATAAAATGTAAATATTTATCCCATAAAGAAATAAAAAAACTGAATAACACGTTGCTCACACATTCTCTCTTCTTATATTTTTTTTACTACTTATCAAGTTGTATCGAAAAAATATTTAGACATATAGATTACTAGAATGTTCAATCTAAAAAGAGAAAAAAACTTTACTCGCAAAGGAAAAGGACAAAACATAAAGGAGAGGAGAGAAGATAAATACATAAACCAAAGTACAATTTGTTTAATTAATACTCCAATGCTTCCCCCTTGGATGAGAAACAACATGATCTAAATCATTTGATTATGTGTTTTTAGTAACATAATGGTGTTCAAATACTACCTCCGTCCCATAATTATTGTCCACGTTTGACTTTTGAAGTCTTTATTTTGCAACTTTGACCTTAAATATTTTTATTTGTGTTATATAATACTTGATGAAAATTATACGAATGAAAATACATTTAAAACTCAATCCATTTATATATTTTGCATCAAATAATATATATCACAAAGGAAAATATTTACGGTCAAAGTTTAAAGCTAAAGACTAAAAACGTCAAATGTGGACAATAATTATGGGACGGAGGGAGTAATTCATACGGAGTATTTGACTTTTTAAGTATGAACTGATTTTTTTCTAAATTTATAATCATTAAAACTTATTTAATGTTCTTAATTAAACTACTATAATCTTAATATTATAATACTCAAACATTAAATATCAAGTTAAATCAGAGGTGAAACTTTTTTGAGACAAGAGAGGGGATAAACAAATATTTGTGAGGTCCAATAAGAAAAGTTGCATGTGATATGATTAGAAGTGTCATTAAAATTAGTGCTTAATTAATAAAGTAACTAGAGCTTAAAAGACACTAAATTCAATGCATACGATATCCTCCAAATATCCAACCACAAATGTGCAATTCCACGCATATTATAATAAGCCTGTTTATCATAGTTAACTAGCTGTGTAGCCCGCGCGTTGCGGCGGGTATGTTTTGTGTTTTGTGTTTTGTGTTTTGTATTTTGTGGGTTGTACGGTGTAATTAATAATTTTGTTATTTGAAGTATGCATATATTTACTTGAAAGCATAATTTGTTTATGCTTACGAATATTTTTTTATGTTGCGGTTGAAATTTTTTTGGGTTGTTTATTTTTTCGGTATGCCTTTTTTTTTTTTGTGGTATTTTGAAAGAAATAAATTTGTATAACAAATTTTTTGTAAGTGTATTAGTTTTTGTATTTTTGTATTTTTATTTTTTGTTATTATTTTTTTTTAAGCAATAAAGTTTCATAAGGAAATTTATGTAAAAAAAAAAAACTGTAAAAATTACTGTTCCTGCTACAGTAATGGTACTGTTAATGTTACTACAGTAAAAGGACACGTGGCAGACTCTCCTTGAGTGCCCGGGGTTTATATATATAGTATAATATTAATATATTATTGATTATTTTATAATGACTGTTAATGAGTAAACTTGAAGAAAATTACAGATTTACAATAAGAAATTTGGTTTTAGAAAACCAAAAAGGAAAAATGTTTTTATAATAGGGTTTTTCTAATGTGTGCCCTGGGGGCACACGTTAAGAACACCAAAAGGACAATGGGACCCACGAAAAAGTACATCCGGACCCACACCTTTTATCTGAAAAGTGTACTTTTCTGTGAGTCCAGATGTACTTTTTCGTGGGTCCCATTGTCCTTTTGGTGTTCTTAACGTGTGCCCCCAGGGCACACATTAGAAAAACCCTTTATAATAGGATAACTTGTGTTTTGGGGCCAACATCCGACCAAGACCATTGAGACTCTCAAACGCCAAAAAGTGACTAGTGTCTAGATGTAGTTTTTCCAAATCATTTCATGGCTCAATTCAATTAATACCGGGTCTCGAGCTGGTCTAGCTAGGTACTTCCGCTTAGCTCGACCAGCTTAAGACAAACGTAACTAAATCATCTTTTTATGCTTTTGTGGATGATGACACTCGTAGTCCTAGCAAAGTATCATCCGCCACAAAAGCATAAGCCGGTTAGAATTTAAACAGTTTTGGTTCCAAATATGTGAAAACGCTTCAATACTAGTCAATCATACCATGCTGCTTATGATGGCACTAAGCAGCCTGACAAAGGGTAAAAACACAAGTGTTTTGTTGTTCACAATTAGAATCGACTCAAGTTTTTGTTATGAATATTACAACAACAAAACACATAACCTAAACATAATTAGAATCAAGATTAATGTTTTTAGCTACAATAAACAGCCCGAAAAACATCATCAACAGTATTACATTCATAATCATATCCAACATACTAACAACATCAACTACCATATCGTCTCCATCCTTTATTTGATTCAGGAACGATTAGCAGCATAAACATAAGTAGTAAACTTCGCCAAAAAGTTAAAACCTTTTAATTAATAACCGACTCCTTTTCAGCACCTCCAAGCAGAAGCAGACACAAGCTCCCGACGTTGCCAGCAAAGCACAAGCAACGACTGCCTCTTCTCAACATGAAACTCACGAACCGGGGTCCTTTTAACCAAACACTCCGCTTGACTTTCAGTAAAGTTACTAAACAACAACGGGGAAAACCCTGCTGATAAGAAAAGACTTCTCCAATGCTGAGTTTTTTCAGGGTAAAGAAACCGACCCAATACAATCTTTTCAATCGCAGGTTGAACCAAAAACCTTTCAATCTTCTGTAACGAGTCAAGGTTCGCGTTGACAGCATCAAGTGACTCAAGTAAATTCGAATACGACTGAAGGGCATGAATCAAATGATTTGAATACGGCAAGTCAGTCCTATCACACCCTCTATCAACCGAAACCACAATCTTCGGGTTCAAATTCTTAACAAAGCGAAGCACATTCGGAATCTGAGTTTGATGATTCGACAACACATGAATAGGCAAATTCACAGCAATAGCCTCATTATCCGAAACACTAAAAGGCAAAGACCATGAAGCCCCAGCAAGAACATCAATATTGACTATCTCAAAGTCAAAGCCAACATTAATCTCATTAGCAAAATGGATCAAATTCTCACGAGTCAAACCCAACTCAAGCTGATCATGAGTCAAAGGTGAAGCAAAAGCCGTAATCTTTAACGAACTAACACCATTGCTTCTTAAAGCAAGTTCTTGCATAAGTGAAGACCATTGACCTCCATATCCGATATCGAAATCAATAATATGAATATGGTCATAACCATTAAGGGATTCTAACAAAGCTTGGTTACAAGTAAAGTTAGCAAACTGAACAAAAGGCGAAATTTCGGAGAATGACTTGTATGCACCAATCTTATATATCAAACTAAAAGGTGACACATTCTGAGTAAGCTGTGGGTTAACATTACTAATAATAGAATTAACCAACAAAGTAAGAGCTTCCTTAAAATAGAAAGCTGCCCTTTCGAAAGGCTTACCAATGGGTGAAATCTGATGATTGAGCCGCGCCAATATCCCTTGCGCGAGTATTGGGTTATTTCCATTTTGGATCAAATCTGAAGCCTTATAAAGCTCATCTATGATCCCTTGTTGCTGCTGTTGCAAATGGCTAATAACAACTGGTTGTTGCTGTTGTTGTGCCACCATTTTCTTGACATCTAGGAACGTGTTCTTGTGCATTAATGGGTTGTACTCTAGGCTTCCTGAGGTGTACCCATTAAACACATTAGGTTTTACATCAAATGGTGACACTGGCACCAAATGAGTTTCTGCAGACAAGGGTGAAAACATTTGGTTCTGGTGATGATGGGTCGTCATGAAGCCTTGATCCATCACACCAAACCCACCGGAGAACTCAAAGTCCGGAGGTGCTCCGGTGACTGTACCGGAGCTGAGCATCTTGTTAAACCCTATAGATGGGTCCTCAACATCACCCATGATCCATCTCAGCATGGCTTGATCTTGGTCATCCGGTGGGAAAACCGGCGCCACGGCGGCTGTGGCGGCGGTGGTGGTGTCGGCGCCGCCGTGAGAAGAAGACAGGGTGGAGGTTGAAGTTGGACTAGTGGTGATGTTATCCAGGACAGAAGTTGGTTCTTTGGTGTAGTAGGAAAACTTTCTTTTTTTAGAAACTAGTAAATTGTTGTGGAAATGTACAAGTGGATTTGCATAAGGTACAACAAGATTGTTGTGAAAGAGCTCCTCCCCCTTCCCCTCAAATTCAAAGGGTAAGGGCATCCCCTCCTCCAGTTTATTAAAACTAAAGAAATTTGTTCAAACAAATATTTTTATAAAAAAAAAAAAAAAAAAAAAGTTATATATTTTTAGGTTCAAGTTTTAAAAGGTTTGAAAATGCATGTTTGAAGAAGAAGAAGATGAAATAATGAAGGAAGAGGATATGATGGATGATATTGATAGATGATGATGTTTGTGTGTTTATTCTTGGTATTGTGTTTGTTGTAGTAGAGTATTATGTAAACTGTGGTTTCTGTCATGGATGAATGGATGGATGCGTGCAACATAAAAAAGTAGTCAAGTGCCCTTCACCTTCTCTCTCTCTTGTCTTGCAATATTTTATTCTCAATTTTACTTTAGTTTAATTTACATGTGAATGTAAGTGCATTTTGGTAATTATAAAACCATAGGTAAGTATTCTCGTACCCTTTGTCATATCTAACGTCACATCAGTTTATCTTTTTAAAACTACACGTTATCACAATTTGCTAATAAATCAATCACAAAAAATTACACACACAAAACAATTGAAACTTATAGTTGGCAAACAAAACATAACTTTAAAAAGATTGGGGTAACATGTCACCAATTCGGTTGAGCTAGTGATAAGAACTCGATTATGAATTCGGTTAGGGGTTAAACAACCAAGCCATTAGCGTTTGGCTAAGATCAACTTTTGAATGATATGATCGAGAACCAACCAAACCAAAGGACCAACAATCTGGTCTCGGTTTCAACTTTTTTTTTTTTTTTTTTTTTTTTTCAGTCTTGGTCCAGTCTGGTTCGGTTTTACGTACAAACCGACCAATAATGTCTTCTTAGACCGGACCGACCGAAGGACCGAACCGGACCAACTCACACAGGACCAAACTCGGTCTGTCCTCGGTCCGTGGTTTTGGTCTAATTCGGTCTTGATCCGGTTTGTAAATACATAAGAACGGATTGAGTGATTTAATAAACCTTGTAACACTCTTTCTATCACTTTTGTAGTTTGTTCTTTTCTTTTCTAGCGCTTTAATTTGTTAGGCTTTTATTAACTTTTCCGTTGAAAAAGAATATAAATTTATATAAGTGATTTCTATTTTAAGACATGCAACTTCTAAATAAAAGGTACGACATTAAAGACAATTAATAAGTTATTTTCCTTTCCTTTTAATATACACGTACTATGATTAACAAAAATGGTTTTATTTAGCTGTCACTACACCAAATTCCATTTATAGCGACGGGACTTTGGGGATAACTTAGCTACAATTTTTGTAGCTAAATGACTACAATCCTTCACTAAAATAAATAAGCAAATGAATCAGTGACCCACAGAAAGAAGTTAGGGACCCACATAAAGATTCAGGACCAATAATTTATAGCACAAATTGTAAAGAATTAATTACGTACAATACAATTGTAGCTAATATATTTCTTTATTGTTATCTTAAAGTGTGAACAGGTTAAAACATTATCAAACACATCATTAGCTAATATCGGAGTAATTTAGAATGTGGATGAGTTCTGGCTATATGTGGATGTAGCTAGCTGCCTTAGCTTACTGCCTATGTTATAAAAATACATATTAGTTGCACATAAATTAGCTTATCTAATGATTAGACAGACAGCAAATAATCTTCTGTTTCATGGTATAATCAAGTGACAGCGAATGTATCTCGGTTATTTGTTAACCATTTTGAGACTTTAACATGGAAAAGTAATATATTACGTTGTGTTAGACTCGACAAAAAGGCAAGTGCCAAGCTATATAACTATAAAGGGGGGTCAAGAGACTAGCTAGCTAGGTGCCGATGATTGGGAGTTAGAGAAGCAGATCAATCAGTTTTTAGATAAAAATGTTAATGGTGTACTGTCAAGAGTCAGTACTATGAATGTTGAGTGTTGAAGGTGCCATTTGCTCCAAACGTTGAAGCAACTTAATGATCAAGCATCATGTCGAAGAAGCAATGATTGTCGAAACGTACTTAAGTAAAAGGGAATGTCAGATCAACAATGTTTTTCATGAGCATCGCTCATTTGCTTGTTGTGATCAGTTGGACCATATGCAACACTCTTTAGTTAAAAAACGAAATGATGAGACAAATGACAACAACTTAATTAGCAGAATTTTGATGCTTACATAAAGCGTAAATGATCTAAACTAACAAGAACATACATTGGCATCGGCAATTAGTGGCTATCAAATAGCTATAGATTACGAGATTAAGAAGGATTAATTGCAAAGTTGATATGTTTGAATACTCACTGATCGTAGTCACATATTGCAAGTTTTGAACTCGAAGTCTAAATCATTTGCATGTCTAACTTCAAATCTAACAGGCATTATGTCTAAAATATCAGTGCATATGAGACGTCATACTTGTGTTGTATTTTACTCTCTTTTGGTATTTAATTAGTTTCTGTTGCTTTTGTTAGTCACATTGTTGTCGAGATAATTAATGACTTATTTCTTCACATCCATTGCGTAATGCAAGCATTTGTTGATAGACACATAAGAATTATAGTATACAATTTACTTTCACATATTAGCTAACGCGTTACATAATATATTTCTGGTGGAGATCATATTTACTTTCGCTCTAATATCATATTTTTGTTCTTGGTGTAGTTCCACTTGCTATTGTTAACAAGACTTTATCGGTTCAATTTTGCAAATGTATGTTGCAATTTTAAATTGGAATCATTCAAAAAATGTCCCAATTGCCCAACGTTTGAGACTATTTAGACCTAAACTTTAGTGTTTTCTTATCTAGACCAATTGCCTTGGCAACTCGATTTTAGCCAACCATATAACACCAAGTATCCGACATGAGGGCTGCCAGCTGCCCAAAAGTACACAAGTTGCTCAAAAAGTACACAAGTTGTCCTATCTTGTAATTTGTAATGTCAAACTTGTCACTATCAGATTTTAGTTGCCCAAAAAGTATTGGTTACCCTGGTTTAGATAAGGAAACACAAAAGTTTAACTCTAGATAGTCTTAGCCCTTAGGCAACCGGGGCATTTTTGGCATTATCACTTTTAAATTTATCAAGAAATTACATAGGAGTCCATTTAGTCTCGTAGTTTTTGGTTACTAATCTATTTTCTTCAAGCTATGCCAATAGAGTGATAATATATAAGCCTGACAAATAGACCTAAAGTTATACCTCATTCATTTATTTAATAACAAATGTAATACATTTTTTCTCTCTAATACTTTTACATCAACCACTTTTTCAAATGCAATAATAAATTCTTAAGTCTAAATTTAGGTTCTTGTTTTAGGCACACAAATCATTTTTCATACCAATATTCCTAATGAATTGCTCGTAAACTTTCACTTGTGGTCAATATGTTACTAATCTATTTTCTTCAAGCTATTCCTAATGAATTGCTCGTAAACTTTCACTTGTGGTCAATATGTTACTAATCTATTTTCTTCAAGCTATGCCAATATTCCTAATGAAATTGCTCGTAAACTTTTACTTGTGGACTTGTGGTCCATCCATATTGATTTATACATTAAAAGTAGAATCACGTCGAATGAAAAAATGAATTTGAAAAGTACTTATTTTAGAGCTTAAATGAGAAAACTATCGAATCTAGCACAACTCCAATCAAAAGGTCAATGATATAGTTGGACATCATGGTCTAAGGGTCAGGGCTGTTTTATAGATTTCGGTGACCCCGTGCCACTATCACGAATAGGCTCTTAAACACACACACAAAATAAATATGTATCAAAAGTGCATGAACTAATCAAACTTGAGCCTTATATTATTTGTATATATATAATAAAAGTGCACGAAAATTTTCCTTTGTCAAGCGATGACCCTGTACATCTGCACTCCTCTAAACTCTTAAGACGGCATTGCTAACTGCGTTGGGGCAGGTCTTTGAAAAAAAAAAGTTCGGTTGACATTTGACACACATGAATACATGTGGTCTAAGTTTTACTGCCGATTTAAATCTTTTGAAAAGAATCGGAAAAGAAATTCTAGGGTCGTGTGTTATTCACATATTTGTACTATGATTTTTTTCATTCATTTACATAAAAATAACAGAGAAAATAAATTAGTTTAAATCTAACGCAATTAGAAAAATTAATGTTATAAAAGTTTGCTTTTTAATCGACCTGATTAAGTTCCTAATTCACTGTTTAATCGATAGTTTAACATGTATATTTTTTCAAAATCGGTTTTTCAAAATTAAATCGGTTCATAGTTCAACCAGTTAAACCTTTAAAAACTTTTTACACAAAGTAATTAGTGATAGGTTCAAGAAAACTAACTAGGGTTTTTTCTCCCCCCTTGAGAGAGAAAAGGAGATTTCGGCCGCCATCAAATCCCTAACCGTTCATTTAATATAACTCAATTCCTTTTGTTCATTACTCCAAGATCTATAATCTATGATCGTTCTTAGGGGCTTAAACAACTGCGTGTTGAGTTTTCTTGAAGATTTTATGGGATTATGGTCGGAATGTTTTGTCTATTTACACCCTCTTTATCTTGTGGCTGATTTGTTTGGTGGGATGGCACGTCTTGCTGCTATTGGGACCCTATCACTTTTTGTTTTAGGGATTTGGATTGATTGATCTGTTTGATTAATTTATCCAATCATGTTTTCGAATCTTGTTTCTTATAAATTTGATTGGAGGTGCGGCTGATTTCAACCGCTTTTATACTCAAGACCCTTACTACTGTTAGGGTTTCATGTGTATTAGCCCTAGATTGTTATGATTTAGGGTTTTGATCGTTTGTTTTACCCTAAATCTATTAGATCGACTGGATTGGTTCGTAAGTTGCTGGAGGGGTGAGGTCTTATCATGCAAATTATAGGCCCTGGTTGGTCTTGTGCATGTGTTTGGATGTATAGAATGCATAATACAAATCTCTTATGGGTATTGACTTTTTGTTCGTCTTTATGGAAGTTAGCCGCGAAGGCTATTTGAAATTGCCTTCAATGTCGGATTTCAGACACAAGTAACCGGAACAATTGTTTGGTCTATTCATACCAGCTATATGGATGAAATGGCTATTCGGTTGCTGAGTTCCTGGCCCGCTATTGGCTGTTTAGAAAGTTGGTTACTGCTTCTTTCTTTGTTAGTAATAAGAATGGTTGTGTCATTCTTTATTAGTGGTTTGGTTAGTAGCTTGTTGTAAGCTTGTACATGAGTTTAGTTTTTCATTCTTATGCCGTTTGATTTGTTGCACTACGGTGCACTCTTATTGCCCATATAACAAGTTGGGTTGCAAGACTTCACCTACACTTTTTATACTTTAACGATTTTTAATGTAATAAATTTACCGGGAAAATCCTTTACCAAAAAACCAGTTAAACCTTTAAAAACATTGAATGCAGCCCTTTAACCATATGAATATTATCTATAATTATACAATTAATTATGTATAAATAGGATAAAGTGATGGACCATTTTTTTATCCATAGAACTATGAAGAAACCACGATATAATTTAAGAAAAATAAAATAACAATATAAGTCAACTTTGGATGATAAAGTTGCAAGTCGCCACCTATTATGGTCTAGCTCTTGTGAAACAACGTCCATCAAATCGACATGCCACCTCAACCACCGCCATCGTTATCAAAAACCACATGCACCACCGTCTCCGCCGCACAACATCATAACAAGGATGAAACTTTCCAATGTTATTGTTATTTGTCTTTATGCAACTTGAATTAAACTACTCGATCCACAATTATTGTATGAATGTCTTGTGGGTGTTTGTAAAGTTGTTAAAATATTGTCACTTTCTATAGACGTAACATGCATAGAATGAGACAATAACAAGTTTATTATTTGTTTTATAAGCTGTGTGTATATTAATTCAATTGATATCTAATATTTCATTTTAAGTTTTTGTAAGATACGTCGTATAATGCAGCTGCTATATGCCTAGCTTTTATATTTATAATAAAAGTAATTGCTATATGGAATGATCGAGTTTGAGGTGAACGACATATAAAAGGTTTACCATCTCTATATGGTATATTTTGAGATTTGAGACATTTAAAAGATGGAGATTTGCATAATTTTTTGGAAGCGTATATCGAGATTAAAAATTAGACGTAAGAAATAAAATAAATAGTAACGTTACAACTTACAATGGTGCACTTTCTTTCCAATCACATATATATTTGTATTAATTACTATAAGACCATCCGTAGTAGGGAGTTCATGTCTACGGTCACCTTCATTATGACCGAGTCTTCCTTATCACGTGACACTCGGCCGGCGTGTCTTAAGAGGAAAAAGGCAAAGACTCGGTCAATTGCACGACCGAGTCGTGTGAGGTTGTTATGTGTCGGTGTTTTTATTAAATGGTTTTTTGTGTGGTATATTTGGGTTTAAGTGGAGCTATATTTAGTGATGACCGTGGTTATATTATTACAATAAGTTAGTTGTGAAAAAGGTTGTAGAGAAAGAAAGTTTAGTTGATGCACTTATGGAGCTTTGTTATTACAGTTAGTCTAATATCAATCGTTAAATAAACAAAGGAATAAAAGATCAATTACACATTTTTTCCTCATATTTATGGCTGATTGTTTAGGTCGATCACACTATTTAATTACTCCTCACGTCCTTTCTTTCGTGTTTATGCATTGCATATAGGCTGTCATATCATCTTCACCTGTACACAATTTTTTATTACAGTACTAGTTTATTACTGTAACATAAAACGAACAAGCACCGTTCATAAAGAGTTGGTTGTGCCTATTACTATTTAAATACGACCCTATTAGTTCAATGATGGACGAAAGATTAAATTTCCATGTTGGTCTCTTTCCAGGGGCTATATTGTGCAATTTAAAAACACTAGCATTGAAAGTTTATGAAATATATAAAGTGATAAAGTTGTGTGATTATTGGTTTAGATTTGTAGACAAAATTGATTTTGTAGTGGAACAGGAAACATGCAAGGTGTCTTGACAATTGTTTAATGAAATGCTGATTAAGATTTGTCTTTGTTTATCACTTTCCCTTTTCCTCCATGTGATGGAGTGACAAATCGTCTATCAAGTGGAAAAGTGAACCCTAAATCCTTCATCTTTACTTCATCGTCTTCAATAGTTTAAGCCGTGTGTTTCACAAATTTGAGTTTAAGATCTCGATCTCCTTTCCAAATAAATCTTATATCTCGAATTGATCTATTCGAGCAAACAATTTATCGTATATGATACAAAAAATATTGATAAAGTGTGTGTGCTTGGGATGTATCGTAGTGCATACACATTATGGACGAGTTTACGTGATATATACGTGCATTTTCTTTTCGGTCGACCATACATAACTTATGACTTCTATTTCAGTTCAGACAAGAG
Organism: Artemisia argyi; assembly: GCA_030686995.1. Taxonomy (NCBI): domain Eukaryota; kingdom Viridiplantae; phylum Streptophyta; class Magnoliopsida; order Asterales; family Asteraceae; genus Artemisia; species Artemisia argyi. Next base: position 758,766 of record JARVZY010002049.1, read on the forward strand.
TGAATTCTTTTTCAAAAGACATGTTCTTTTCTCTATTCTCAAGGCAATAACCAACAACCTTAAGCAACGAAAACAAACTTTATAACACAGGAAAAAGGTTGTATACTATAAAAACACTAAAGCAAAGAAACATTGCCAAGCTAAAACCACCTTTAATGTTTCTTCCTTATTTATGAGATCAAAACTTGTTGTACAAATGTCTTTCCCATGCAAGATGAGTAGACACCAACGTGAAACGCAATCTCACATCCACCAAATCTAAAGTGACCATTTATAATAGAATATAATAGCGGGCGGTGAAGTACAAAAAGTAAATTGTGATGTATATACTTGTTTAATGTTTATACTGCAACAAATATAATTAAGGATTTAAAGTATGATTCACACTTGATGATCATGATGAAATTATAAAGTTTTTTTTTTTTTGGGTAAAAGGTCAAAAGACCCGGTAAATATATTACTTCAAAAAACAGTTAAGAACAACGGATATGAGTGAATCCCATATCTCAGCCCGTTACATAGGCGAATAGCTTACATAACAAGGTATTTCCTATTTTCTAGACAAGAAAACAAAGCCACTACCACATCATAAAGAAAACAAACTCGAACAAAAATAACTACTTCCTACGACCTTGGAGATTAAAGCCATAAATGGCATTAAGAGCATCCAATTCCCCCGGAAGATCATGAATTTGCTTCGAGTAATCATCATAGTCATCAAACTCATCTTCACGCTCTAGACTTCGACCAAAAAGATTCGCAGATTCGTCGAACGTGTTAAGAACCTCCTCATCCTCACTATCAGTAACCACAACCTCACCCACCTTGGAAAATGGGTTAGCCCTCTTAGTGACAGAGGCAGACGGAACAGGATGACCATCATCATCAACAAGAGTACCTTTCCCATCAATAAGAAGCTTTTCAAACTTACTAATTTTTTCAACTAAAGGAGTAGAACCAACTTCCTTAGTTCCCATTGAATCACTTACAAGTGGTTCTTGTGATGTAGCACCAGTCTTAACCGACTTATCCACATTAACTTCCATTGTACTGCCAGTATCCACATCCATGCTGGTGTCATAAGTAGGAATACCAAACGTATCTGTATCATCCAAATTAAGCGCATCAAATTGGTTAGATGTAGAGATCTTTGTTCCACTCGTACTAGCCACATCAGAAGTCTTCTTCTTACTATCATTAACTTTCTTGGGCACAGTAGGAGTCTTCTTTGGCTGATATTCAAAATGCTTACCCACGACAGGTTTAGTAAAACCTCCGCGACCCGTATTCGAGGCAGCATGCTTACCCTTCTTCTTATTGTTAACAGTCTGAAAACCATCATTAACATTCTTAGAAGGTTGAGCAGTCGGTATCACACCCTTAGGACAATCCAACAAAACATGTCCAAACACCTTGCATTTATCACAGCGAGGCGGTTTCCACTCATATTCCACACGGATCTTCTCAATAGTCGAACCCGAACCGTCAAGTAAAGGAATCTCAACAGTAAGGCTGTCCCTAAGTACCTCATCCGACTTTACTTCAATCATACATCTAGCAAAACTACTCCTACCCCAAGATTCTTTGCACATCTGACTAGTAAAGGCATCCAATCTCTTGGGAGTCCCAATCAAAGTAGCAAGCAAACTAAGACCATCATCAGAAAACATCGCTAAAGGAACATCATGAAATTTAACCCACACCGGAATGTGAGTTAAATCCTCTTTCAACAAATTGGTATTCAAAGTCCAAGGTTTAAGAATAATAGGAACATTGCGGATCAACCATGGACCATTATCAAGCACATCATCAACACCTTTCTTCGAAGTAAACTTGAAGAAGAAGAACCCTTTCTTCGAATTATAAAGTTTTTTATATGGCCTAACAACTAACATGTGGCTGAATACGCGTGAATTTGCAAACTAATGCACAAATAAAATTGCAAAATACTTGTTTTTTAAAAATGAATTTAGACGAAAGGTTTAATGACGGTGGCCTTCTTAATTATATTCACAGGACCAATCAGTCATCTTAAGCGAGTAGGCAACCTCGATGAGATTAAAATGAAAAATACAACCCCCGAAACGATTAAATGATGTAAATTTTTTTTATAATATAAGGATAAAACATTTTTTCTTCATCATTCGTGATACCATGTAAAAACTTTTCAATCTTTGGCACGTTTATGAACGTCATTTATAATACAGTCATCTTACAAAATAATAATGCTATCAAGCCCAATCTGGACACAAAAAAAAAATAAAATAAAAAAAAAATAAAAAAACTCTCTTTGGCGAAAACGGCGACTAAGTTCTAATCCTAACCGTGATTTTTTTCATGCTTTTTTTAAACGTTTCTTGAATCTTAATTCATTTGTTAAACGTTCATGTTTATGATTAGGCTTCGTTGAACTCATAAACATGTTTGTTTCTCATATCGAGTTAGGGGTTTTTAATGTTTTAGAGTTTTTCATTATAGGGACTTAGGGTTTCGTTATCATCCTTTGATCGTTAAGTGCTATTGTTATTATCGAATTGTTATCATGCTACTAATGTTACGTTTTCCCTCTGTTGCTTGCTGCTTGTGTATAGGATTTAGGGTTTCTTGGGTTGACTGTTGTATTGGAACATTTAATGGATATAGGGTTCAAGGGTAATTAGGATTTATGTTGGATGGTGTAAGCATGAAACAAGGATTCTTGGGTTCAGGAGGGGGAGCGGGAGGGGGTGTAAGTAAGAAGGTTAAGAAAAAGGTGACGAATTTGAATGCTTCTAGTACCTTATTATTATTATTATTATTATTATTATTACTATTATTATTACTATTATTATTATAAAACATCACTTCATTATTATTATTACTATTTTTATTATTATTATTATTATTATTATTACTATTACTATTACTACTATTATTATTACTATTACTATTATTATTACTATTATTATTATTATTATTATTTTTTTATATATATATTTTTTTGAAACGGCTAACTTCAATTAGAACAAAAAACACTAGCCAGTGGCTAGAAAATACAACCCATTAAATGGGTTTCATAAACCAGTTAGTCCAATTACTAACTAACTTTTTACTACGATTATAAATCCATAAGAAAAATAACTCCTTAATGGAATCTACTATACCATTTTTCCGAGTCGACTCATTTTTAAAAATTTTATCGTTCCTGAACCGCCAAATACTCCAATAGGAAATGAGACAAACATCTTCAATAACTTTTTTCTTCTTACCACTAAGTTGTTGTTATCGATCCAAAGAAGCATACCACTAATTGAGTTGGTTCTTGTAGGAGTAATACTAAGCCAAACAAGAATAGCATTCCAAATATCAACTGCAACATTGCATGTGCTAAACAAGTGGGAAGAGTCTTCAAGCTCGTCACTACAAACTGGTACTAATGAGCTTGTTACTGAGATAGAGGTAAGTTACGAATGCTTCGACATTAAAAAGTAATGAGCTTGTTACTGAGAAGGAGCCGAATGCTTTTGGTACTAACGAGTCTATAGCTGCTAAGATTAGTGATATCGAAAGACAAATGCTTGAAGTAAAACTCGTTTTAGTGGGTGATGATAGGAGACCATTAAACTGACGAATATTTATGATGTTGCTGGTAGCGCTGCGTGTTTTAGTTCTGATGCGTCTAGGGCTGCACCCATTGTTGAAGTAGGTCTAGTGCAAAAACCGGGTGTTACTAATTAAACCATCTCCAGTCTCATTTGCTAGTTTACTGACTAATGAGGTATGTAATCGAAAGGCGAACTTTAGATTGATTGATACAGGTAATCCAAATAATGTAAGAGTTAAAGTTCAAATTCCATTTTCCTTAGTTTTGGTAGTTCACTCGAGGTTTGAATTCAGCTTGGTTGTCGAGAACTTCGTGAGGAATACATGGAAGAAATATGGTATTGTTCGTTCCATGATGAACTCAAATGGCCTTTTCTTTTTCAAGTTTTCTTCGTTGAAGGTATGAATGGAGTGTTGGAGAATGGACCATGGTTTATTTGATCCATTCCAATTATATTGAAAGTGTGAATGCCTAATGCAAATTTGTTAAAAGAAGACGTGTGCTCGATTCTGGTTTGGGTTAAAATACATGATATTCCTATTGTGGCCTTAGTGAGGAAGAATTGAGTGAAATGGCTACTAGCCTTGGTAATCCGATTATGCTTGATTCATACACTAGTTCTATATGCATGCAATCATGGGGGCGTTGGCATTATGCCCGTGCATTGATTGACATCAGATCTGACAGGGAGCTTAAGGATAACATGGTTATTGCTATTCCGAATTTATAGGGTGAGGGTGACGTGCTTCATACGGTTAAGGTGAATGATGAATGAAACCACCTACGTGTGGAATGTGTAGGGTTTTTGATCATGATGACATGACATGTCCGAAAAGAGTTTTTGAAGAACCTAAGAAGCAAAATGGCCAGAACAATGAGAGTTTTCAACAAATTCCTACAAGAGCATTTCATGGTATTAATATGGGTCTTACGTTTAAGTTTAAGTCTACTAAACAGGTAGACCAACATGTTTCTAAAAAGAATGGTGCGAGTACAAGTGGTACGAAGAAGAACTCTGAGACGACTAGACTAGTGGCAAGTACTTCGAATTCGTTTGATGCACTTAAGACGGTTGAAAATGATGACGAGTTAGGAGCAAATTAAGGTATTTCCAAATCGGCTAATAAGGTGGTTAACGATCCAAACGTGACCACAAGTTATCTAGTATGACGATTATGAATGTCAAGACTTAACTAAAGACCAACTTGCAGTTTGTGACGCATTTTGATATAAGTCTTCCTAGTAATTGTAGACGATAGTTTATATTTCATCTCGAGTCAAATATATTCTAATGGGTAGTCGTTTATTTCCTTTGTATAAGAATAGTAGTGCTTGGTTATGTTACCTTTACCACATATGTAACAGACTGAAATATAAGATTTACCCACATCCTATGTACTTCAACGTTTTTTACAGTAACATATTCATCGGGTGTAAAAACCTTTTACCTAAAATAATAATCACCTAAACAATAGAACTTTCAGTTAAGGGGCAATTACATATATACCCACTAAAACTTGCATATTTGCATATATACCCAAAACATGCTTAAACATTATTGTACATTGTGCATTAAAAACTTGTGTTTTGGAGAAATATGCAAATATTTATGTTTTAGTGAGTATATATGCAATTCCCTCTTTAATTAAATTCTTATAGTATTTTGATAAAAGTAATGAGAACTAACTATTTAAGTAATGATGTTATACGTAAATAAATTGGTAGTCAATTTTGATAGTCCTAATTATTAACGAAATTATAATATGTTTGTGGTTTTAAAAGCATTGTAAATCGTAATCTTCAACAGGATTGTATGCTAATATAAATACACAGTTGTCTGTTTTTTGTTCTATACATTGCACCTGTTGCCCTTTGTTACGGTCAATCTATTACTCCCTCCGTCCCAAATTTATTGTTCACTATTGACTTTTTTAGTCTTTCTTCTTCAACTTTGACCTTAAATATTTTTGTGGATGTTATATAATATTTGATGCAAAATATATAAATGGATTGGGTTTTAAGTGTACTTTTCAATGGTATAACTTTTTATCAAGTATTATATAATAAAAAATATTTATTTATAGTCAAAGTTGAACCAGTTTGATTTTGAAAATTCAAACTGGACAATAATTTTAGGACGGAGGGAGTAGTTTAGAGGGGGTTTAAACAATAAAAATATTCATTTTTTATTATTTTATTATTTTTTATTTTAATTATACTTCTGAAATTCCGTAATTTATACCTTTTATATAATGATTGATAACGCTAGAAATTAGAACCATATTTTAGAGAATGGGGTTTGGGAAAGAAAAAATTTAGCTCTAAACGTGGATATACATTGTTGGAATTATAATATCATGACATTCATATAAAATAAACCAAACACATCAAGTGAGCATAGCGGAAGCAATTATAACAAGATTATATAACATGTAATTAATTAATCAATATTAAATAGTAAACATACCTTTGTGATTCTAGCTCGAACAAGAATCAATATGCAATCTTCAACTTATGAACCCTAATTAGGGTTTATGCGGATTATAAGAATTACCCCTTACCTCTTTTGTAATTCAATCCAAGAATCAAACAATAGTGTGTTTGAATCACGTCCTTGTACACGCGTACTAATTCAAGAAAAAGTTTATGCAAGTAAATTAAACACAAAACTTATTTGATCTTATGAAAATCGAATCCCTAAGGGATTGTTTTGGATGGATCGATTTAAGACAAAGAGAAGGAGAGAAAAACACCAAGATGTGTATGTACAAGTTATGAGAAAACAATACATCTTGGGTTTGTATATATACTAATTGAAACTTGGAGCTCAAGGCACAAAGAAAATGGAGAACCCCCTATGGCCGATCGGTTTGGAGTCCCCTTAGGGGATTCCGGAACCTTCCCTTGTTTCCAAGTTTTCCTTAGTATTACTTTCCTAATCTTCGTTAATAGGTCATTAGTCATTTATCATTAAATACTAATTACTATTACTGGTTTTGTGTTTATTAATAATTACTTATAACATTTTATAAATAATTATTTCTTTTTTTCTTCGTACGTATTGTGTGGAATCCCGTGATCTCGAGTTCGATCCTAACATACGACTACTAAAATAATGTCCATAATCTAACAGCTCCCACTTGGACATATTTAAATAGTGTAATCACATCGGTTAGCGTCTTGCAACACGCTGATGCCTCTAGTATGATCTCGAGTAAGGCTCCTGGAAAAACCTTTTAATGATTTCTCATTATTATTATCCTTTTGTTTCTAATACCATGTTAATAAGGATATGGATTAAAGTCATTCATTAATTAACCATTCTGTTTCTCGTTGTTAGTGATTGATCAAGATTACCAAATCATCTGAACCTATTCAGGGAAGATCTTGGGCACGGCCATGCAAACATCTTGACAACCCTACGAGGGGCCCAGCAGTATTAAACTCCAAAACTAAATTTGAAGGAACAAATTCTATCTTGACTACAAGCAAGACTCACAAACTTTGTAACACTTCCGAAAACAACCCTTATGACTACCAGTTACGTATAGCGTTAAGTTGTTCCACAAAAATGTACTACATTCATGACACTTATCTTGCATCTCAAGTCTGAGGATAACTTCTCATGATTTACTTAATAACAAAATTCATAAAGTAACATCATGTAGTTGGGATAAGTCCTATATTCGGTGTCATTGAATATCATCTGAAATGGCATGACTACGCATCAATATACTTTAACTATATTATACTAACCTTCAGATTTGTCTTGATTTAATAATATTCCCATATTATTAACTGACAACGGACAATTTAGAATAACATTTATTCATGGATTAAACATACAAATATAGGATACAATATATTATAAATTAAATATACCATGTATTTCAATTTATCATAATAATTGTTTAACATCCCTTATCCAAATACTAAATAGATCAATGCATGATAACTATTGTTGATGAATTATGTCTCAAGCAATGACATTCATACTTGTTGACAAGACATAAATCATCCAATTTTGATCTATCGGAATTTTAAGAATACTTATTTCAAGAATTCAACTATTGAAATTCTTATATGTGCATAGTCATCTATTTTGATAATGCCATATTTCATAAAAATGTGAGACATCCTTAACCACCAATTTATGATAATTAAACTTCCAAACATTTTAAAGTTTAAAGTATTCTTATTCTCTTAATGTATAATGCAACTTATGCTTTTAGTAAGCACAACTAGTACTTATAGCAAAGAACGAAATCCTTACCATAACTAGTATTAAGTGTCATCTCAATTTCAATAACATCATTGTACGCAACAACAATATGTTATTAAAACTTCCGGTAAACCTTAACATCTATTATGTAATGTTTGATGCTCTTCAAACTTTCAAGTTTGTTGGCTATGACAATTTTCACAACAATTAAAATTGTTCATCTACAGAATTTGGAAGCTGTTCCAGATTTAGGATGTGATTCTATAATCAAACATATTCATTTAGAATATTACACAAGTTATCTAATAACTTTTTAATTAGATATTAATATTGCCAAATCATCTTGTAATCAAGCATGATAAAACAAAACATGATGTTCATGAAAGATCTTTGAGTCATACTTAGATTTTATTCATGTCATTCATATCCATTTAGACTTTCCAAATAATATATCATGTTATATTAGATTCATTTACCACACATGTTTCAACAATAAACATTCATTTCAAGGTTATATGTCTTATTTCCTAAATCTTACAAGTAAAATTTCATTCCATTCTAAGACTTAACATTTACTTATATGGAATATTACTTTTCATATGTTCTACAACATATATGATTTAAGAAATTAAACATAATACTCCCACTAGCTTTTAGGAATACTTAGAAATTATCTTATTTCAATTATAAATCAAAACATGAATTTAATAATTAAACATAAGAGTAATCTTCTAGATGCATGCATTTATCCATCCATGGATTATTGCACTTTGTACACTTCCAAAGATTTATTTGAATTCATAAACTCCTTTTGATTACTTATTGTCCCCGCTCAAGTAATCACTCAAGAAAGAGTTTTGATATTCTATTGTCAATTTCATAAATATGACAATCATAATCTTTATATATATTTAATGTGTTTAAAAAAGAATATTCAATCATAGTTAATTGCTTAAGTGTGATTAATAATCTTGTCATAAGACATGCATTAAATACGTGCACAATATTGTCTATATGATTTCTATACAAAGATTTAAACCACAAGGGTTACCTAATCTTTGAAGAAACTTATCTTCATTTTCAAGTCTAACTATTAAGATAAACCAAGTTTCTAAAATTGATTATCTTTATGGACAACATCTTAATCATTCATATCATGTATACTTTACCCAATTTCATATTTGATAATGTATCATAATGATTATCAGATTTACAATAATCCTGTAAATCATAGCCCTCAGCATATTAATCAAATATCTGAGATATATTGCTATTCTATGAATGATAATTCCATCATCTTGAGATTTAACATTTAAATGTCAACCTTTATTATCATGTTGAGATTTAACATTCAAATGTCAAACTTAATCATGATATTTACTAGTGTATTTTAGAAGATCATGTACCTTATAATTTTATCTTTTAAAGATCAAAAACTCCCACTTGCTTTTAGTAATTTAAAGACTATCTTTAAATATTTAGCAAATAAAGAACTAATACAATGTTCTTTTTTGGGATATTACAAATACTTATTGATAGTTCATGACTTAACTTTGTTAATAACCTCTTCATAAGCAGTTAAACAAATTTAGAACTTCAATTTAAGACTTAATGTGATTCATCACATTCCATCATATGATAATGTCTTATTAATCTTCTATGTTGGAGTTTTATTAAATATGTCCAAGTCATACTCAACATTCTAACCTTGATAACTTTTGAAAGAAAAGAAGTCATAATTATCTTTAATCAAACAATATAACAAGAGTTTGATTTTCCTAACTGAACATACCATAAATATTTGATATTTCATTAGTATTAATATTGTAAGACAATCTAACAATATTAAAGATAACCATATTCCTTTTGACTTGTCTATTTACCAACTAATTCATTTTAATGGTATAATAATATTCAAGCCAATTACATGCTTTATAACACAAGTACTTTTTACAAAGTCACTTTATGTCCATGTCTTTACAAGAAAACATAAACTGTTATAATCCCACTATACGTTATAAGTCATTTAACAATTTAATAACTTCATGTATATGTCTTAATTAAAAAAACACAACAAGATAACGTCTTACTTTATTATAAGTCTTGTAACAATTAAAAGACTTTATGTTTATTTCTTTACAATAAAACATAAACATGTTTAACTAAAGTAATTATGAACACCATCTTTTGGTTTCAATAGTAATTTCAAGTTAATTTATTACTTCACAATAATGTAAATAACATTATTTCTTCATTTATTTATGTCATTCCAAGAACACATAAATATTCAGATTGAAGTGGCATTAGATTAATTAATTAATTTATGTCATTCCATGAACTCATAAATCTATAAATTAAAGTAGTCTTGTTATCATATTGACACATGTTCTAATAGGTATCTAATTTAGAAACTGCAAATTCTCATAGTTCAATTACATCAGTTGATCTGCTAGTAATGAAATATGAAATTCATCTTGTTGTTGCAATCTAGTTAAGTTCTCACATAACATAAATTGTAACACCAAGTGTTTCTTGAATTAGCCTAGTATAATTCATATCAGAACATTATTCTAATTTAGAAACTGCAAATTCTCATAGTTCAATTACATCAGTTGATCTGCTAGTAATGAAATATGAAATTCACCTTGTTGTTGCAATCTAGCTAAGCTCTCACATAACATAAATTGTAACACCAAGTGTTTCTAGAGTTAATATTAGAACATTATTCTCTTACCTTGTAGTCAAGAGAATCCATTAAATCATATTTTTATGAGTTGTTTCTTGCACACATTAAAGATAACATTTCTCCCACTTGTGCATGGAACAACCTCATATAGTTGATAAACAACATGCCATGCATTTGTTTATGTGTTCAATATGATTGTGTCATAGATTTTAGCATAACAAGTATATGTAAAACAACAATGTCTAATAAGGAAACGTACAAGACTATCCTTAAAAGTATGAGTGTCTACACTTGGAAAGTAATTATCTTTAGCTACCAAGATTTCAAAGCTTGTAACTCCCACTGAATTAAAGATCATTACAATAATTCCTTATTCAGTGATAAGTACACAATACTCCCACTAAATTTGACAACATTGTAAATGTTTCATATCCAGTGAAAACAAATATTGTGTCTTTAACTTTCCTACACCTTTAAAAGTCCATGCGTAACAATTACTTATGCACTAAAGAGTGTATTCTACTACGTAAATGATGGACTATCCATCAAATGCTATTAACTTGAAAATTGGGCATGCAATTTCTTCCTTAATAGGTCTACCATCCTACAATATATATAGCACCTTTAAAATAGTCAAAACAACTAGTTTGTTTTTAAACATTTTGCTTAGTCTAGCTTCTAATTATAATAACTCATAAAATGTCATACATAATTTTCTGTTAACCAATATCATATTTGTTACTAATAATTTGATCACCAAATGAGGATGATAAAATCCCTATGAAAATTATTCGCAATTTTTTTAACTATTAAAAAATTTGCTACGAGTTATATTAGAATTTAGACATATCTAATATTCCTATTATTCTTTCTCATTCATGAAAAGGAATAGGATTGTGTCTCACTCTTCCTTCATAGAAAGGAGACTTCATTTGTCTTTTAAGTAAATTATTCTTAATCAAACATTTGTTTGAAAACAGAATGAGATCAATTTACCAAAGCCCAAAGTGCGTTTACGGTTTGAACGTTGCTTTAATACATTAAAACGAATTACAAAATTCAATTTCAGTATTTTCGATAATTAGATCTTTAAGAAAATAAAATACCCATTGGTAAATATTCATATAAACCGTAGTATTTTCTTAAAGCTAGGATCCAAATTGACATAGTACCATTACATCAGTTGATCTGTTAGTAATGATAGTATTCAACAAGGTAATTGTCGAACAATAATTGCCAATATCATATTGCAATTCCTAGATTTATGGGATTTACAATCACAAAACATTTGTATTGTAAGCATGTTTGATCCCCATCTTACTGCCTTGAGTCCAAGATCTCACTTCCTACTCAATTTAAGTCGTCTAACTTAAAAACTGCAAACTCACAAATCCATCACATCAGTTGATCTGCTAGCAATGAATTTATGAAATTTACCTCTCCATTGCAATCTCGCCAAGTTCTCACATGACGTAAATTACAACTTCAAGTGTTCTTAATTAGATGGCATTCGACTTAATTTTATAAGGGTATTAAATTTTGACATGTAATCAAAATAATGTATGAAGAAGCATGCATACAACTTCATAACATTGGTTTTTCAAAACATTTTTATTACCAATTTGCTAAGAGTAAAATAACAAAGTTTTGATTGAGGTATCGTGTTCACCAATTAAAGAATTACCAACAATTATCGTCCACTATATCGTACTTTTGCATAAGCCCTAAGGTTTAGTGTTTCGGATAATCATTGTGGAATTGTGGTGAATTCACCGTTAAAATGACAATGTACGTAATATAGTGATATAGGTAAGTCTAGAGTCGGCAACCAAGCAGTTGTAGAGAACCGGTAGGTGCATGAGCTTTAAAAACCCCTCCCTACAAATACATTGGATGGCAACCTTCGGTCCGCCTTTCGCACACTATGTACAAAAACATCAATCAACCAATCATTTGAAATTTACTCTTAAAACCAAAACAATTTCGCCATTTATTTAGCCCATATTATTTTTCTATTCAAAAATTACCCTTTTCGTTTATAAACATGTCTAACATAATAATAAACAAAAACAAGTAATACATAATAAAAAATAAAATAACCAAATAAACATATACATAATCATAACAATTAAATATGTATAAAACATGTAGCCACATGCAAATCTTATTCAATAGTCCTATTAATAATCAAATCTAGGTGTATAACGTATTTATTCAATTAAGGCTTTCTTCTTCTAGGAAAAAGAGCCACATACATCGATAAATCGATTGCGTAAGCCAAAACAAAATAAATACCACATAGCACATAATTGATTACTTAATATTGGAGTCTTCCCCAATTCGACATCTATTAATAAATTTACATGTTTCGATATAACTTAACCATTAATTCATATACACAATTTAAACCATTTAAATTACTACATAATATAAAAATCCATGCAAATATGCACTTTTTCATGGATTTAGCTTAACAATTAACATATTGCACAAAGATCGTTTACTAAAATGTATAACAAATTACATGACATCCTAGGGTTTCTAATCATATTAAAAATCAAAAACCAAAACCCTAAAACCCTTTAAGGTCTAAATCGACCCATAAAAAAATTAGGGTTAGGAATCTAAAAAACCCTAAAAACATGTAATTAAACGAATCAAAATCCAATTTTTATGCGTTTCGATAATTAATTACACATTATAACGGCTCTAGATGCCACTGTTGGAATTATGATATCATGACATTCATATAAAATAAACCAAACACATCAAGTGAGCATAGCGGAAGCAATTATAACAAGATCATATAACATGTAATTAATTAATCAATATTAAATAGTAAACATACCTTTGTGATTCTAGCCCGAACAAGAATCAATATGCAATCTTCAACTTATGAACCCTAATTAGGGTTTATGTGGATTATAAGAATTACCTCTTACCTCTTTTGTAATTCAATCCAAGAATCAAACAATAGTATGTTTGAATCACGTTCTTGTACACACGTACTAATTCAAGAAAAAGTTTATGCAAGTAAATTAAACACAAAACTTATTTGATCTTATGAAAATCGAATCCCTAAGGGATTGTTTTGGATGGATCGATTTAAGACAAAGAGAAGGAGAGAAAAACACCAAGATGTGTGTGTACAAGTTATGAGAAAACAATACATCTTGGGTTTGTATATATACTAATTGAAACTTGGAGCTCAAGGCACAAAGGAAGTGGAGAACCCCCTATGGCCGATCGGTTTGGAGTCCCCTTAGGGGATTCCGGAACCTTCCCTTGTTTCCAAGTTTTCCTTAGTATTACTTTCCTAATCTTCGTTAATAGGTCATTAGTCATTTATCATTAAATACTAATTACTATTACTAGTTTTGTGTTTATTAATAATTACTTATAACATTTTATAAATAATTATTTCTTTTTTTCTTCATACGTATTGTGTGCAATCCCGTGATCTCGAGTTCGATCCTAACATACGACTACTAAAATAATGTCCATAATCTAACATACATGTCTCGAACTAAGGGTGTTCAGTCGTTCACAAATTAACCCAAGAACCGAACCGATGAACACCATTATCCCAAACGGTATTTTGCAAACACAATGCTAGACCATGACTTAATAGGGCTACGTGGCCACCTCGTTCCTTTAACTAATATAAGAATAGTAAAACTGGTTAGGACAGATGATTTCCATTTAGGACTAATAGACTCTAACCAGGGATTGCACAAGGTGACAATTTTTGTCAAGGTTTAGGTTTGCGGGTCGGTACACCATGAGTAAACCGAGTAATTTAGCTAATTATATCGAGAATATTCCCTACTTAGAACAAATTTGATACGGGGATGCCGTTCTCAGATAAGTTTGGTGTAGTTTCGGGTTGTGGGATCAGATTGGTCAGGTTAAAACTCCCACAATTTCACGTTGAAATTTAATCAACTTACCTCGAACCTGAATCAATTACTTTTTTGTTTTCTTGGCCCAACAACATGGCAGGCCCAACAGCCCAACAACTTTCATCAGGCTAAAATAAAAGAAGAAACTTCATCTAATTATGGAGATACATTATCCAAAAACACAAGAAAAAGTAGCAGTTCAAGCAAATGGCTTAAAAGTTAAAACGGTAAAAAATTTTGGATTGTGGATACGACGAATTTTTAAAGTAAAAGTGGAAAATGTTAGTTTTATAGAGGATAAAATAATAGTTGTGTGTTAGGATCGAACCCGGGATTGTGGGATTGCACACTTTACGTATGAAGAGTAAAAAAATAATTATTTATAAAAGTTATATATAATTATTTATAAACACAAAACGAGTAACGACCGTTAGTATTTAACGGAGAATGACTAACGACCGTTAGACAAAGATTACGAAAGTAATATTCGTAATTAATTAGAAGGTCAAGAAGGTTCCGGAATCCCCTTGGGGATGCTCCAATTGATCGGCCAAGGGAGGGGATTCCACCTCCTCTGTGCCTTGGAATCCAAGCTAACTCAAGTATATAAACACCTCATAGGTTATTGTTTTCTCATAACTTGTACACACATTCTTGGTGTTTTCTTTCTCTCTTCTTGTCCCTAAAATCGACCCACTCTCAAACCCTTTAAGGGATTCGATTTTCTTAAAGCTAAAAAAGGCTTTGTGTTTGTTTTACTTGCATAAACGTTTACTTGAAGTAGTACGTGTGTACAAGATCGTGATTCAGACACATTATTGTTTGTTTCTGCTTGGATTTATTTTTTGAATCCATATAAACCCTAATTAGGGTTCTTGAGTTGAAGATTTGCATCATTTGATTCTTGTTCGGGCTAGAATCACTACGATACGTTTACTATTTATATTTGATTAATTAATTACATATTATATAATCTTGTTATAATTGCTTCCGCTATGCTTACTTGATGTTATTGGTTTATTTATATGAATGTCATGATATTATAATTCTAACAGTGGCATAATTAGCCGTTATAATGTGTAATTAATTATCGAAATGCATAAAAATTGAATCATGATTCGTTTAATTACATGTTTTTAGAGTTTTCATATTCCTAACCCAATTTTTTTATTTAGGTCGATTGACCTTATTAGGTATTTAGGGTTTTGGTTTTGATTTATAATATGATTAGAAACCCTAAGATGTCATGTAATTGGTTATCGTTTAATAAACGTTCTTGGTGCAATATGTTAATTGTTAAGCATAATCCATGAAAAATGCATGTTTGCATGGATTTGATTGTGTGATGATTTAAATGGTTTAAATTGGATATATAAATTAAATGTTAAGTTATATCGCAACATGTAAATTTATTAATTGATGTCGAATTGGGGGAAGACTCCAATATTAAGTAATCAATTACAATGTTGTGTTTGTTTAGTTTTGGCTTACGCAAGTGATTTGTCGATGTATGTGGATCTTTTTCCTTTGAAGAAGGAAGCCCTAATTAAATAAATGCGTTATACACCTAGTTTGATTATTAATAGGATTATTGAATATAATTTGCATGTGGCTACATGTTTATACATATTTAATTGTTATGTTATGTATATGTTTATTTGGTTATTTTATTTTTTATTATGTATTACTTGTTTTTTGTTTATTATTATGTGAGACATGTTTATAAACGAAAAAGGGTAATTTTTTGAATAAAAAATAATATGGACAAAATAAATAGCGAAATTTTTTTGGTTTTAAGAGTTTAAATTTCAAAGGATTGGTTGATTGATGTTTTTGTACATAGTGTGCGAAAGGCGGACCGAAAGTCGCCATACAATGTGCTTGTAGAGAGGGGTTTTTAAAGACAATGCACCTACCGGTTCTCTACAACTACTTGTGTGTCGATCTAGACTTACCTATATCACTATATTACGTACATTGTCATCTTAAGGGTGAATTCACCACAATTCCACAATGATTATATGAAACACTAAGCCTTAGGGCTTATGCAAAAGTACGATATAAGTGGACGATAATTGTTGATAATTCTTTAATTGGTGAACCCGATACCTCAATCAAAACTTTGCCATTTTACTCTTAGTGAATTGGTAATAAAAATGTTTTATAAAACCAATGTTATGAAGTTGTATGCATGCTTCTTCATATATTATTTTGATCACACGTCAAAATTAAGACCCTTATAAAAATAAGTCAAATGCCATCTAATTAAGAACACTTGAAGTTGTAGTTTACGTCATGCGAGAGCTTGGCTAGATTGCAATGGAGAGGTAGATTTCATAATTTCATTGCTAGCAGATCAACTGATGTAATGGATTTATGAGTTTGTAGTTTTAAGTTAGACGACTTAAATTGAGTAGGAAGTGAGATCTTGGACTCAAGGCATTAAGATGGGGATCAAACATGCTTACAATACAAAAGTTTTGTGATTGTAAATCCCATAAATCTAGGAATTGGAAAAATAATATGCCAATTATCGTACGACAAGTTACATCATATTGTACTTTCATTACTAGCAGATCAACTAATGTGATGAACTATGTTTATGAAGGATCCTAGTTTTCAAGATAATTCTATGGATATGATTTCCTTGGGTATTTTATTTTCTTGAAAAATTGTATTATCAAAAATACTAATGTTTTGAACTTTCTTTATCTGTAGAAATGACTCAAACTGATAACACCAACTTACGTTCTGCGTTCAAGGCTTACTTTGAACGAGAAAAATTGACTGGCTCAGAGAATTTCAATGATTGGTATCGTTCACTCAGGATTGTCTTGCCAGTGATTGATCAACTTGTAATCTTGAAGACGCCTTGTCCTGCTGAACCAACTGGTCCTGAAGCTACTAATGAAGTAAAGGCCGCTTGGAAAATAGTTTATGAGGAACATATTGATGTGGCCAGATTAATGTTAGGGGCGATGTCACCTGCTTTACAAAGGCAGTTTGAAGAATTCTTCCCCATGAACATGATTGATGAACTAAAGAAACTATATGAGAAACCATCAAATGTAGAGATTTACGATTTGATGGAGGCTCTACATGGTTGTAAGCAGGGTGATGGTGAACCTGTGAGTGCTCATGTATTGAAAATGAAGAGTTTCATAGATCAATTACAAACACTTGGTAAACCCTATGACAATGATATGGCTGTGAACTTAATCAATAGATCCCTTAACAAGGAATTTAGTGGTTTTGTGAGGAACTTCAATATGCATTACGTGGGGAAGACAATAAGTGAATTGCACGCACTGCTCATTGATTATGAGAAAGGTTTACCTCAAAAAGCTCCTACACCCCAGGTACTTGCTATTCAAGGGGGTAGAATTAACAAGCCAAATGCGAACAAGAACAAGAGGAAAGGAAAGGGTAAGGGTACGGCTGATAAGAATAAGCAAGTTATGGCTTATCAAAATCCTCAACCTAAGAAGAACCCTCCCAAGAAGGATAATCCGAAAAAGGATCAAGGATGCCATTACTGAAAGGTGATGGGTCACTGGAAGAGGAATTGTCCTCTTTATCTTGATGACTTGTGAACTAATAAGGTTATGAAGACTGGGCACGTGGGCACCAACACTTCAGGTAACTTATTTATCATTGAATTATTCACTTTATCTCATAAAGTAACTTCCTGGGTATATGATACTGGATGTGGTATTAACATTTGTAATACACTGCAAGGGTTTAGAGAGGAAAGGAGACTATCTTATGGGGAGCAATTTCTGCATGTGGGCATTGGAGCACAAGCAGTAATTGAAGCCATAGGAGTGTTTAATTTAGTTTTACCTTCTGGTTTAGTACTGATTTTAAACAATTGTCATTATGCACCTTCTATTGTTAGAGGTGTTGTTTTCTTTTCATATTTGTTGGATCTTGGTTTTACTCATACTATTGATGGCAATAAAATTTTTGTTTCTTTAAATGGTGTATTTTATTTTAATGTTGTTGCTGTGAATGGTGTGTTTGAAATTGATATGAATGATTATATGTCCAATAATAATAATTCAATGTATAGCATTAGTAAGAGAATGAAGTATGACTTGAATTCTTCTTACCTTTGGCACTGTAGACTTGCCCATATAGGCAAGACTCGCATGTAAAAGCTGCAACAAGATGGGCTTTTGAAAAATATCAATGATGAGTCATTTGATAAATGTGAGTCTTGTATATCTGGGAAGATGACTAAGAAACCTTTTTATAGCAATATGGAAAGAGCTTCAGATCTACTTGGTTTGATACATACTGATGTGTGTGGACCACTTAGACATGTGTCAAGGAAAGGTGCTGTTTACTTCTTAAATTTTACAGATGATTTCAGCCGTTATGGTTATGTTTATTTACTTAAACATAAACATAAGGTGTTTGAAACATTTAAAGTTTTCAAAACAGAGAGTTGCAATTAGGAAAGAAGATTAAAGCTCTTCGTTCTGATCGAGGTGGTGAATACCTTAGTCAAGATTTTAAAGATTTCTTAACTAAGAATGGAATTGTCCATAATCTCACTGCTCCATATACTCCACAAAAAAATGGTGTATTGGAGAGAAGAAATCGTACATTGTTGGACATGGTTCGATCAATGTATAATCTTACTAATCTTCCTTTGTCTTTTTGGGATTATGCTCTTGAATCAGCTGTTCGTATTCTAAATATGGTTCCCACAAAGAAGTTTGATAAGACACCATATGAGATATGGACTGGAAAAGCTCCGAACTTGTCTTATTTAAAGGTCTGGGGGTTGTAAGGCGTATGTTAAACGTGACTCAACAGATAAACTCCAACAAAGATCTGTAAAGTGCATTTTTGTAGGATACCCAAAGGAAACAATGGGTTACTACTTTTACTACCCACCTGAGAACAAAGTGTTTGTTGCTAGGTATGGAGACTTTCTTGAAAAAGATCTAATATCTCAAGAAGTCAGTGGGAGAATCTATGATCTATAATATAATTAAGATAATGCATTACCTTCAGAAAATACTAGCACACTTCCTGTAGAACCTGAAAGTCTGGGTCCTCTACCGGAAGTTGAAGTAGTTCCCATTCGCAAGTCTTCTAGACCTGTGAAAGCTCCTGACTGTATATGTCTTAATGTAAAGGTTGAGGAAACTATACTAGGGGATCTTAATGAACCTACTAGTTATAGAGCTGCCATTAATAGTCCTGAAAGGGATAAATGGAAAGCTGCTATGAATGGGGAAATACAATCCATGAAAGATAATGAAGTCTAGATTGAAGTAGACCGTCCTCCTCAGGGGTGGAGCCATAAATTTTTTGACGAGGGGGCACACTTTAATAAAATTTAGAGACTACACTATAAATTGGTACATAAGGGGGGCAAATTACGAAAAAAGCCAAATATTTTCGAAATTTACACTACATTTTTTTTCGCTAGGGGGGAACCTGCCCCTTGTGCCCCCCTTGTATCTCCGCTCATGGTCCTCCTGGTGCCAAGGTAGTTGGGAGTAAGTTGCTCTACAAAATAAAGACTGACATGGATGGAAATGTACACACCTATAAGGCTCGTCTGGTTGCGAAAGGTTTTACTCAAACTTTTGGAATTGATTACGAGGAGACTTTCTCTCCTGTAGCAGACATAAGAGCTATTAGGATTCTCATAGCTATAGCAGCTTACTATGACTATGAGATTTGGCAAATGGATGTGAAAACCGCTTTGTTAAATGGTCATCTAGATGAAGACATCTATATGGCACAACTATGACTATGAGATTTGGCAAATGGATGTGAAAACCGCTTTGTTAAATGGTCATCTAGATGAAGACATCTATATGGCACAACTAGAAGGGTTTGAAAATCCAAAGTTTCCAAATCGTGTATGCAAACTTCAAAGATCCATTTATGGATTGAAGCAAGCATCACGACAATGACACAAGAGAATTGATTATGAGATTAAATTTTTTTGATTTACTCAGAATCTTGATGAGCCATGTGTATATCACAAAGCTAGTGGGAGTGATAATGTAATTTTCCTAATTTTATATGTTGATGACATATTGATCATGGGAAAAGACATTCCAAGTTTGCAAAAAGTTAAGGCATATCTTGGAAAGTGCTTTTCTATGAAATATTTAGGAGAAGCTGCATATATTCTGGGAATCAAAATCTATATAGATAGATCAAGGCGGTTAATTGGATTAAGTCAAAGTGCTTACATTGATAAAATATTGAAAAGATTCAATATGCAAAATTCCAAGAAAGGATATTTGCCGATGGAAGTGAAACATGGCTTATGTAATGAGTTTTGTGCTTCAACACCTGCTGAGGTGGCTCGCATGAATAAAGTTCCTTATGCTTCGGCTATAGGATCTATTATGTATGTGGCAAAATGCACAAGGCTAGATGTGGCGTTTGCTCAAAATATCACCAGTCAATTTCAACATAATCCAGGTGAAAAACATTGGATTGCTATTAAGCATATTCTTAAGTATTTGAGAAATACAAGAGATATGTTTTTGGTATATGGTGGGGAACCAGCTGCAGAACTTGATGTTACAGGTTTCTGTGATGCGTCCTTTCAAAGTAATAATGATGATGCGAAGTCTTAGATGGGTTATGTCTTTGTTATCAATGGAGGAGCAGTAGACTGGAAGAGCAAGAAGCAGAGTACAATTGTGATGTCTGCAACAGAAGCTGAATACATTGCTCCTTCAGAAGCTGCTATGGAGGTTGTTTGGATTAGGAAATTCATTTCAGGGCTTGGTGTTATGCCTTCAATTGAATTACATATTAATATGAATTGTGACAATTATGCTGCAATCATATTTGCCAATGAACCTGGAGTCATGAGAGGCACCAGACATTTTCTACGGAAGTATCACTTTGTTCGAGAAAAGGTTAACGAAGGTGAAATAAATCTGCTGAAAGTTCACACATATGATAACTTAGCTGATCCATTCACTAAGGCTTTAGCAAAAGAAAAGCTTAATGAATTAGCCAAAGGCATTGGGCTTAAATTAGCTAGTAGTTTCATGCATGACTGTGATCAGTATTTGGATAAAGGATATTGTAAACAATTATTATTTTAATAAAATAAGGTATTTTGGTATGTTTATTTCTTTTGTTAATTATTGTTGTCCTATTTTTGCATGTTTAAATCCATGAATCAAAGTTATTCTAAATTGTCCGTTGTCAGTCATTAGTATGGGAATATTATTAAATTAAGACAAATCTGAAGGTTGGTATAATATACTTAAAGTATATTGATGCGTAGACATGCCATTTCAGATGATATTCAATGATACTGAATATATGATTTATCCCAACGATATGATGTTACTTTATGGATCTTGTCATTAAGTAAATCATAAGAAGTTATCCTCAGACTTGAGATACAAGATAACGGTCATAAATGTAGTACATTTTTGTGAAACAACTTAACACTATACGTAACTGGTAGTCATAAGGGTTGTTTTCGGAAGTGTTACAAAGTTTGTGTGTTTTGCTTGTAGTCAATATAGAATTTGTTCCTTCAAATTAATTTTTGGAGTTTAATACTGCTGGGCCCCTCGTAGGGTTATCAAGGTGTTTGCATGGCCACGTCCAAGGTCTTTCCTGAAGTGTTCAGAAGATTTGATAATCTTGTCAATCACTAACAACGAGAAACAGAATGGTTAAATAAGGAATGACCTAGATCCATACCCTTATTAACGTGGTATTAGTAACAAATGGATAATAATAATGAGAAATCATTTAAAGGTTTTCCAGGAGCCTTACTCGAGTTGTACTAGAGACATCGCACGTGTTGCAAGACGCTAACCGATGTGATCACACTATTATGATATGTCTAAGTGGGAGCTGTTAGTTTTATAGACGATAAAATAATAGTTGTGTGTTAGGATCGAACTCGGAATTGTGGGATTGCACACTTTACGTATGATGGGTAAAAGAATAATTATTTATAAAAGTTATATATAATTATTAATAAACACAAAACGAGTAACGACCGTTAATATTTAACGGAGATTGACTAACGACCGTTAGACGAAGATTAGGAAAGTAATACTTGTAATTAATTGGAAGGTCAAGAAGGTTCCGGAATCCCCTTGGAGATGCTCCAACCGATCGGCCGGGGGGGGGGGGGGGGATTCCACCTCCTTTGTGCCTTGGACTCCAAGTTAACTCAAGTATATAAACACCTCATGTGTTATTGTTTTCTCATAACTTGTACACACATTCTTGGTGTTTTCTTTCTCTCTTCTTGTCCCTAAAATCGACCCACTCTCAAACCCTTTAAGGGATTCGATTTTCTTAAAGCTAAAAAAGGTTTTGTGTTTGTTTAACTTGCATAAACGTTTGCTTGAAGTATTACGCGTGTACAAGATCGTGATTCAAACACATTATTGTTTGTTTCTTAGATTTATTCTTTGAATCCATATAAACCCTAATTAGGGTTCTTGAGTTGAAAATTTGCATCATTTGATTCTTGTTCGGGCTAGAATCACTACAGTACGTTTACTATTTATATTTGATTAATTAATTACATATTATATGATCTTGTTATAATTGCTTCCGCTATACTTACTTGATGTTATTAGTTTATTTATATGCATGTCATGATATTATAATTCCAACATAAAAGACTCAGATATGCTGTAAAAATTACTCCTCAATCAAGTTAAGCTAAATCACCCCTAACTAAATCAATTTGTAAATTGTGTTTAACTAACAAATTCGATCCAAATTTAGTTTGAGTAAATCGGACACGCCTAGTTGAATCATGTAAACTGGTCACAACTGTGTAATGCATTTATCAAACCACGTCAAATAAGTTGATAGGTCGAACGAGTTATATGCATAGCTGTTAATCTTAAATTCCAATTTCACAAAGAAAAAGATTAAAAGGTTTACTATTATGAACGGGCTTTGCGTTGAAAGGATGGTTCAATCATATCTGTTATGAATTATCGTTACGTATCCACTTTAAGCAAACAATATTATTATTTTTTTGTATCCAAAATATATAAGAAAGCTTAATTACACTACCATTCTTTTGTAGTAATGATGTGATGCATATTTCAAAAAAAGCGTTATTTCCCAAATATATGTAAATAATTCCAAGCAAAACGATTGTTATCACGATTAACCATCATTGCATGAACACAAGCACAGCCATGCATCATGCATGTGCTCTCTCTTGTATAAGATACACGTTGTGAGTCCAAGTTTCTATGTGTACTACCTTATCGAAGTATGCACCAATGATTTCGACAACTATTCCACAAAGCCTTGTTGATTTTCATTTACATTTTACTTCGTAAGAAATACTATAGTAACCAACGTTTGGACATATGAATCACAAAATTAGCTAATTTTTATTGTACAACACAAAATATCTACACCACCAACTTAATGTGCTAAAACCCAAACGGTGAAAGATGTCTTCAAACACTCATTGATAATTAACAGAATCATAAACTACAATCTATCACCTCCTTTACCAAAACTTCCAAATATAAAATAGTACGTCCATGCAAACTTAAATCAGAATATAACATCTAGACAAATAATCTTCAATATCTTGCAATTCTCTCCTCACAATGCGAGCTATATCCTATCAATTTGTCATAAGAAAAACACATTGTGAGCCAAGTGCCCAAGTAGATCTTTGATTATAAGGTATCCTATCAAGCCATCAAAAGAAAAACACAGTGTGAGCCAAGTGCCCAAGTAGATCTTTGATTAAAAGTTATCCTATCACGTCATCGGAAGAAAAACACAGTGTGAGCCATGTTGCAAAGAAGATCTCTGATTAAAAGGTGGTATCCAAATACGCAATCTTATAAAAATGCTTTTATGCTCACATCATATATTTCAAATGCAAAAAAATACATTATTTTTGACATATCCCATCTACTAAATCAACATAGCTAGAGTAACCACACGAGTAGAAATGGGTGGTTTAGTTAATGTATATTGAGTACCCTACGAATTTATTTTCGCAAATGCATATGCATGATGCCAGAATCCTATCATACTATTTGGGTGACATACTGGATAAGTACCTCTAATTATGTCAAGAATCCGAAGTTGTCGATGGCACTACTAACATATATATAACTTCATCACAAAAATGTCGATCATAAATTAGGAGGCTAGGTCGGTTTCTCAATTCTCAGTGAGGGTGTGTGTTCCCTGATTGATGATGTCTGATCTTCTTTACCTTTTGAATCATATGTTGTGAGGATGTGCTACAGATCTGGTTTGAAGCTAATTGTTCAGGAAATGTAGTCTATTGGGTATAGCACCTCATTGGAGAGTCAGGGAGCCATAGTCTACATGAAGGGGTCCTATATGTCATTGTGGATGGAGGTTGAATGATGTACAGTGATAATGTACTCATGAGACTATGGTGGGTGAATTAAAGGTGAACTTTGGAAAGCTATGGCTGTTAATGGTCATCAGTGGCAAATTAGCTTGCTTTATCAGATGTATGGTTTAGTATTGTCTAAGTTCTTTGTATGTTGTATCCGATATGTGTTAGTATAGTTGTGTTTGCAAGCTAGATGTTCTGTTATTGTATCATGGTTTTCGGGCATGTCCATAACCATTTCTTTTTATGGATGTAAATGTTTGGAATCTTAATATATGTTCATCTTTTTCATCGAAAAAAGACTAGAAGCCCCTTTATGCTTTCACATGAGACAAAGCAAAGTGGAGATGGCATCGGCTGATCACACGATGTCATGCTGTTGATGGCACAATGTCTTTGGTAGCTCCCTACCTTCACAGGTTGATGATAGAAGTTATTTGTGAGTTGGTATTATGGTATATGATATATAAAGATGTTGCCTAATGTTGCCACTGCTACTCTGATGTTCATAGGACTAAATTAAGTGTTTCTTTAGAATTGTATCTTTCACTTTTCATTATGATGTTAATGTTTGTTGCAAGTATAGTTTCCTAAACTTTGGCAGTGACAAGTTATTCTAGTATTTTGTTAAAACAATGTCAAACATAATGATTGTTAAATAAGACATTTAAATTTTCGGGCTTGTTAACTTTTGAATGTTGACATTTGTTTTGATCAAATATTAATGTGAGTAACATAATAATTTCCACATATTTGTCTTTTGATGGATGAATATATAGATTCTTTGGGAAACGGGAATGACGAAGACGACTGAAGACCAATTGTACTAGTGTGTGTGTAGAAAATACAAAGAGACAATATTCTCACTTTTCAAAGATTTAATAAACCTGCTTTTTATGCATTAATTGTTTAATGGAGTTGAAAATGGCCGGCAATCTTGGGAAATTCAGTCAATGGTTTCCACTTTTATTATTCAAAAACGTTAAAAGTGGGGTTTGATCCAATGTTTTGGGAATTTTAATGAATGTTTAGCTGTAAAAAACTAAGATGAAGTACTCTTTTACTTCAAACTAAACAATTGTCAGTTCCAAGATTTCGTATTTCATTTTGTAAAAGTCGTAAGTTGACTTTCATTTTGACTCTTGAATTAACATAAGGGCCGTTTGCTTTTGACACAAGTTATCTCTTATTGATTCTTTAGTTAAGTAAACTACAAAGATGGTCCCTGTGGTTTGGGTTGATCATCACTCTTGGTCCTTTGATTTTTTTTTTTTTTTTAATTTTTTTTTATCACTCACAGCCACCAACTCTGAAACCATCTTCATTAATAGTCCTCTGACCAAACGTCCGTTTGGTCAAGACGTTAACTTTATAACATGTGCAAAATGGTGAGGGTATTTTTGTCCATTCATGTTACTCCTCCTCACTCCAACGTCTCTTTTTCTTTCCCAATGCCACTAACCCCTTATTTAATTAAAAAAAAGAAAAAAGAAAAAAAAAACTCATTTCTTTATTTCTCCTCTTTTTGCAACTGCTTCTCACATAAACCCTAAAAAAAAAAAAAAAAAAAAACCCTTCTTATAAGAACAATGGCAATGGTTAGATGCCATTGTGGAAAAGTTGCTATTCTTAAAACATCTTGGACGAATGTTAACCCAGGCCATCGGTTTTACTCTTGCCAGATTCCAGTAAGTTTTTGTATGATTGAATTAATTGAATCAAACTAACGTAAATCTAATAATTGTTGGTGTAATGTTGTTTAACAGGATTCAAACTGTAGATGGATTGATTGGTATGACACCCCCCCCCCCCCCCATGTGTAATCGTTCTCTTGATATCATACCGGGTTTATTAAGGTCGAGGAACAATCTTGAACGAGCCATAATTGAAGCCCAAAATGGTCGTGCAAAAACGAAGAAGTATCTTATTTGGTCTTGGATCTTGTTTGTTGTCCTTTTTGCTATCAAGTAGGAAATGTATGAGGTTGGGTATTTTGTTTATGTTTGAACTAAGTGTTTGGTTAGAATGTTAAGTTTAGATCTTTAACAGTGTAGCAAGTTGTATTTTGGCATTGATGATGAATGGAATGAAGCAGTTTTAACTTAACAGAAACAAGTACCATTTCATTACATAGATGCATTTTGATTACATAGATAGAAGCATGCATAGATGCATATTACATTCAAGAGATAATGTCATACATTTTTAACAAAAGACAGTGGTGGGAATGCTTCAAGTGACATCAAAAGCTACCCCATGGTTCTTTTCCCTTTTGCTTTGGCTGCATTTGTTGTAAAAGGTTTGATCCCAAACCTTTTTTCTTTGATTGCTGCATTAGTCTCCTTGTTTGCAAGCCTTAACACTTGAATCCTTTTACCATTGATTGAAAGAGATTGATTGGCAACATGCTTATCTTGTACAGGAGGATTGACACACTTTGAAACCTTTTTGCAAGCCCTATCAGTTGTACCCTTTTTTTAGACAGGTTGATATTCTTCAGATGAGGTTGAATGATTGCTAGAGACATAGCTAGAAATAGAGTTGGAATCAGTGGAGTTTGACTTTGATGCATCAACCATTGCCCAAGGTGGAGGAGATATTACCTCATCAGATGATGTTGAAGTTGAATCTGAAGAAATGTCAATGATTTCGGGCTTAGAACTCATGTCTGAGAAGTTAGGATTAAAGTTTAGGATTTGATTGTATGCAAGTTGTTTATTTTGATTGTATTAATGCTAATATAAAGGCAAATCCTACCCATTAACCAAAGTGAAAGTAAATGCAATTGAATGCTAGGTTGTTGTATTAACTTAAATGGTTGAAAATAAGACTTTGACTTTTTAAATTTGACCAAAACAATAACACCCACAAATTTATGGTTTAGCAGTGGAAAAGTAATTTGGGTATTACGGGGAGGATCGAAGTCATAATCACATAAAACGGCTTAAAAGAGGAGTTTTGTAAGTTATTTGTCATTCAAATAATATTTTTGATAAAAGATGAAACCTTTGATTTAAAATCTCATTAAAAGATATAAAGGTTTGTAAGAATGACATATTTGATTTTTACACCATTTTAATTTATCAGAGTAATAAATGTCCGCTCCGTGTCTTGTCCTGCTCCGTTAATTACCTGAGATACACATGCTTAAAAGTGTCAACACAAAGGTTGGTGAGTTCATAGAGTTTAATGGAAAACCATTTATTTCAATAGATTCAGGAATATTTAGTAATAATTGTAATAAATACAAACAATGATAGAACAAGTATTAACTGATGTTGATTATAATCACAGATAATTCATATATGTATTCAATCAAATTCATGTATTGGATCATAATCCTAACATGAGATGGAAACTCATGATACTAATGTAGTGAGATTTATAATTCAAATCTGGTCAATTTCCTATACAGTTGTATCTAGATATATGTTTGAAGACATATATTTTCTTATAGATATTGCCCCAAGCCTCATGACACGCAAAACGTTAAAAAATACTGTAAAAACGGAGGTGATTATCAAGTCAATGATAATATTGCCCACGTGTAATAGGTGATTTGCCAATTCCTATTTTTACTCAAATATAGTGTATCACGACTAATACGACTAACCAAAAGGCATTCCGTCAAGTATTAGAGGGATAGGATGTCAAGCCTCAACAGGTTTCGAAGCTGTTCACTATATTCGCTCTCACATACAAGTGATTAATGTCTCATGATAGAGGGAATTTATGGCGATAAAGGTAACCAAGGTAATAATGTAACTAGAGTATTTGTGCTCTTCCTAGCAATTATTTCTGTTGAAACATATAAATATCATATAGAGATAAGGGAATCATTCAGGATGTTATAGTAAAATCAAATATCATCTTACAATAATCAATTTGAAAACATTATCATTTGAGTTCAGTATTCTAGTTAAGCAATTTTCCAGTAACATATATATATATATATATATATATATATATATATATATATATATATATATATATATATATATATATATATATATATATATATATATATATCACATCTTAAATCATAAACTTCATGAGGTAAATATTAATTAGGAAATTGATTTGAATCATGTAATTTATTCATATACTTATAAAATTATCAAAGTATATGTAAGCATGTATCTCCCCCAAAGAGTTAAAACAAGTATTGGAAATGAGGCTATGACTCACCTTAATTGATACTGAAATGATGAAAAGTAAAGTCGGATGAGATTATGATGACGGCTTTCAATATACAACCTGATAAATAAATTTATCTGAGAATTTGACCAAAATACTATTTGGTAAATACGAAACGAATAACGAATAACGATTAATCGTTATGATGAATAGATGATATGCAAATAAAATTCTTACATTTAAAAGTGATATGACAAAATATGTCATTTAAATTATTTCCTATAGTTTTCCCTTTTTAACCACAAGTAATAATATCTAGTTTTGAAATATCGTTATATATATTATTTACGTTACGTTATATACTATATAAATAAAAATGAAATTTTATATGCATATGACGTGATCGAGTTTACAAAATAGAAAATAACTAAGAATGTTATATAGAATATATTTAGTCCTTGTCCTTTTCCAATTTTACAATTTTTACTCTAACGACGTTAGCGTTACACCGTTAGTCCTTTTTATATAAAATTTACAATTATAGTCCTCTACTTGTCCAATAACAATTCTTGAGCTTGGAAATTGATATAATGTCATTTTATATCCTATAGATTCTGTTTTTTATCATTTCAGTCCTTACCTTTCATTGATTGACAGTTTTAGTCCTTCTAGGTGTCGTCGCGTTACATTTTTAGTCCAAAGTTACAAAAATTATGAGAAAAATTATATTAAATTTTCCGAAGCTTATTTAAGTAATAAAAAGTTTATTTCAACAGCTTATATGGTTTAGAGGTTATTTTTCAGCTTATGGGCTTTTAACGAGCCAAGTTTAAGGCCCAATAACATTTTAAAAACCGTACTTCGTGAGACGAGTTGAGCTCATTAAAAATATCATTTTTCATGTTCTAAATTCATATCAAAAGATCTAGATAAGCTAGCTTATTTCAAAATGCTTAAAAATGCTTAATGGGCTTAAAGGCCCATGTCGCTATTTTATGTTGTTTTAACAACTAGTTTCTGCGATTCACTTTGGTAGAGAGTCGTGTGAGAATGAATGGAACACTAGGGTGGTAGAGAGTCGTGTGAGAATGAATGGAACACAAGAAATAATCCCACACTCGCTAAACTACTTAACCCGATATATATTTGTAACTCGTTTATATTCGAATGGTTTTCAAATGAACTTACTTAAGCTCCTGGACTTCTGAGACGTTTGTAGAATTGAAATGAAGTTGTTATGAGTGTTTTGGATGTAGGAAACAAAAGAATAGAAGAAGAGTATATAGAGTACGAACTTTAGACACGTACGAGTTAATATATTTTCAAGAAAACATATGTAACTATACATTGTCAGTGAATGTGGAATTCTTGGAATGAATCTTGATTAATATATTAATATAGAAGGGTGTGTGAGAGCTAGAAATAAGGTTGCTTGTCCTCGTGATTTATATATGTCGACAAGTACATATATGCATACACGATTTGAAAAATCATGTAGAACTTGGTTCCTAGCTGTTGCAAATCGATATAAATCATGAAATCATGCTTGAAATATTATTAGGATCATTTAGAAACAAACCGGAGTCAAAATGGTTAAGTTTCGAATTATATTTAAATGTTGAATGGTTGAGTTTTTGCCAAACACTTTACCTTTCGAAAACATAGCAAAACTCAATATATTTTTATAAGATATGGCACACGTATATTTGGCTAGGGGAGAAACGAGATGGTGCAAAAATATATAGGTGTCATGTTTAAGAATTGAAAGAACGAAGAGCGTTTTGAAGCATGCTACTAATCGATTTTCCCCTAAAATTATAAGTAATGTTTTGGGCTTTTATCTTGGGCCGGATGAACAGTTGGGTCGATTGGGGTTGAGCTGAAAATATTAAGGGCCCGTTCGGTGTAATTAAGGTCAAATTAGGATTAGTGAAATACTTAAGTTTTGCTAAACGTGTTGAGAACTTTTTTTGTCATTTGGTGAATTTTGTGATATCGTAATCGTGACCATTTAATATAATAAGAAAAAATTTAAATTTTTCTGTAAAAATGGTGATTAAAATAATGACAGAGATTAATATATAATTAACTGATATTAATAATATGGATTTTTGCAGTTCTCTATAGTACCCACCCATCACTCTGAATTTCGTCCCGAAATTCAAGTTTGATGTGATTACTAGAGTAGAGAATTATGAGCAGAGGATTGTCGAGAGATTTTTATTCCAAAAATTAAGGAAACATGATTGAGTTAGATTTATCTGTACTAGACAAGACAAAGTAACTGATGTATTTAAGGGCTGTTAATATTAAAAATAGTGGTCATGAATAGTGAAAAATTTATGGCTAGTGAATAGTATTCTAACGGTCGGGAATAGTGAATTCCAACGGCCGTGAATAGTGTTCTAACGGCTATATTTTAGCCTATAAGTACCCATCTCTAATTTCCATTTCTTCCATCAACTATTTTCCTCTCATTTCCCATCTTCAAAAATGCCGCACCTCATCACTATATTAGCGATTGTGTATGTCGTCCTTGCCGCTATCTACTTAGCGTATATTCCAGATGAAGACTTTGGATTCTTAGTCGCGATCTTGTTGCTTGTCGTACCCCTCACGGTCCTAGCCATTACTGTAGACAAGATATGGGGGTAATAATCTTGAGCTAGGGTTGTTTTAAAATTAAGTTCTTGTTGTGTTTTTATGTACTCTGTAACGTATATGGAATAATACTCGTCTTGTTTTTACGTTTAGGAATTTATCTCGTTATTGTTTTTAATGATTTGTTCATTTTTATCTTTCAGAATAATTAGAGTGATTCATCCTGTGGTGGCTCTTGCTATTGCTATGTTGGTGGGGGTCTTTGTTGTCATAGCGGATCAACCTATTGAAGATTCCATGATTTATATTGTAATTATTGTAACATGAGCACTTCAGATGCTAATTATTTTTTTATTTATTAATTTCCACGGATTCAAATAAAATTTTCGCTATTTGAGTTTTCTATCAGTCTTTGTGAATTATTAGGGTTTTCCTATTTGTACTTTTTTCGGTTCCTCATCATAATGATGAGGGGATAAGATAGGTATTTATTGTGGTTTTGTCCAATATAATATTTATGAACAATTTATTTTATCTCTATAATTTGCTTTTAAATGAAGATTGTTATTTAGAAAATCTGAAATTATGACTGTTCCCTTTATAAAATGATTTTTCCTAAATTAGACATAGTTGATCAGGCTATGTATAATTGAGGACTAAATGATGTCATGTTTGGCTCAATCATATGTTTCTCTAAATTGTTTTAGATGGTGTTCAACATGTCGTTTTTATAATATAACACGTAATTTCTTTTAAGAATAAAGTAGAAAATTTAAGTGTTCATACTATGAATCAGAAATTTTTAGAGTAATAACAGTATATTGTTACTTGGTAAATAGAACAGAAATTGAAATTGACATAGATTATGATTATTATGGAAATATTACAAGGTAGATTTTTCAAAACAGTAGAAAGATAGTTGTTATACTTAGGTTGCATCCATCGTAACTTAAAGTAAAATACAAGAAAGAGATACAACTTAGGAAATTTTTGAACTAGAATTTATTTATTTACAACAGGAATTTATTCATCTGCTTAAATCTAGTTGCCATTCCCTTGATACTATCAAAGTCTTTAGAGAATCTTCATTCTCTTGCGAAATTCTTGGCTTTCCAATTGATATTGTAGGTTGGACATTGGCTCTTGTAGTGCCCTTTTGCACCACATCCGTGGCATACTACAGTTGTTGGTTGTCCTTTTCTGTCCGGAGTCTTATAGCTATTTGCCTTGTGACCTATTTTCTAACACTTCCTGCACTTAACAATGCAGATTCCTATGTGATGCTTCTTGTATTTTTGACACAGGGGTTGACTTCCACGATAACCACTTTTAGTAACAGGTGTGGCGAGGCAGTCTCTATTAGCTTTTTGTTTGTATTCCAGTTGACGATGATAGTTGATACGATCTTCCAGATGTTTACGATAGCAGTCTTGAGCATTGGTGAAATTACAGCAGATGGGATTGATGGTTCCTATTTCAGTGAGTTTTCGCTTTTGGTTATTTCCATTAGATATAACTCCTTGCATAATCCCTTGGTTAGGGGTGATGGTAGGGTTAATCATTCTTTCTGGAGTTTTAAAGTGGGCTGGCCTATATTTCATGAAACTTTCATGGTTATGCTTACCAGGTATACCTGTCTCTCTTCTCGGATAAACTATGGTAGTCCCTTCGAGTACTACTGACACGATGTTGTTTACCAATTTCTTGATGGCTTCAGGAGTCATGGTGATTTTAGATGATGATAGAGTATATGTATCGTTCATGTTGTCCATCTTCTGAAATCATTAATGAAACTCAACTTAGAATCCATCTAATGTCAGAATAATTCAAATAATGAAGCTAATTATTTCATTGATGATAGACTGAATTGAATCCCTACTATAATCTAATTTCAAGATATGTCTAGTTGTATCATAGATAAATGATTAACTCTTGATTTGGGATTACTAAGGAACAAATTGATTTGTCTACTAAAATAATCTCCTCTCCATTTTTCAAGTTCTCTCTTGAAATTTATTTTTAGACAATTCTTTGGTTTTTGGTTAATTATAGTATGTTTAAGAAATCTTAACAATTGTAAGAAATCCTACGGTAGATTTGAATAACATTGCAGAAGTTAACATCATATTAATAACTTGACTGATAGTTTTTGCAAAACAAACGATACAAGATCTTTTATTAATGCCCCATTGGTCTGCGTGGAGTCATTTGTTTATCAAAGAAAATAACAAATGATGAGATTTTTGCATGAAGGTATGAGGATTCATTACATGCATATTTGATATGAAAGAAAAGATTGATTCATAACAGAGAGATATAACAGAAAAGGAGGTTATTATTCATTATGATTCGATTACAAATTCTGAAAGTTTTAGATTTATTGAACCTTACCTGAAATACTAACCAAAACTATTTGGTTTAGTAGGTACAACAAGGATACTTGAAAACTTAAGATTAGTTACGCCTCTAACATAAATATTTAACTTCTTTCTCAAGTCCAAGTTGTGCAGCTTCCATGTTTGAGAAATGTTCCTGACACATATTCATTTGATTAGTCAACATAGTCTCTAATGCGGAAATCTTTTGACCCTGGGTTCTGGCTGTGTCTCTGGCCATCCATAGGGTTCTTTCAATATCTTCAACTCTACCATGTGTATGACCGTGTTCTCTTCTTGCATAACGGATCCTGGAGTCCAAGTTTCCAAACTCCTGGTTAGTTTTGTCCTTTATCATACCAACCTTCATTCCTAATTCAAACATTGCTCGTCTTTCAGCATCCGCTCTTTTGAACAACGTGTCAAGGTTACGGTCGTACCATTCAAAACGTAATGGTTGTAACTCTTTTAGCTGTTCTGTGTGAGCATCTAATATGCTGGCTTGTTGATAAATAAGAGTCCATATTGAATCAGGAGTGCTTATATTGAAGTCTGGTGAATTAGGTGAGGATAAATTATTTGGAATATCTGGTATTGAGGAATCTGAAGTATAAGGTAACGGAGAATTTGGCTCAACATTCTTCCACAGCATCTCTTGGCGTGAACTTTGTCCAACTTCGAATGTTGCCTGACCACCAATCAAATCTTCATATGATTCAGTAGCTCTCCTGAGTTTTTGACGTAAAGGTGAACAAATAGGTGATGATGGAAGTGATCTCTGAGTGAGTTCTATATCAGGCTGGGGTTGTGATATTTGTACATAAGGGTCTTCAGTATTCAGAGAATTTTGATTGATAGGTGATGTATTAGTATTACGGAGAGTAGTTTCGACATTCGCGGGAGTTTCAGGAGACATGTTACTGTAGTAACCGAGAATAGTATTTTATGAGTAATTTTTACATTAAAGATGTAACAGTACAGATGGAATAATAATTGTGTAAGAGTAATTTCTAAACATGTAAAATAATCTTAACAGGTAATGTATTGAGCACGGCGGTCTGCAGACACGGAAGGCATAAAATGATATGGTGTAAAATCATTTATTTTGAAAGTGTAGTTATAGTTTAATGTTTGAAAACATTTAATTCTCTATAACTTTAGCTCTGGTACCAATCTGTAACACCCCCAAATTTATGGTTTAGCAGCGAAAAAGTAATTTGGGTGTTACGGGGAGGATCGAAGTCATAATCACATAAAACGGCTTAAAAGAGGAGTTTTGTAAGTTATTTGTCATTCAAATAATATTTTTGATAAAAGATGAAACATTTGATTTAAAATCTCATTAAAAGATATAAAGGTTTGTAAGAATGACATATTTGATTTTTACACCATTTTAATTTATCCGAGTAATAAATGCCCGCTCCGTGTCTTGTCCTGCTCCGTTAATTACCTGAGATACACATGCTTAAAAGTGTCAACACAAAGATTGGTGAGTTCATAGAGTTTAATGAAAAACCATTTATTTCAATAGATTCAGGAATATTTGGTAATAATTGTAATAAATACTAACAGTGATAGAACAAGTATTGAGTGATGTTGATTATAATCACAGATAATTCATATATGTATTCAATCAAATTCAAGTATTGGATCATAATCCTAACATGAGATTGAAACTCATGATACTAATGTAGTGAGATTTATAATTCAAATCTGGTCAATTTTCTATACAGCTGTATCTAGATATATGTTTGAAGACATATATTTTCTTATAGATATTGCCCCAAGCCTCATGATATGCAAAACGTTAACAAAATACCGTAAAAACAGAGGTGATTATCAAGTCAATGATAATATTGCCCTCGTGTAATAGGTGATTTGCCAATTTCTATTTTTACTCAAATATAGTGTATCACGACTAATACGACTAACCAAAAGGCATTCCGTTAAGTATTAGTGGGATAGGATGTCAAGCCTTAACAGGTTTCGAAGTTGTTCACTATATTCGCGCTCACATACAAGTGATTAATGGCTCATGATAGAGGGACTTTATGGCGATAAGGGTAACTTAGGCAATATTAAGGTAATAATGTAACTAGAGTATTTGTGCTCTTCCTAGCAATTATTTCCGTTGAAACATACAAATATCATGTAGTGATTAGGGAATCATTCAGGATGTTATAGTAAAATCAAATATCATCTTTCAATAATCAATTTGAAAACATTATCATTTGAGTTCAGTATTCTAGTTAAATCATAAACATCATCAGGTAAATATTAATTAGGAAATCGATTTGAATCATGTAATTTGTTCATATACTTATAAAATTATCAAAGTATATGTAAGTATGTATCTCTCCCAAAGAGTTAAAACAAGTATTGGAAATGGGGCTATGACTCACCGTGATTGATACTGAAATGATGAAAAGTAAAGTTGGATGAGATTATGATGAAGGCTTTCAATAAACAACCTGATAAATAAATTTATCTGAGAATTTGACCAAATACTATTTGGTAAATACGAAACGAATAACGAATAATGATTAATTGTTATGATGAATAGATGATATGCAAATAAAATTCTTACGTTTAAAAGTGATATGGCAAAATATGTCATTTAAATTATTTCCTATAGTTTTCCCTTTTTAACCATAAGTAATAATATATAGTTTTGAAATATCGTTATATATATTATTTACGTTACGTTATATAATATATAAATAATAATGAAATTTTATATGCATATGACGTGATCAAATTTACAAAATAGAAAATAACTAAGAATGTTATATAGAATATATTTAGTCCTTGTCCTTTTCCAATTTTACAATTTTTACTCTAACGACGTTAACGTTACACCGTTAGTCCTTTTTATATAAAATTTACAATTATAGTCCTCTACTTGTCCAATAATAATTCTTGAGCTTGGAAATTGATATAATGTCATTTTATATCATATAGATTCTGTTTTTATCATTTCAGTCCTTACCTTTCATTGATTGACAGTTTTAGTCCTTTTAGGTGTCGTCGCGTTACATTTTTAGTCCAAAGTTACAAAAATTATGAGAAAAATTATATTAAATTTTCTGAAGCTTATTTAAGTAATAAAAAGCTTATTTCAACAGCTTATATGGTTTAGAGCTTATTTTTCAGCTTATGGGCTTTTAACAAGCAAAGTTTAAGGCCCAATAACGTTTTAAAAACCGTACTTCGTGAGACGAGTTGAGCTCATCAAAAATATCATTTTTCATGTTCTAAATTCATATCAAAAGACCTAGATAAGCTAGCTTATTTCAAAGTGCTTAAAAACTGCTTATTGGGCTTAAAGGCCCATGTCGCTATTTTATGTTGTTTTAACAACTAGTTTATGCGATTCACTTTGGTATGTTTAGAGTGTCGAGACGTGAGTATTTTTACAAGTGATCTAAATGAAAATGATAGTTAGCTAGGTGGTCTATTAGATTATGTAAAAATATCGTATGCTTGTTAAGTAATATTTCAATATATATGTTCGATCCATAGGTAGCTTGGGACGAGTTTCACAAACAAAAAGACTTAGAATATTTTCTTGTGTTTAAGAGTTTTAGTATCCGGTTTGAACATGATTTAAAATAGATTCCTATGATGCATGTAACATAAAAATAAAGGTGAAACAAGTGTGTGTCGTGGCTCCTAGGCCTTCCAAGACAGAGGCTAGTCACATGAATTAAACATGATGCATGGACATGAACTAACGTATAAAAATGAAATCAAGAGAGATATAAATGACTTACTACACCACTAGGGTGGTAGAGAGTCGTGTGAGAATGAATGGAACACAAGAAATAATCTCACACTCGCTAAACTACTTAACCCGATATATATATTTGTAACTCGTTTATATTCGAATGGTTTTCAAACGAACTTGCTTGAGCTCCTGGTCTTCCGAGACATTTGTAGAATTGAAATGAAGTTGTTATGAGTGTTTTGGATGTAGGAAACAAAAGAATAGAAGAAGAGTATATAGAGTACGAACTTTAGACACGTACGAGTTAATATATTTTCAAAAAAACATATGTAACTATACATTGTCAGTGAATGTGGAATTCTTGGAATGAATCTTGATTAATATATTAATATAGAAGGGTGTGTGAGAGCTAGAAATAAGGTTGCTTGTCCTCGTGATTTATATATGTCGACAAGTACATATATACATACACGATTTGAAAAATCATGTAGAACTTGGTTCCTAGCTGTTGCAAATCGATATAAATCATGAAATCATGCTTGAAATATTATTAGGATCATTTAGAAACAAACCGGAGTCAAAATGGTTAAGTTTTGAATTATATTTAAATGTCAAATGGTTGAATTTTTGCCAAACACTTTGCCTTTCGAAAACATAGCAAAACTCGATATATTTTTATAAGATGTGGCACACGTATATTTGGCTAGTGAGAAACGAGATGGTGCAAAATATATAGGTGTCGTGTTTAAGAATTGAAAGAACGAAGAGCGTTTTGAAGCATGCTACTAATCGATTTTTCCATAAAATTATAAGTAATGTTTTAGGCTTTTATCTTGGGCTGGATGAACAGTTGGGTCGATTGGGGTTGGGCTGAAAATATTAAGGGTCCGTTAGGTGTAATTAAGGTTAAATTAGGATTAGTGAAATATTTAAGTTTTGCTAAACGTGTCGAGAACTTGTTTCGTTATTTGGTGAATTTTGTGATATCGTAATCGTGACCATTTAATATAATAAGAAAAATTTCAAATTTTTCTATAAAAATGGTGATTAAAATAATGACAGAGATTAATATATAATTAACCGATATTAATAAATTGGATTTTTGCAGTTCTCTACAAAAACAAACATAAATCAGTGTAATTTTTGTACAGGAGGTTTAATGTAGATTTTATGGTGTAAACATCTACCCAAAATAGGCTAAAGTGAGAAGCAAACATGCAAACATTCTCAACTGAACAAGGTGAATGTTAAACCAAATTCAGACACAAATGAATTCTAATAAAGTCAAACCATTAAAAAGTCAAACATATGCAGGTATCCTACAGCAGTTCAAAACCAATCCAGTTTAGACCCAATGTTGATCCTATAAATAGTCAAAACAATATGCTACAGGAAAACACAAAGTATCAGGGAAAATTTGCTGTCAATAGCAGCTATTAACTATTAGATTAAAACATTCATAAACATAAGTCAAAGTGTCTTAACAACCAAGGATTAAGGTGCATGCAAGCAACCACTGCCATAAACATAAAAAATACCAAAATAAAATATTGTTTATGGTGTATACAAGCAACCATTTAGACATTTTGACAAGCTAAAAATAACATTAACCAAGGCTAATGACTTTCTTCCTTGGTTTTTTCTTCTTGGAACCTGGGACATGCATTGCAATACCCTTTCCTTATTGACATTGCTTCCACTTGCACTAGCAGGAACATTTGGCTCACTTCTTTGGCTTGCACCAGCTGCAACATTTGGCCCACTTCTTTGACTTGCACCAGCTGCAACACCAGCTGCATTGCTTCCACTAGCACCATCAACATTTGACCTTTTCCTGTTAATCTTTTCAACTCTTGGACCTGTGCAACTCCTAGAATTGTAACCATGACATACACACTTGTCACAAGTAACTGTCCTACCCTTTCTTGAAAGCTTGTTGTTCTTCACCATGCTCTCTGATTTCTCCAAGTTTGACATCCTTCTCTGTTTCCTTGGCCTACCTGGTTGAGGCTTGTGGAGTGGTGGAATGATTGTAGATGGAACATCACACCTAGGCCACATTTTTGGTCCCTTTATTGGCATAATATTGAATGAGTAAACTTGCTTCCATGTTTCTAGCCTGTAGCAAGGATGGACCCATGTCTCCGGTAACCCTGTTTCTTGCCTGTTTTGTACCATGTTCCAGTTTGCAGCCACTGCATGTTTTAGTCCTCCATGTTTCTGTGCCTTTGACTTTTGACACATGTAATACCCATGGGCATTTATTTCCATCTACTTTCCTGCAATTAGTTTACCTCCTTTTGTAACAACCGTGGTCTTAGCAGGTCAGTTTGACTGATAGTCTTGACTCGGTTGACGTTTATTTGGTGTGCCCTAGGTGTTTGAAGTGATATAAGTGTGATATAGGTGAGTTTTAGCACTAAATCCCTTTGTGTGGTGTTGTTTTTGTGAGTGAGTAATGTTGATATTTGGGAAAGTTTATTTTGGTCGCCTTTGTGGTGTAGAAATGACTTGTGAAGTTTTGGTATTTTTGTGTTTTTGCGTAACGAGTCTTCGTTCATGTATTTGAGCGTTAGCAAATTACGAGGAGGTTGTTTTTATATGTTATACATTTATAAAGGGTGAAAATCTATTTTTGGAAACTTTATTTTTGAAAATGATATTTTTTCGGTTTATCGTAAAATTAAGGTTTATCGCGAAAGACGTTAGGTTTCGATATGGGAATACATAAAATATGAAAAGTATGAGGTTTTGAGTGTAATAAATTAATTTTATAAAAAAAATAAAAATATATATGTATGTGTTATATAAATTCGGCTAAAAGGGATAAGGGGGAAAAGGAAACCCAATTTGAGTCCAAATATGACTCTATGGCCCAAGGATTATCCATAATTAATATAAATACAAACCAAACAACCCTCAAATGTTTTTTTTTTTTTTTTTTTTTTTATGTTTTTGCTCGTTCAAGGGAGGCCAAGGAAGAAGAAAAAAATTACGGTTTATAATTTGGAAGCAATAATCAAGAATCAAGGTAAAATTCTTAAAATAATTTTTCAATTGTTTGATTAATTATTCAAAATCATGTAATATTAAGTATGATAGATCTAGGTTTTGTAAGTTTCTGTAAATTAATTAATTAAAACATGTTGGGATCAATTAATGATTATATTATGATGATTGGTGAAGAGAATTGAGTGTAAAACACGTTAGTTTATGTGTTAGGGTTTGGACAGAAAACTATGGCTGTGAAGATGTGAGTGTAAATAACAGATGGTGAAGAGTTAAGTCACGAATTTTTGGTCTAAATTGAAGTTTAATGAAAGATATTTCCAAAAAGTCCAGCCACGATTGATTTCAAGGTCGGAAAGTTGGTCTTTTGATTTTTCTTTGTTAAGGTGTCAAAGCTGTCAAATCAGGACAGAATTTGGGTAAAACTTTGATAGTGTTTTGTGGTTGTAAAAGTGGTATTTTGACTAGCCCTTCTGGAATAGTTAAGTATTAGGTTATAATAGACTACCACGAAAAGGATTCAGGATAAAAACTTGTGGAAGTATTTTGTATTGATCAAAACTTTTTGGTGTGCGTTCAGATCCGAATTTGAGTAGTTGACAAGTTTGATTTTCTTTTGAGTACTTGTTTGTGTTATTGGTCCATGGCCTTCTGGGATTAGCTTCTATGCTTATGAGAGACCATGGTAAATTTTTGGTGTGAGTTGTTGAGCTTTATTTGTCGTGATTTTATGTGGGCGAATGTACCCAAAAATTCTGCGTTTTCTGATTTTAAGAGTACAAGGGATTAAATGAGTATTAAGTTATGGTAGTGGTTAGTATGGTGTCTAGGAGATCCATGGTGGGTCATATGAGTCTTTTGTAACAAACCGGAATTTTCCAAACTAATTTTTAATAATAAATGTCAATTTATTATTACCTAAATATTTATCTAAGCACACATGAGCTTGCATAACTATTTTCGGGAATATAAACCCGCACCCTATAGCTTACAGTAACTCATATCATGGTTTATCTCATTAGAAAACGTGAACATTTTGTTTTCTGACAATTACTGATCATTTACGAGAGGTATCTCGCACACAACACCACACGCGTACCAACATAATCTAGTAACGGCATAAACAATACTTATTATCCGGGAATCAAAAACCTTGTTTTTATACGACTTTTATAAAGACGCACTCGAAAATGATATCACTCATGCTCACTTCGACCCGGAAAACCCTGAATTAAACAAGAGCTCAACGAAACACAAGGTACACTTAAACCTATTAACCAAATACAACCTTTATTTGAATAAACTTTACTTTCTTTCTATACCTCACTTTTAATTTAAAACGTATATATTAAAAGAAAAAAAAAAGGAGATAAAACATTAAAATGTTTTCCATCTCTCTTATCCCCACAACTCCTCACCCACGCTCCTCTCTCCCTTCTGCCATCTTCATCCCCACCATCGGCTAAACCAGAGCTGATCCAAACGATGACACCAACACAACAAACAAAACGGTCCTAGCAACTACAGTCTGACCCTCTTGTCTTTCCCTCAAGATGAATGCAGTGATGAGTCACGTATGACGAGGATCAAGATAGAGTTTTTCTCAAAACAAGTAGTACTCGATTTCCAGTACCAAAATCATGACAAAGGCTTTCCTTATCTTTTCCTTTTATTGATACTCGATGCCCAGTATGATCCACACACTCTCACAGCTTTCACAAATATTGGAGCTCTCAAGATCGAGTCGATTAGTGTGTGGGTTTGCTGGGAAATCAGATTCGAGCCTTCCATTGATTCTCTACAAATCAATCTCATTCTGTAAGGATCTCAAACCTCTATTTTTATACTAGTTCAAATTTGTATATGTTTTCTTGAATCTCATATTTGTGAAAAATATTGCGACTCACGTGTATTTTTAGTGATGTAATTCAAATTTCGATTTCACCTGTGATTGTTTAGCCCTTCTTAGTTTTATTGTTGTTGTGTGGCAACTAATGTATTTCAAACAAGATAACTAAAACTAAAACAAAGATTAGCTTGGATTGGAAGTGCCTGTTTTAGTTGGTTAGTACACGCAATGACTGGTTTGGCCTAGTTATGTTCGCAATTGGTTTGGTGTCGTGGTCAGAACCTAACTCAACACAAAGGGGTTGGATCCTGCGTTTGTGTCTATATCAAAGTTTTGAAAAATGTTGTGTTAACCTTTTTTGGTTTAGCATACTTTAAACACTAAAAATGGTTTTAGTTGCTATTTCACTTTCAGTGTCTGGTATTTGGTTATGTGTCAAGACCTAATAGTGAGTAACTTGGCTATGTTTCTTTCTTTTACTCTGATTGGCAACCAAAAAGAGTGAGTTGTGAGTT
Source organism: Artemisia argyi (assembly GCA_030686995.1). Taxonomy (NCBI): domain Eukaryota; kingdom Viridiplantae; phylum Streptophyta; class Magnoliopsida; order Asterales; family Asteraceae; genus Artemisia; species Artemisia argyi. The sequence goes on from JARVZY010002049.1 coordinate 801,753, forward strand.
TGCAGCCCGAATGGGACTTTCGTATCAGCTTACTACAGCTCCAAATCTGCTTATTTTCTGCACGAAAAATAAAAAATAAAATAAGGGTACTTATTTTCTGCACAAAAAGGGGTGCTTTTGGCATATAAAAATTTATTTGGGCTGGTGTGCATTTATTTTGTTACTGGGCTGAAAGCCCACTTGTGTTTACTAAAGGGTGCGTGAGATACAAAATACACCAAAAATAATCTTTGCCAAATATTTTCACTTTCATATATTAGTCTAAAGATATATCATAGTAAGTAACAAATACAAGAGTGTAGTGTGATGCATACTCGGATCGTCATTTTAATCGGGTCACATTGGTTGCTTCATCGACCTACTTCACGATTCATTCCCGACTCACTCGACTCCTTTATACTCGACATTAATTTACGACATACTTTAAATCTACTAAACATATTTTATGAACATATCCTAAATTATACTAATAGTCAAAGCTTAATTTTCCACAGCATTAAAACTATGACAACTTATAATTTCCTTAGTACAACCTACAATAATTTACTTATACTCTATGATAATTAAATTTTAAACAAATAATACGACAACGGTTTATTATGACACTTAGCCATCTCATACAACTATAACATATACACGTGTCATGCTCAATTTTATAAAAATCCTACACTTATAACTTCTAAAATAAAATCAACACTTTAAAATATAATTTCTACACACTTTTATTATCAACTAATACTTAGTTTTAAACAACATTCTTATAATCCGACTTAATCAATCATTTACTTGTGATTGCTTCCCGTACATCATCTTTCGGTTACTGTCGAACTAAAGATTTATTCGTCTTTGATACTTTTATACTTAACACTTCCAAGAGCCAATACACAAACATTTAGCAAAACCGTTTTCAAACTTAAACGATGCCACACAAGCAACGACAACGCAACACTTTAAAAACTTTTGAGTTTAATTAAACTTCGTTGAGTCTTAAAATTAAACTTTAAACTAATCATGCCTTACTAATCTGGGTCGCGTGTTGGGCCACACTCTATTTGACCCACTTGGTTTACTACATACTCCATTGAGGTGAGTTCATGGCCCCTATTTTTACTTGTTTTATAACTGTTTTGGGGGAGAATACATGCTCGTTTTTAACTAAACTCAATTCTTGTTTATACTTAAACTTGTTACATGCTCTTACTTGAAACATGACTATTTACTTATTGCATACTGGATTACCTTATTATGGACACAAGTGTTAGTTTATAGCCCCACTTTACTTATACTTGTCTTTTTACAAACCTTGGGGTGAGAATCATGCAAGACATTTTCTGGACCACAAACAATAATTTATTTTCCTAAAACTATTGCGCAGTTAGCCTAAGCCCCTGAACCCATTGTTATGCCCACCTTCATGAGCCGTTAATTCCTGCTGGGAAGCGCGATTGATATAAATAGATCTATTGGGGGTGACTCCCCTCGTTCGGTTGGCCAGACGGGTCAATGCGAGCGTATATCAAGTCGGACTACGAGTGTGTTGGGTTAAACACTCGCTATGGGCCCCTGATTATTAATTACGTGCTACATTGTAGCGCACTGAACTGTCTAGCTTCGGTTGCATGCACTTAGTGCAAGCGGAATAGACTATTTACTATGTGACATTATATTCATTGTAATAATCACACACTCTACTCATGGTCCACAACTATAATTTTACTGTAAGGTAAATACTATTTTCATGACATTGTGAGCCACACAATGGTCACAAAACTCTCTATTGAACTCACAATACTACTGTTTTATTATAAACCTATGAACTCACCAACCTCGTGTTGACACTTTTTAGCATGTATTCTCAGGTTTAAGGCGATAGCTAACTATTGAAGGCTTTGGCATGGCATGGTCATAGACAACTTTGAAATGTATTTGGGATCGCTTAAACTCTTATATGGGCCTGTATTTCCGCACTATTTTTTAACGATGTAAATTTGAATATTTTTGATAATGAAAGTTATTTTACATGGTTGAGATAAAAACCGTTCTTTGTACTTGTGTTATGATACCGATTGAGTAGCACCCCAGTAACATGTATGCTTCCGCTGGACCCGATTTTGGGGGTGTTACAGATTGGTATCAGAGCCTTGGTTATAGAGATCTGGGTATATTTTAAAACCTAGACTATAACTACTTTTATAGAACCTAACCCTATGACCGCCACATGCCTGCCTGCCAAGCCTGCTGCCTTACTTATAATAAAACGTTTTCTTTTAAATTATGGAATGTATTACTAGTGTAACTGAGCTGAGTATTTCGAAATTCATTGAACCTCAGTGGAATATAGACTGATCACCTATATTCGGCCAGGGACAGTAGAACATAGCCTGATCACCTATGTTCGACTCAGAGGTGAATTTTGCGATACTGAGAGTAGTTATACTAGAATTATGTCAAGTTTGATTTTCTACTTGATTTATGAATGTTTCAAAACTTTCTGTGTGTGTATATAATCATTACATAACATGAACATTCACATCTACACACAACATACTAGCATCACAATACTTTTTCTCTTAACTAGGATACTCTTTTATCACAATACGGTTATGTTACAGTCACCTCCACCTCACACCCAACACTCAATCGATGTTGTACCTTCCACGTTAAGTACTAGTACACTACTGAGACAACCAACTGATTGTTAGTAGCAATCAACACCCTCTTTCAGGGTCGCACTCTGAACTCACCAAACTCCCTATTCAGCAGAAATGTTATGCCCAACAGGAACCTTAAGATCTTAAGGAGCAACCTGGACAACTATACTTGGAACAGACACCTAATCCTTCATGTATCCCTCGAGAATACCAGTTTTCTACCTTGCTACCCTGTTATAAGAAAACAAATTATGTCACTATTAACATACAAACTATTTTCAATTATTTTACAAACCATTTTGTGGTCATCCTACAAAATGTCTTACTGCTATTTCATGAAATCAAGATTTTGACCCTGCTACTATTTTATAAACAATAAACTGTTTTCCTACTGTCCTATAAACTGTTCTACGAATTATCTTTACAACTATTTTATCATAAATCGATTCATTACCTTACTACTATTCTATAAAACAATAATCAGTTTCGCTAGCATTTTATAAACAATATTACAATTATCCTTCAAGTCTTACTACACTTCACAAACTATTTTACTCCCCTATGAGCTCCTTACTACTAAATCACAAAACTAAACTACAATTTTGCTACAATTTTACAAATGATGAATTGTTTTCCTATTACTCTATAAACTATTGTACAATCATTCTATAAACAATCACCATGTGAACTATTTGCCCAATTGAAAAGCATTTTATGTTACTACCTTTTGGTACTCTTAAAGTAAAGTGAATACTTGCATTTATGAAATTCTCTTGATATTAAACATTGAACCCCACTCAGGCTTTACAACTAGACTCCATCATTAAGCACCTGAAATTTGTCGGAACGAACATACCTGACTACACATTTTTCCTTGACATCTTTGCTTTTTAAGGACTTTCCTTTTGGAAATGCGCTTATAGAAACCACAAAACTCGTAATGGTATTTTTTGTCCCGAGATACCCATTTTGATGTGCCAAAATTTATCTAGTCAAACTTTATTGAGACTTTTGTATATTAAAGAGGTGATTAAATGTTAACATTTAAGACATAGTTTTACCCACACCATGTTTAAAGACTGTTTTACTGAAATCATGAGCCCTCTATAGTCGCATCAGTTTACCTAACTACAAATTTTCAGCAAAGAATTTTGTATTACTCTCTCATTGAAAAATAGGAGCCCTTACCATCTCGTAAGACTCAAATCGGTTGTGAGTACCAACACCTATCCCTATCAACACAGTTCGTAGAAACTCACAAAAAGGTCATGAATTCACGTGGGGAACGTGAAGATGAATTCTCATGCGTATATACTCATCTCTTCTCGACCGTAATGGGTAACCTGAATTGAATCGCGAGGACGCGATTCCGTTTAAGGAGGTGTGACTGTAACAAACCGGAATTTTCCAAACTAATTTTTAATAATAAATTTCAATTTATTATTACCTAACTATTTATCTAAGCATACATGAGCTTGCATAACTATTTTCGGGAATACAAACCCGCACCCTATAGCTTACAGTAACTCATATCATGGTTTATCTTATTATAAAACGTGAACATTTTGTTTTCTGACAATTACTGATCATTTACGAGAGGTATCTCGCACACAACACCACACGCGTACCAACATAATCTAGTAACGGCATAAACAATACTTATTATCCGAGAATCAAAAACCTTGTTTCTATACGACTTTTATAAAGACGCCCTCGAAAATGATATCACTCATGCTCACGTCGACCCGGAAAACCCTGAATTAAACAAGAGCTCAACGAAACACAAGGTACACTTAAACCTATTAACCAAATACAACCTTTATTTGAATAAACTTCACTTTCTTTCTATACCTCACTTTTAATTTAAAACGTATATATTAAAAAAAAAAGGAGATAAAACGTTAAAATGTTTTCCATCTCTCTTATCCCCACAACTCCTCACCCACGCTCCTCTCTCCCTTTTGCCATCTTCACCCCCACCATCGGCTAAACCAGAGCTGATCCAAACGATGACACCAACACAATAAACAAATCGGTACTAGCAACTACAGTCTGACCCTCTTGTCTTTCCCTCAAGATGAATGCAGTGATGAGTCACGTATGACGAGGATCAAGATAGAGTTTTGCTCAAAACAATTCGTACTCGATTTCTAGTACCAAAATCATGACAAAGGCTTTCCTTATCTTTTCCCTTTATTGATACTCGATGCCCAGTATGATCCACACACTCTCACAGCTTTCACAAATATTGGAGCTCTCGAGATCGAGTCGATTAGTGTGTGGGTTTGCTGGGAAATCAGATTCGAGCCTTCCATTGATTCTCTACAAATCAATCTCATTCTGTAAGGATCTCAAACCTCTATTTTTATACTAGTTCGAATTTGTATATGTTTTCTTGAATCTCATATTTGTGAAAAATATTGCGACTCGTCTGTATTTTTAGTGATGTTATTCAAATTTCGTTTTCACCTGTGATTGTTTAACTCTTCTTAGTTTTATTGTTGTTGGGTGGCAACTAATGTATTTCAAACAAGATAACTAAAACTAAAACAAAGATTAGCTTGGATTGGAAGTGCCTATTTTAGTTGGTTAGTACACGCAATGACTGGTTTGGCCTAGTTATGTTCGCAATTGGTTTGGTGTCGTGGTCGAGAACCCAACTCAACACAAAGGGGTTGGATCTTGCGTTTGTGTCTATATCAAAGTTTTGAAAAATGTTGTGTTAACCTTTTTTGGTTTAGCATACTTTAAACACTAAAAATGGTTTTAGTTGCTATTTCACTTTCAGTGTCTGGTATTTGGTTATGTGTCAATACCTAATAGTGAGTAACTTGGCTTTGTTTCTTTCTTTTACTCTGATTTGCAACCAAAAAGAGTGAGTTGTGAGTTTGCAGCCCAAATGGGACTTTCGTATCAGCTTACTACAGCTCCAAATCTGCTTATTTTCTGCACGAAAAATAAAAAATAAAATAAGGGTACTTATTTTCTGCACAAAAAGGGGTGCTTTTGGCATATAAAAATTTATTTGGGCTGGTGTGCATTTATTTTGTTACTGGGCTGAAAGCCCACTTGTGTTTACTAAAGGGTGCGTGAGATACGAAATACACCAAAAATAATATTTGCCAAATATTTTCACTTTCATATATTACTCTAAAGATATATCATAGTAAGTGATGAGGCGAAAAATGATCCATTTTTAGGGGGTCATTTAAGCCCGAATCCGACTTTATTTGATCAAATATTACCCTAAATCGTTCCTATTGTGATTTTAGGTGTTTGGAGAGTGAATTCTGGAAAAGAGGCTATTTTGGACGTTTTTGGAGCATAAAGTGAAGAAAACGGCAAAGTACCAAAAATCCAAGCTGAAAATACAAGGTGACGGCGTCAAGACCAAAATCTTGATGGCGTCAGACATGAAGAATTAAATATCGAAGGTGGTGACGGCGTCAGATGGAGAGGTGACGGCGTCAAAGTGGCCAAGAATAATTTACCGTGGGTGGTGACGGCGTCACATAGGCCGTCATAAGTGGATCAAGGCCGTCCGAGGAAGTTTATGGCGGCGAGGTGACGGCGTCAGAATTAACTCTTGACGCCGTCAGACTGTTTTTCCTATATATAGTTTTCTAGTTTTTTTTCATTAGGGGAGAGAAGTTTTGGTGAAACCCTAAAGACGATTTTGGTGCCTCTTTCACAGGTTTTTCAAGGGTTCCAAACCCTTGAGACCTTGCATTGTAATTGAGATAAGTGTACTTTCAATTCAATCAATATGTCTATGTGTTGGTTGTTTATCTCTTGTTCTTGTCTCAATTCCACTATGCTAGGCTAGATCTCTCTTGTGTTTGCTTAGATCTAATGAAACCTAGATGTTGATTATGTGTTGATTACTTGTCTACTCTTGTTTTGAATGAATGATTTATATGTTAGGCTTAAGAAAACTGGCAGATCTCCAAATGGTAACATGCTTGAACGTCTTAAGAAACATGAACCGAGGCGTACTAGGTCTTTATTGGTTGTATTTAATGCATGAGCCACTGTTTACAATCCCTATAGTTGTGCTGGGTCATGGTGTGGGAGGAGATAAGAGCTCATAGAGTTGGGGAGTTATGTATGCCACCCCACGAATGGTATTAAGGAATACAACCCGTCATTCATACAAGTGTAACAAGTAATTAACATGTAAAAGATATCTAGGGAGTAATGAAGTCTAAGTAAACACAATTTCTCCAATTACTGCTCACAACCTTAGTTTAATTAGTTTAATTTCATTTTTATTATTTTATTTTGATTGCATCTTAGCTTTGGGTTAGTTGAATAGCAACTAATTCCGCCCACTCTTCCAAAACCAGTGATTTTACTTGCTTTAATAAAAATATAAAAATATAAAAATAATCATCTTTCACCTCTAGAACTATTAATTAGGTTTTCTAATCCTAGCGACACTATTCCTAAGCTGAACGATCAATCCCCCGGTACTTGTCACTATACTATACTACAACGATCAGGTACACTGCCTGGTGGGGGTTGTAAGCCTCGCGAGATCCCTCGAGAGGTAAAGCAAGGTGCGATTCCCACGCATCAAGTTTTTGGCGCCGCAGCCCGGGGAATAGTTATTGTCTAGGTTAGGATTTCTTTTTATTAGGTCTACTTGCTAGATTCCTTTCTAGGAAGATTTTTATTTTTATTTTTATTTTTAGATCTTCTTTAGTCTATCTTATTTCTTCGTGCCTTTGTTCGTAACTCTTTACCATCCGACATCATGGAAGGTGGTAACATCTTTGAACCCATCATCCCACCACAACAAAACCCACCATTAGAACCCCTTAGGCCCCGAACCTTAGGAGAGTATTCCCGACCTAGACACCAAGGCTACCGAAACACCATTGAGCTCACCGGAGCCAATGTGACCCCCTTGCGATCCGACACCATCCGGTTGGTGCAAAGCGGATGTGCATTCCATGGACTTCGTTCCGAAGATCCAAACCAACACCTTAAGGACTTCCTCAAAATCGTAGATTCCATAGATCTAGGTGTTGAGACTAGAGAGACAACCCGATTACGCCTGTTCCCATTCTCTCTACGAGATCAAGCTAGTCAATGGCTTGAACGTTTACCCGCGGGATCTATCACCACATGGGACAATCTCGCCAACCGCTTCCTCACCCAATTCTTTCCGCCGAAAAAAACTGCAATGCTTAGAAGGGACATTCTGATGTTTGAGCAACAGCGGGGTGAACCTTTCTACGAGGCTTGGGCCCGTTTTAAGGATCTCCTCCACAAGATCCCTCATCATGGCATAAACCTTTGGTTATTAGTTCAAATTTTCTACGACCATGTTGACTATCACACTAAGCGTACCATCGACAGAGCCCGGGAGGCAAATTGCGTGATAAGAATGCCGAGGAGTCATGGGCAATTATAGAAGAGCTCGCTGTCGATAATAATGAGATTTGGGAATTTAAACATACGGTAGAAGCGGCCATCAATGCAGTTTCGGCATCTGGAGGAACCACCGAAATCCCTGATGAACTCTTATGCAAACTTGAGGCAAAAGTTGACTATTTTGAGGAAAGGCAAAGGAGACCCTTAAGTCCTAGACAAGCTACTGTCAATTCTGTCTCAAGATCAACTTCGGCACCATTATCTGAATCACCTTCTAGAGAACATGTCGAAACTTTTCAAAGATACACCCCACCTTGCTCTCCTCCCAAGGAACTTAGCTCGGAATTTGAGGCTAGGATGAGAGAATATATGGCGACTCATTCTGATCGGCTTGCTAGATTCGAAGAAGTAGTTTATAAGCAAAAAGAGGAGATGCAGGAGAAAATGAATGAGATATTGGGTCTATTGGAGGAGTATGCCAATCAGAAAACCCCCGAACGAATACTGCTAAGGAAAGAAAGCGCCACTCCCACCACCCAATTTGTTAACTCCATCACCATTGTCCATAAAGATAACGAGAAGGTAAAAACTCCTGCTAAACAGACCTTAGGAAAACCGCCTGAGTCCCAACCTTTGAGTTACTACCTGAAACACGACATAAACAAAAATACCATAACAAATTGGATTAAGGATGATAGGCGTAACCAATCCTCCGAACAGGTTCCCGAAAAAGAGAAAGAAGAGGAAGATGAGTATGATACGCTTATTGGAGGATCAGTGGTCGAGAGGTTACTGGTACAGAAAGTGGCCACCAAGCAGGTAGCATGTGGGAATTTTGAATTACCAACGAGCATCGGGGACTTGAAACATCTTAGTGCTTTCGCCGACCAAGGATCGGAAGTAAATCTTATGCCCCTGACTATCTACATCCAACTGACGTCGAAGATGCCAATACCCACTCGTGTTAGGCTGTCTCTTGTTGGGCACTCGTACATATACCCCCTAGGAATAGCAGAAGATGTATTAGTCAATGTTGCAGGATTCATGTACCCCGTCGATTTTATGATCATTGATGATAAAGGGGATGGATGCATGCCGATAATCCTTGGGGCACCATTCCTCACCACCGCTAGGGCTGTCATTAAGTATGAAGATAGGAAGATTGAGCTTAAATCTAGGAAGAGAAAGATTAGCTTCCACATGACTCCGCGAAGTGGGCATGAGAATTTGAGTTGGAGAATGATTAAAAACAACATTGGCACGACGCCCATTCGTGTTCAGAATAAAATTCTTGCATGGGAGGCAAGAATCAAAAGCTATAAGAAAGCTAAGGATGAAAGAAGAAAAAGCAATGAGGTTCCGATTGAACTCAAACACACTCAACACGAAAGCACTCGTACACCGTTTGAGGAAGGGAACTTAGTACTCTTGAGACACTTAGAAACAACAATACCACCCGATAAACCAAGTCCTTGGTGGTATGGGCCATTCACAATCGAAGGATTGAGCCAGGATGGGGTAGCTAACTTGAGAAGCAAATTAGGTGGGAAGGTGATTGCGAGTATTGATAGACTGAGGCACTACCACCATAACAGTAATGATCGCAATTATATGGGGTACATCATTTCAAATGATGAGATCACGTAGTAACCCACGACTTTGAGTCTAGCTACAAGACTCGTAAATAAAGAAAAGCGCTTCTTGGGAGGCAACCCATGTTTTGTGTGATTTTTTTTTTATTTGTTTGATTATTATTTGCTTCCGTATGCATGTTTTATTTGTATTGTTGGTTGATCATGTTTCTCTACTAAAAAGTGGAAATACTTTATTATGTTGTTTAGACTAGTCTTAACTTCAACCTAGAGGTATTTTTGCAAAAGATAAGTGTAAGGGGAAACCCCAAATATGTTTTTAAGAAACAAACCGATCATGATTATCCACAATATTTAATGAACATGTATATTCGTAATTGTTAGAGTCAAATGCTTGTATTGAGTCATAATGAAGTTTTGCAGGATTTTCCAGGAAGTAGGACAAAGTTTTTCCAGAAATTTTCCGGAAACTTAACATAAGAATTTCTGCAGATCCATTCTGACGGCGTCAGAGGTTTGCTCTTGACGGCGTCAGGAGTTAAAATCTGGAAATTTTACCGGTTTTGTTTTTCTAACGGAGTCTTATGGTTTTTGTAAATTATTAAGTTTTATAATCTCCAGGAAATCTGCAAACTTCATTCCACAAGCATTATATCTTACTTTGTTTTCTAGGATTTAGTAACTTATATAGGATGCCGCCGATTTTACGCGAGGTTGCCTTGTCTACTTTTGTCAGGATTTACAGGTTATTTGTGACAAGAAGATGATTTATATTCTGGAAGGGAAGCTTTGATTGTTCGTTTTCTTGGAAGAAGATTTAACCTGGCCAAACTAAAATCCATACCGAGCGAATCAGGGGAGTATTTGATTTCATTCTCTTTACTTTTTAACTTTTACATTCTTTACTTGAACATTGGGGACAATGTTCATCTTAAGTGTAAGGGGAGGGTAAAAAGATGATACCTTACATATGCACTTTCGCTTGAGTTTGTTTTGTTTGATAGTAGATGAGTAATAAAACTACGAGAAATACTTGTTAGTGTAATTTTAGCGCCAAATTTAAAATTTTTTACAACATTTAGGAGTGAAACTTTAGCCATAGCAAGCGTCTCATGGATAGGAGGTTGTATGACTAGCACATAACCGTATATTCAGAAAAATTTTCCACCCAAAAATGTGAGGTTCGCCTTTAGATTTGATAGGAAAAGCATTTATTATTAGTGCTTATGAGTGTACCGGTAGCATTTAGATTCTAGAACTTGCGTTAGTGATGCATCCCGAGACCGCTAGTGAGACTACATTCGTGTAGTAGGATTTACTACATGATAAGAGGCATTAGGATCACCCTTGTGTTAAACCCGTATCATAATTACTTGACCATTTAAGTCATATTACTTGGCTAGTTAAGTCAACTAATTTTTCCCACACCCTTAGCGTTGTACTCATTTTTAGTACACGAAACCCCTAGTACACCCCTCCGAGCCTATCTTTTCGTTTCAAACTTTAAGCATTTTACTTAAAGGAAGAATTTGTTACACCCCACTTAAATGTACAACCAAATCGCCTTAGCCTTCCGTGTATGCGCTCATTTTTAGTGCATTATTGTTATTTGTTAAACCCTAAGTTAACTTTCTAATTGATTACATGGTTGCTAAGTCGAGTCATATCATTGTACATATTGTTTTGGGACGATTGGGACTCATGGGTAAGTACTTAATTTATGGAGTAATGGGGAAGAACATCACTTATTACCCCCATATGTACGTTAATCTTAAAAGTGCTCCAAGTGTTTTGATTTTGTTAATTCGAGTCATTAGATTAGTTAATTGTAAAGTATGTAAAGATTCAAGTGTAAGGGGAATTCTCATCCCCTATGATGTATTATTTTGGATGGTAGGGTAAGAGTGTATGCAAAAAAAAAAAAAAAAAAAAAAAAAAAAAAAAAAAAAATCGAAAAATCAAGAAAAAGAAAAAAAAATAGAAAAAGGAAAAAGAGAAAAAAAACATACGGACTACCATCCCGTTTTTATTTTATGTTTATTTTATGTTTTTGTTATTTTTTTTATTTATTAGCTTAAGTCGAGTCTAGTCTTGGCTTAGCAACGCCATCTTATACATGTAATTAACTAAGATTGTTAACTCGCCACCAGTAAAACTTCCTTTATCCAACCAAACCGTGTAATTCATATCCCTACACCTAACGTTATAACCCTTTAAAAGACCTCTTTGATAGTTTATCCTAGGTGCTTACGCCATGTGGTGGAGGTTTGATCCTTTCCCAAGCCTATGGTAATCTATTTTGCTATGACAGGTAGTGAGAGATATCTTCCATTTCCATAATGTTATATTACTTTATTACACCCGAGAGATGTGAGTATCTAAACACTATTTGTGAGGTGCTTGTATATGACCTCCGTGCTTGTCTATTGGTCTTTAGTGGAACGATTATTTGTTGTAATTACTTTTATATTAGTGTTAAATGACCCCTAACTCGTCTTTTGAGTAGAATAAAAGCTCATTTGCTTGAGGACAAGCAAATCTCAAGTGTAAGGGTATATGATGAGGCAAAAAATGATCCGTTTTTAGGGGGTCATTTAAGCCCGAATCCGACTTTATTTGATCAAATATTGCCCTAAATCGTTCCTTTTGTGATTTTAGGTGTTTGGAGAGTGAATTCTGGAAAAGAGGCTATTTTGGACGTTTTTGGAGCATAAAGTGAAGAAAACGGCAAAGTACCAAAAATCCAAGCTGAAAATACAAGGTGACGGCGTCAAGACCAAAAGCTTGACGGCGTCAGACATGAAGAATTAAATATCGAAGGTGGTGACGGCGTCAGATGGAGAGGTGACGGCGTCAAAGTGGCCAAGAATAATTTACCGTGGGTGGTGACGGCGTCACATAGGCCGTCATAAGTGGATCAAGGCCGTCCGAGGAAGTTTATGGTGGCGAGGTGACGGCGTCAGAATTAACTCTTGACGCCGTCAGACTGTTTTTCCTATATATAGTTTTCTAGTTTTTTTTCATTAGGGGAGAGAAGTTTTGGTGAAACCCTAAAGACGATTTTGGTGCCTCTTTCACAGGTTTTTCAAGGGTTCCAAACCCTTGAGACCTGGCATTGTAATTGAGATAAGTGTACTTTCAATTCAATCAATATGTCTATGTGTTGGTTGTTTATCTCTTGTTCTTGTCTCAATTCCACTATGCTAGGCTAGATCTCTCTTGTGTTTGCTTAGATCTAATGAAACCTAGATGTTGATTATGTGTTGATTACTTGTCTACTCTTGTTTTGAATGAATGATTTATATGTTAGGCTTAAGAAAACTGGCAGATCTCCAAATGGTAACATGCTTGAACGTCTTAAGAAACATGAACCGAGGCGTACTAGGTCTTTATTGGTTGTATTTAATGCATGAGCCACTGTTTACAATCCCTATAGTTGTGCTGGGTCATGGTGTAGGAGGAGATAAGAGCTCATAGAGTTGGGGAGTTATGTATGCCACCCCACGAATGGTATTAAGGAATACAACCCGTCATTCATACAAGTGTAACAAGTAATTAACATGTAAAAGATATCTAGGGAGTAATGAAGTCTAAGTAAACACAATTTCTCCAATTACTGCTCACAACCTTAGTTTAATTAGTTTAATTTCATTTTTATTATTTTATTTTGATTGCATCTTAGCTTTGGGTTAGTTGAATAGCAACTAATTCCGCCCACTCTTCCAAAACCAGAGATTTTACTTGCTTTAATAAAAATATAAAAATATAAAAATAATCATCTTTCACCTCTAGAACTATTAATTAGGTTTTCTAATCCTAGCGACACTATTCCTAAGCTGAACGATCAATCCCCCGGTACTTGTCACTATACTATACTACAACGATCAGGTACACTGCCTGGTGGGGGTTGTAAGCCTCGCGAGATCCCTCGAGAGGTAAAGCAAGGTGCGATTCCCACGCATCAGTAAGTAACAAATACAAGAGTGTAGTGTGATGCATACTCGGATCATCATTTTAATCGGGTCACATTGGTTGCTTCATCGACCTACTTCACGATTCATTCTCGACTCACTCGACTCCTTTATACTCGACATTAATTTACGACATACTTTAAATCTACTAAACATAATTTATGAACATATCCTAAATTATACTAATAGTCAAAGCTTAATTTTCCACAGCATTAAAACTATGACAACTTATAATTTCCTTAGTACAACCTACAATGATTTACTTATACTCTATGATAATTAAATTTTAAACAAATAATATGACAACGGTTTATTATGACACTTAGCCATCTCATACAACTATAACATATACACGGGTCATGCTCAATTTTATAAAAATCCTACACTTATAACTTCTAAGTGTATTTTTAAATACAAACACTTTTAAATAAAATCAACACTTTAAAATATAATTTCTACACACTTTTATTATCAACTAATACTTAGTTTTAAACAACATCTTATAATCCGACTTCATCAATCATTTACTTGTGATTGCTTCCCGTACATCATTTTTCGGTTACTGTCGAACTAAATATTTATTCGTCTTTGATACTTTTATACTTATACACTTCCAAGAGCCAATACACAAACATATAGCAAAACGGTTTTCAAACTTAAACGATGCCACACAAGCAACGACAACGCGACACTTTAAAAACTTTTGAGTTTAATTAAACTTCATTGAGTCTTAAAATTAAACTTTAAACTAATCATGCCTTACTAATCTAGGTCGCATGTTGGTGCCACACTCTATTTGACCCACTTGGTTTACTACATACTCCATTGAGGTGAGTTCATGGCCCCTACTTTTACTTGTTTTATAACTGTTTTGGGGGAGAATACATGCTCGTTTTTAACTAAACTCAATTCTTGTTTATACTTAAACTTGTTACTTGCTCTTACTTGAAACATGACTATTTACTTATTGCATACTGGATTACCTTATTATGGACACAAGTGTTAGTTTATTGCCCCACTTTACTTATACTTGTCTTTTTACAAACCTTGGGGTGAGAATCATGCAAGACATTTTCTGGACCACAAACAATACTTTATTTTCCTAAAACTATTGCGCAGTTAGCCTAATCCCCTGAACCCACTGTTATGCCCACCTTCATGAGCCGTTAATTCCTACTGGGAAGCGCGATTGATATAAATAGATCTATTGGGGGTGACTCCCCTCGTTCGGTTGGCCAGACGGGTCAATGCGAGCGTATATCAAGTCGGACTACGAGTGTATTGGGTTAAACGCTCGCTATGGGCCCCTGATTATTAATTATGTGCTACATTGTAGCGCACTGAACTGTCTAGCTTCGGTTGCATGCACTTAGTGCTAGCGTAATAGACTATTTACTATGTGACATTATATTCGTTGTAATGATCACACACTCTACTCATGGTCCACAACTCTAATTTTACTGTAAGGTAAACACTTTTTCATGACATTGTGAGCCACACAATGGTCACAAAACTCTCTATTGAACTCACAATACTACTATTTTATTATAAACCTATGAACTCACCAACCTCGTGTTGACACTTTTTAGCATGTATTTTCAGGTTTAAGGCGATAGCTAACTATTGAAGGCTTTGGCATGGCATGGTCATAGACAACTTTGAAATGTATTTGGGACCGCTTAAACTCTTATATGGGCCTGTATTTCCGCACTATTTTTGAACGATGTAAATTTGAATATTTTTGATAATGAAAGTTATTTTACATAGTTGAGATAAAAACCGTTCTTTGTACTTGTGTTATGATACCGATTGAGTAGCACCCCGGTAACATGTATGCTTCCGCTGGACCCGATTTTGGGGGTGTTACATCTTAGACATCCATCATATGTGTATTATATGGGTTGTAGCTTTTAGCTTGACCTTGTGTAATGTGGATTATTTTTGTGTGCTATAGATTGTGGATTTGTTTTGTGGAAGCTGCAGAGTTTAAGGTGAGTGTATAGTCCCATATTTTTACGTTGTTTTAAACTTGGGATGGGAATGATGCTTATCTTAAATGATTTGAATTACTGTGATTATGTGTATGCGTGTTAAAGAGCTCGGACTTTTAATGTTATCGTATTTATGCTATATGTGAACGGTGATGATATGATGTGTGATTCTGTGTGGTCCAATTGGGAGGGTGCTTACCCTGTTGCTCGTGCATACGACCTAATTGGAGAGTAGCAGCCCTACTCACTTTTATGCTGTGTGGTCTGATCGGAGGGTATTAATTTACCCATTTTATTTGAAGCGGGGGTCACGTTCTGGCCCGGTATGTTGTGAATTTGGATCGGTGGGCACGTTCCGCCCGATGGTTGCCTTATGTGTGATGTTGCCTTGTGAATGCATGTAGCTTATATGATAACAGTAATTATTTGTCCAGCTATATTTTATAATCACAGTGATTTTGGTTGCCTAGTGTGTTTGAGTCTTAAACCTATGAATCTCACCAACATTATGTTGACGTTTTAAGCATCATTTTCAGGTGAGCATTCTACGGTTATGATAGAAGGAAGTTATTAGAAGAGACCTTAGTTGCATTGGAAGTGGTTTATCCGAGCGTTTGGAGTTTATCATGTTGTTTTCTTTCGGGTATTGTTATGACACTTTGTGTCTATACTTTGCCATATTTATTGCATGTAGTTATTCTCTATATAGACACCATGTGTTGTGATGATATCCATGAAGTTACACCCTCGCGTTTCCGCCTTGGCGAGGTGTAACAGATTGGTATCAGAGCCTTGGTTATAGAGAATTAGGTCGTTGAACCTAGACTATAACCTAGGAGTCCTTCATATAGTTGCATTTAGGATCTATGTGTAAGTATAGTATTTATATGTCTATTTTCCTATATTTATGAGATGTTTTATTGAGTTTCAGACGTCTATTTTATCCCCTATACGTAGTATTGTATATATCGACTTTATTATATCGTCTTCCGCGCGTAAGATGCTTCGTTGGACTACCGTTGTCGCTATAGGATGTCAGAGAAGTGGTAGGATGAAGCAGACTAACCGCAGATTCCGAGTTCCCGATAGCATGTATCCATGTTCGGACAAGGAGAGGACGTTTATGGGAAACGTTGGTGGAGAAGAAGTGGAGAGGTTTGGAACCACGATGACTTTCGGAGATGGAGCCATTACCAAATACTCTTGGTAGTGTCCTCACTTCACATAGGAAGGAGAAGTGGTTTAGTCTAAATCTCGTGAGTTGTATGCTCTTTTGGATCATATGGAATTGGAAGAAACAAATAGAGATGGTTTTGCATTTTGTCGACTACCTCAACAGGTAGGAAACAGGAATGGGTGGTTGAGTAAAGAAGAAGGGGAGTTAGGACGGAATGGTGTGGATTCGGATCAAGAGTCCACAGCGAATAGTAAGTTGAATTGATCTGAGTGGGAAAAAAAGTGCGAGAGTGGAGTTTGAGCCATTATGCGACGTCTTTTGTTTTGTGTTATGTGTTGGAATTCGTATATTTTCTTTTGCCGTCTGGAGCCATGTTGGAGCGTGATTACTCTTGGATATTGGATCGACCTTATTCAAGTGATTTTGATTATAGAGTTTATGTGATCTTTGGAATTGTTCCATGCGAGATGATTGTTTGCGACATCTTTTGTTTTTGTTTACGTGATTGTTTGCATAATGTGTTGTCATAGGAGGGAGTACACTTGTGAAAGGGGGCATAGATAATTATGGTGGCCAACATAATTATACATGCGTCACAACACCGGTGGATTTGCAAGTATGATGGCTTGGATTGCATGGTGTATTAGGTGCTATGTGGTATATGTGCATTATCATTGAGATGTGTGATTTTGGAAGTAAGTATGCGTGTGGAATAGGCTTATAACTATGGTCGCGAACATAATTATAAGGGTATCACACACGTGGACTTATGACCATTATTGTATTGATTGATGTTAGTTCTTATATGTTGTGGTAGATGGTATGCGATATCATGTTGGTGATGGCTGTATGGTTAGAGAAGTATTCTCTTAACCGTTTGGGCAGTCGTTATATGTTGGGGGTGTAGGTGGTAAGATTCCATCCTACCTATCATATGTTGATACCTCAATTATCGGTGGGTAATTATGTTGTGGTATTTAAGTTGATTCGTTTGTGAGACACTCAGTTTGTATACCAAATTCTTGGGTTGGCATTCCTATTCGTACCATGATGGTACAGATGCCATATTCTTTCTATTTGACGTCGTGATAGGTGTTGGGTAATCGAATTCCTTTTTGTTGAATATTGGTTCATTTCTTTGGTTATTCCTTACATTTATTCCTCAGATGAATGTTATACTATTCTTCAAGTATTGTTGGTTCGTGACAAGTTGGTGTGGATATTTGAATCCCTCATTTACACACACCAATTGAATTTCGTGACATGTTTTGTGACCTATTAGTATCGGTGTTTTTCTATGATTTTGGTTTGATTGTTGTACGAATGAGTCTTTGCGTTCTTCTCTTGGTTTGCAATGTATTTGCATGAGTGTTCACTGGTATGAGTTCGTTTGATGATTATTTTGATTACGTTATTCCTCCATGTTTTTCGCATTTGTATAAGAGGTTGAGTTAAAGTCCTTATGGTATTTTAAAATTCGTTTTGGGTATTTCAAGGTCATTTGTTGGAAACTATTATTTTATGGTGAAAATGAAGTGTGGAAAAGAATGGTTATGTTGATGTCTTACCAAAAAAAAAATGGTTTATAAATATTTTATAAAAAAAATGTATAAGTTTAAGATATGTCTTGTGAAAAAACGGTGTTCATTTGTTTTTGGGAAGGTCGAGTAAGGGAATAAGAACTGTCTATGGTTCTCATTTGCCAAACTTGTTATGTATTTGGTCATCGAGTGTTTCTTTCGTTGAGGTACGTTTGTGAATGTTTTATGGGTACGTGTATTTTATATTTTCTTTGTATGGGTTTTCATGAACATTTTATCCGTGTCTACTATTATTGGGGAAAATTTCTCGTTGTGTTTTTCTAGCTTTGATTTTGATGTTCGTTACTTCGCTAGTCGGTAATTCGTACCCCTTTTGAGTTCGTTAATATACGCTTTAGTTCGAACGGTTTCATGGTTCGCGTCGTTTACTTAGGATATATTGTTGTTTTGATAATTAATTTGTTCGTTGAAGAGGAATAGGGTGTTTGCCAAGTTGTTCAAGTGAGAAGTTCAGCTTCAAGATGTACGTTCTTCAGGCATCGCGGAGGTAGAAGAACAATATGAGGAACTATGTGATACGTGACTTAGAGTTGGGGAGTAGAACTTGGAGATGATATTTGTATGGAGCAGAAAGTGTTATCTACATAGATCATAAGAATCTTTAGCATATATTTGACAAGAGGTTAATATGTGTTGAAGAGAAGTTGGGTGTGGAATTTCTTAGTGACTGCGATTGTCTGATTCGCCATTGTCAAGGGAAGGAGGACATCGTGGTAAGAGTGCTGAGCGGGAGTGAACGAGTGAAACTTAGATGTTTGTGAGCAATGATTATGATAATTCAGTTCGGAGTTAAGAGGATGATACTGACAGCTTAGAGAGAGGGGTTCAAGGATGAGGACATGTAAGAAGAATGATTACTTGGTTTAGACCAGTAAGTGGAAATGAACGAAGATGGAGGAATGTACTTTGGGGACCATCTATTCGTTCTATTGAGAGGAAGTGTAAGGACAGCAGTCATGCAAGGTATTTGATACATCCGAGAATGGATAAGACATATCATTACCTTTGCAAGAGATGTATGGAGGAGTAGGCGAGACTTTTCGCTCGGTGAGTTGGTAATGAGCCATGGGGTGTCGCGTTGATCATCAAGAAACATGATGAAATACTTACTTCGTGATAGTGGTAAACGTGTTATGGAGTCTTGAGAATGCGTATGTAGATGAGTGCGACTTATCATTCACTAATGAGTGAATTAAGTGAGCGTACAAATCAGGCGTTGGATGGTGAGCTGAGAGCATGTGTATGTTTGATTTTGGGGGAAGTCGGGGTATACATTTACCCTTAGCTGAGTTCTCCTATATCAATAATTATCATTCTAGTATTGAGTATGTGTCGTGTGAAAAGTTGTATGGAAGGTAATGTAGGTCACCTGTTATGTGGGCAAAGGTTGGAACAAGCCAACTAATTGGTCCTGAACTAGAAAGAGAGACTACAAATAAGGTTTTCTGACTGAGGAAAGACTTAAGGCAGTAAGAGATCGCCAAAAGAGTTATGTGAATTATTGCTGTAAGCCTTTAGAGTTTGGTGTTGGTGATATTGTGAGGTTAAAGGTATCTCCTTGGAAGGGTGTTGTGCATTTCGGTAAGAAAGGCAAGCTAGCACCGAGATACGTAGGACCATTTGGGATTTACGGAAAGGATTGGATTTGAGACATATCGGTTGAATTTGCTTGAGGAGTTAAGTAGAGTGCATGATACGTTTCATGTATTTAGTTTGAAAAGTGTTTGACGGATACTAGTCTGCATGTGCCATTAGATGAGATTAAGGTTGACAAGACTCTTCGTTTTGTTGAGAAACCTGTTGAGATTATGGATCGAGATGTTAAGGGGTTGAAGTGTGGTGAGATAGCGTTGGTAAAGGTATGGTTGGATTTTAAGCGTGGTCCTGAGTTTACTTAGGAACGTGAGGATCATATGATATTCAAGTACTCAAATTTGTTTGCGGATGTGGTTGGTGAGCAGGTCATTTGTAGTTGGATTTAGATCGTGGATGTTAGATGCGGGGTGTTCATAAATGCTTTGTTTTATGGGTATCTGTTATTTGTGCGTGCGTCTTGCGGTTACCATTTGGCTTTTCATTTGGTTCGAGAGTATCGTACCTAATCTGTGAGAAGTCGTTTGGATCATTAGTGTCATTGATCAGGGATTGTATCTATTTGCATGTATCGTTGGAGTGACGAAATGTTTTCTATTGTGTGAATTCGGGTATTTAGTCGGTTCACATTTTTGTGGTTCTTTCTCTGTGATTTTATGGAGTGGTGTTTTTCCGCGTAAATATCCATAAATTTTCTTTTGCTGATGCTATTGGTGAGACGAGTAGTTGAAATCTCGGGACGCGATTTCCCTAAGTGGGGGATGATGTAACAACCGTGGTTTTAGCAGGTCAGTTTGACTGATAGTCTTGACTCGGTTGACGTTTGTTTGGTGTGTCCTAGGTGTTTGAAGTGATATAAGTGTGATATAGGTGAGTTTTAGCACTAAATCCCTTTGCGTGGTGTTGTTTTTGTGAGTGAGTAATGTTGATATTTGTGAAAGTTTATTTTGGTCGCCTTTGTGGTGTAGAAATGACTTGCGAATTTTGGTATTTTTGTGTTTTTGCGTAACGAGTCTTCGTTCATGTATTTGAGCGTTAGCAAATTACGAGGATGTTGTTTTTATGTGTTATACATTTATAAAGGGTGAAAATCTATTTTTGGAAACTTTATTTTTGAAAATGATTTTTTTCCGGTTTATCGTAAAATTAAGGTTTATCGCGAAAGACGTTAGGTTTCGATATGGGAATACATAAAATATGAAAAGTATGAGGTTTTGAGTGTAATAAATTAATTTAATAAAAAAATAAAAAATATATATGTATGTGTTATATAAATTTGGCTAAAAGGGATAAGAGGGAAAAGAAACCCCATTTGAGTTCAAATATGACTCTTAGGCTCAAGGATTATCCATAATTAATATAAATACAAGCCAAACAACCCTCAAACGTTTTTTGTATGTTTTTGGTCGTTCAAGGGAGGCCAAGAAAGAAGAAAAAAATTAGGGTTTATAATTTGGAAGCAATAATCAAGAATCAAGGTAAAATTCTTAAAATGCATGTTCAATTGTTTGGTTAATTATTCAAATTCATGTAATATTAAGTATGATGGATCTAGGGTTTATAAGTTTCTGTAAATTAATTAATTAAAACATGTTGGGATCAATTAATGATTATATTATGATGATTGGTGAAGAAAATTGAGTGTAAAACACGTTAGTTTATGTGTTAGGGTTTGGACAGAAAACTATGGCTGCAAAGATGTGAGTGGAAATAACAGATAGTTAAGAGTTAAGTCACGAATTTTTGGTCTAAATTGAGTTTTAATGAAAGATATTTCCAAAAAGTCCAGCCACGATTGATTTCAAGGTCGGAAAGTTGGTCTTTTGATTTTTCTTTGTTAAGGTGTCAAAGCTGTCAAACCGGGACAGAATTTGGGTAAACGTTTGATAGTGTTTTGTGGTTGTAAAAGTGGTATTTTGACTAGCCCTTCTGGAATAGTTAAGTATTAGGTTATAATAGACTACCACGAAAAGGATTCGCGATAAAAACTTGTGGAAGTATTTTGTGTTGATCAAAACTTTTTGGTGTGTGTTCAGATCCTAATTTGAGTAGTTGACAAGTTTGATTTTCTTTTGAGTACTTGTGTGTGTTATTGGTCCATGGCCTTCTGGGATTAGCTTGTATGCTTATGAGAGACCATGGTAAATTTTTGGTGTGAGTTGTTGAGCTTTATTTGTCGTGATTTTATGTGGGCGAATGTACCCAAAAATTCTGCGTTTTCTGATTTTAAGAGTACAAGGGATTAAGTGAGTATTAAGTTATGGTAGTGGTTAGTATGGTGTCTAGGAGATCCATGGTGGGTCATATGAGTCTTAGACATCCATCATATGTGTATTACATGGGTTGTAGCTTTTAGCTTGACCTTGTGTAATGTGGATTATTTTTGTGTGCTATAGATTGTGGATTTGTTTTGTGGAAGTTGCGGAGTTTAAGGTGAGTTCATAGTCCCATATTTTTACCTTGTTTTAAACTTGGGATGGGAATGATGCTTGTCTTAAATGATTTTAATTACATTGATTATGTGTATGTGTGTTAAAGAGCTCGGACTTTTAATGTTATCGTATTTATGCTATATGTGAACGGTAATGATATGATGTGTGATTCTGTGTGGTCCAATTAGGAGTGTGCTTACCCTGTTGCTCGTGCATACGACCTAATTGGAGAGTAGCAACCCTACTCACTTTTATGCTGTGTGGTCCGATCGGAGGGTATTAATTTACCCATTTTATTTGGAGCGGGGGTCACGTTCCGGCCTGGTATGTTGTGAATTTGGATCGGTGGGCACGTTCCGCCCTATGGTTGCCTTATGTGTGATGTTGCCTTATGAATGCATGTAGCTTATATGATAACAGTAATTATTTGTCCAACTATATTTTATAATCACAGTGATTTTGGTTGCCTAGTGTGTTTGAGTCTTAAACCTATGAATCTCACCAACATTATGTTGACGTTTTAAGCATCATTTTTAGGTGAGCATTCTAAGGTTATGATAGAAGGAAGTTATTAGAAGAGACCTTAGTTGCATTGGAAGTGGTTTATCCGAGCGTTTGGAGTTTATCATGTTGTTTTCTTTCGGGTATTGTTATGACACTTTGTGTCTATAATTTGCCATTTTTATTGCATGTAGTTATTCTCTATATAGACACCATATGTTGTGATGATATCCATGAAGTTACACCCTCGCGTTTCCGCCTTGGCGAGGTGTGACACCTTTAATGATATTTATCTGATTAGTAGTCATATTATCCTTTCTAGCCTTTTTTGTTGACCCAGATAGTTGACTAAGCCCATCTGCTACACTAGGCCCAACACTAGGCCCAACTTGTTCCTTTTGAGCTGCACTAGGCCCAAAAGTTTCAACTGAAGCCAACTGACCAAAACAATGTGCTCTGACTCTTTCTTTATCATTCTTCACTATTTTAATTTCTCTTCTAGTTTCAATTGAGTGCCTTTTTATCAACTGCTTAACTTCTGCTGCACTACCAAAATCTTGGCCAACATAGAAGTAGGTTTTGTAAATCCTACCTTCACTATTACTCTTTGATTGTTTCCTTAATTGCTTGAGTTTAATCCTCCTAGCCCTATCAAAGTCATCTTCATTCTCAGACCCACTTATAAACTCATCATTGTCAAACACATCATCAATATCAACATCAACATCTTGTACACCATTGTCACTATCACAACCATGAAACTCTGCTTCCAAATCCACATTCAATCTGAAATTCTCCATGTCCACATCAACATCTTCCATATCATTGTCTCTATCTGCAACGTACTTAGTGTCACACCCCCAAAATCGGGTCCAGCGGAAGCATACATGTAGCTGGGGTGTAACTCAATTGGTATTACAATACAAGTTCAAAACTGGTTTTCACTTCTATCATTTAGAATAAAATCATTTAACCAAAAGTATTGAATTTACATCGTTAAAATATAGTGCGGAAGTAGGCCCGTAAAATAGTTTAAAATGTTCCCCAAGTGAATATCAGAGTCTTCTATGACCATGCCATGCCCTGCCAAAACCTCCAGTAGCGTGCCATTGCTTAAAACCTGAAAATACATGCTAAAGAGTGTCAACACGAGGTTGGTGAGTTCATAAGTTTGTATAAAAACAATAGTGTTGTGAGTACAATAGAGAGTTTTGTGACCATTGTGTAACTCACAATGTCATAAAAATAAAGTTTACCTTACAGTAAAATCAGAGTTGTGGACCATGAGTAGTATGTGTGATCATTACAACAAATATAATATCACATAGAAAAATAGTCTATTACGCTAGCGCTAAGTTCATGCAACCGAAGCTATAACAGTGTGCATTCTCTAGAAGCATGTTAAATATAAAGGCCCGGCAAGTGTTTATCCCGTTACACTTGTAATTCGACATGTTATACGCTCGCGTTTGCCTATCCGGTCAAACCGAACGGGGGAGTCACCACCAATAGATCTATTTATAACATTCGCGCTTCCCAGCAGGAATTGACGGTTCATGAGTTTGGGCATAGTGGGATTCAAGGGCTTAGGCTAATCCGCGTAATAGTTTAGATAAAACATAAGTTTCAGTATGGTCCATAAAAGTGTTTGCATAAAAGCAACAGTTCATAAAGTGTGTTGCATAAAAGCAATAGTTCATAAAGTGTGTTGCATAAAAGCAAGAGTTCATAAAGGGTGTTGCATAAAAGCAAGAGTTCATAAAGTGTGTTGCATGTTTATAAAACGCTTGTGTATGCGAGAAAATAATCAAGTATGCAACCGATATACACATAGGTGCATTTGAATAATCAATCAAGTATCCAGAGAAACAGTAGTGTTTAAGTATGCAATTTCGCATTCAAATAAACAATCATTGAGTTTAGTTAAAAAAATGAGCATGTATTCTCCCCCAAAACAGTTATAAAAACAAGTAAAAGTAGGGGGTATGAACTCACCTGGTGCGATAGCTATGATGACAAAAGTGGATACACTGAAATGAGGCACGATCTCTAATCGCAACCTAATATGAATGATAGTTTCTCATGTAAGAAACGAAATGATGCTACACATGCAAGTACGTATGTTCTCGATACCACTCGTTAGTTTTGAAAATAGTGTTTATCGTCAAAAATTACATTTTTGACGTCTCGTTAAGTTAATAACCACTTTTCATGTAGTTGTGTTGAAAAGGTACTCCACGATCCTCGTTTGGTGTTTTATCGGTAAATATAAGGTTTTCGCCGCAAAAATAACGTTTTCATTACTTGAAAATATGACCAAAATGGCCTCGCAAAACTAGTCGCGAAATATTGTAAGTTAAGTGTTAATGGTCAAGCTCGGCATTTTTGAAAACCTTGTAACAATATCTTGAAGTCGTGTTATTTAACTTTTGGCTATACGGGTCTTGATCAATGAGAGAATCGACTCTTATTGTTGCTATTTGAAAATATTATGTTCAACACTTAGAAAATTTCATTATAGCAAAGCTGTCAAAATATATAGTTTATCGGGTATATAGATGAGGTCGTAGTTTATTCGTTACAAGTCCAATGATCAAACGGCCAATTGATTTGAAAAGCTTGCTGGGAGATCTTGATTTCATAAAACTACGGCTCGGACTCAAACTGATCCGATCATAAAGAAAAACAGCCGTGAAAGTGGTGTCTCGCAAAGACAGTTTACGTCAAAACTCTATTAGTGTACAAAGCTGATGGAAATATATATATATCGTCGGATTTCAAACACTTGTATCTTTTTCGTTATAAGCCCGTTTTCTATGTTCTTTATATCCCCGCGAAGGTAATCAACTATACTTTAGGTTTTTCAAGGTCTCGGCTAGTCAAGATATCATTTAATCTCAGTTTTCTTAGCTAGAAAAATCGGGACAGATTCAATATTTCAGAAAATATAGTTTTCGTCGTAAATCTTGAAAATAGCATATCTTTTTCGTCGTAACTCGGATTTTATCCCCGTTTTCGGCCATAGTTTCGTCTCGGAATGTATTTTCTAAACCTTTGGTCCAAAGTTACCCAAAACCCACTGATTTTCCCACGTTTCACAAAAAAGGGACAGTAGCTTTTATATAGTTGTAAAAATCAACTTTCCTAGTTCAAGGGTTGTTCAAAGCTTAACCAAACTATCTCAAATCAACACCACAAATACCCAATCCTACCATACACCTTCTTAGGGTGTCATGGGTTCCTAGTCTTCACCAAAAATGGTGGATCTCATGAGATTGTTAATAAAAATTATAGATCTATGTTTATAAAAACAAAATGAGTAATAAGTGGCATGGATCTTACATACTTGCATGTTTTATCCATATATCTTGAAAATACATAAAAATATAAAGTAAATGAAAGTATGAAAAGATCAAAAATGTTTTTGAAGCTTACTTGAAGATTTGAGGTGATTTGATGAGAAATTGATTAATAATCTTGGGTTTTTACCACAAAACCCCAACTAGATCTTGATTAGGACTTGATTCAACACTTGATCTTGAAAATTTTATGGATTCTTCTTATGTTTGTTTCTTGGTCGATCCATACACACAAGGATGGGGAGAAGAGAGTGTTTTTGGTGCTAGGTTTTGGTAAGAATGAAAGAAAAATGAAGTAGAAAAAATATCATAAGTATATATATATATAATTTGGTCAAAGTCTTGGTCAAAAAGTGGTCCAAGGGGGGGACATGGGGAGGCAAACATGGAGGGAAAAGGGGGGCTTGTTGGTGGCTCATTAAATGAGCTTGTCCCCTATTTTAAGTATTAGTTAGATCTTTTGTGTTTTAGGTGTTATCGGGTACCGAGTTAACTAAAAATAAATGTTACCGAGGTAAAATAAAATACGACGAAGTTGTAAAAGTTGTAAAATATTATTCCTGAATGATAATCGGGTGTTGAAATAATTATCGTTTTGAAATAACTCAAACCGACGGAGTAATAAGCTCCGACCGTAAAATGTAGCCATTGGTTTCAAAACACCGGGTAAATTAATAATATAATTTTTATATTATTATTATGAGTATGTAAATATGTTAGGATCATAGTCGGGAGTATTGGGTATACGTTAGTAGTAAAACTGAGTGGTATCGTTAATTACCAATTAAACATACGTAAATGGAAATAATGCATATCCGTGTAGGTTCTCAAGTGATGATGATGTGTAGACTATTCCAGTCTATATCAAGTGTCATTAATGAATGATGCATGAATTCGCAGCTAAACCTAACTGGTTACGCGAATTTAAAGACTCGTAAACTCAGTTTACGAAAAGACGAACGTTGATCATGAATAGTGATTTCCCTTCGGGAATGAATAGTGTCACATGAATAGTAAAATTTCTGAACGCTTCTCAGAATCACAAACTGACTTCGAAAATGATGAATAGTAAAATGATGAATAGTGACCGGTGAATAGTAATTGATGAATAGTAACCGATGAATAGTGAATAGGAGAAATGTCCCAAAAATGCGGGTTGTTACAGTCTCACCCCCTTAAAAGGAACTTCGTCCCGAAGTTCAGTTTGTGTTGGTCTCTGGAGTGGTATTGGTGAAAAGATGATGATTCTTATCGTGTGAGCTATTGAGCTCTAACAAGGTTCAAGTCTGACGGCCACCAGGCCTACTCTGTCAGAAATGTTGAATGGTCCAGTGTATATCGGGTTCATGAATGCTTACTGGACTAGAGAGTTGGGCTTTTCCAAATTTCAATCCGTCAATGGATGTTGGCACTTCGACGATAAAGTGTCTCAAATGATGTAGTCCCTAAGCTCGTGTGGTAACTATGGTTGCAACTGAATTTGATTTATGGCAAATGGTTAATCCAACCATTTCTAGTGTCAATCACACCCGATTTGGGTATATCTCCCTATGTTTGAATCAACCTCCAATTCCGACCATTGGTCTGAAGATAATAGGGGGTGTAGTTCCAAAAGAATCTTAATGAAATCGCTAGGAGTTTGAGCTGAATCAAATTCCTCTATTAGGGATAATTGAAATGGGTATCATGAATCTTGTTTTGGAAAGACTTACAAGGTTAAGTCCGTCAAAGGGTGTTGTTGGAAATAATAGATTAGGATAAGGTTGTGATCCTCCGCAGGATGTCATGGATTGAGTTTTTCTCCACCTACGATGCTTAGTCTCCATTACTAAGATTTTCCCCAAGTTATAAATCACAAACCCCTAAAGGTATAAGAGTTGTAATATAGTGATTGATTTTCAAAGTTTGTTTTGGAGATTGGGTGTTTTGTTCATAAACCTTCCCTGAGTAAATAAATTTACAACTTCAAGCAACCGGCTTTCCAAGTAACCCTTTTTTTTTTCTCGATGTTTCAAAATTTAGTAGTTATGCAAGATAGGACTATTTTCAATATAAAGTGGATAGTATGGTTTACCAAAGATTGTTGTTTAAAATTTCCTAACATTCAATAGTTTTGTGAAAGGTTAACCAAAAGGAATTTGCTTGTCAAAATAAGTGCCTCAGAAAAGTATTTCTTACAAGATATATGTTTTGTATAATGGTAGTTTGGAGAAAAATCCATTTAGAGTGAACGTATCAAGAGGATAAAAATAGCCAGGTATGTATGTCTGCACAAATGCATAGGTGTCTAACATGTTTGAATAAAGTCTATTGGTGAGGACATGTTCAACTGAAGGTTCTATAGTCTTGGTTAGGAGGTTGGATGTATCTCTATAGTGTTGCTCAGTGAGCATTCGCATCGAAACTAATCTTGTAATTCAGTCAAGCCAATACTTTCCAGATGGGGGAATTGTGGCAATCAGGCCAGTGATAGTGGTTCGATTGGTTTTGTGGTATCCTGAGATTTCTGTTGAGTTTTGAATGGTTTCAATGTTCCGAGGGATCCTCCTTTTAGATGGTATGGAAAGTCTTTCCTAGGGAGGTCTTTGATAATATCCACTTATCAATATATGGAGTAGTGAGGGATGAGTGACATCGGAGTCTATAGAGTGTTAGCTAATTCCTTATATATGGGGATGGGGAAAGGAAATGATAAGGAGGGTGAGAAGGGGAAAGATTGTGACAACTGCGACAAAATGAGATTGTGATAAAAGAAAATACTGTGATATAAATGTATCGTGCATAAACGTAAATGTCTATGAGATGACCAGTTGGCGTGCTTCCAATCGGTGGTTAACGAGATGGTGAAAAGTATGAATGTTCTGCCAACGAGTGTTTACACATACGTAAATGAAACATTTGGAAATTGAGTAGAGAATTCAATCCAGACAGAATTTTATTATAACCATTCTCAGTATTGCAAAATTCATTTCTGAGTCAGACATAGGTGGTCAGCCTATATCTCACTATCCCGGGTTGAATATAGATGACCAGTCTATATTCCACCGAGGTTCCATGAATTTTGAAATACTCAGCTCAGTTATACTAAGACTATGTCCTTCCCAAATACCAAGACGTTCTGAAAGACAAAAGCAAGTGACCAAACTCGAGGTCAAATTATGAAGCTATGCAAGGAAAAGCATAACGTGGTGACATATACGATACATGAGCATGCTTATATGAAAGACAATTATAGTAATCAACTATAATAAGTGAATATAACATATCAGATAATGAGACACAAATCTCATCACCTATGTCAGCAACTAACCACAAATGAGGCTTCAGCTTGGCAGGCAGGCACGTGACGGTCATAGGGTTATGTTTTTGTGGAAGTAGCTATAGTCTAGGTTTTAAAAACACTTAGTTCGCTATAGCCAAAGCTCTGATACCAATCTGTCACACCCCCAAAATCGGGTCCAGCGGAAGCATACATGTAGCTGGGGTGTAACTCAATTGGTATTACAATACAAGTTCAAAACTGGTTTTCACTTCTATCATTTAGAATAAAATCATTTAACCAAAAGTATTGAATTTACATCGTTAAAATATAGTGCGGAAGTAGGCCCGTAAAATAGTTTAAAATGTTCCCCAAGTGAATATCAGAGTCTTCTATGACCATGCCATGCCCTGCCAAAACCTCCAGTAGCGTGCCATTGCTTAAAACCTGAAAATACATGCTAAAGAGTGTCAACACGAGGTTGGTGAGTTCATAAGTTTGTATAAAAACAATAGTGTTGTGAGTACAATAGAGAGTTTTGTGACCATTGTGTAACTCACAATGTCATAAAAATAAAGTTTACCTTACAGTAAAATCAGAGTTGTGGACCATGAGTAGTATGTGTGATCATTACAACAAATATAATATCACATAGAAAAATAGTCTATTACGCTAGCGCTAAGTTCATGCAACCGAAGCTATAACAGTGTGCATTCTCTAGAAGCATGTTAAATATAAAGGCCCGGCAAGTGTTTATCCCGTTACACTTGTAATTCGACATGTTATACGCTCGCGTTTGCCTATCCGGTCAAACCGAACGGGGGAGTCACCACCAATAGATCTATTTATAACATTCGCGCTTCCCAGCAGGAATTGACGGTTCATGAGTTTGGGCATAGTGGGATTCAAGGGCTTAGGCTAATCCGCGTAATAGTTTAGATAAAACATAAGTTTCAGTATGGTCCATAAAAGTGTTTGCATAAAAGCAACAGTTCATAAAGTGTGTTGCATAAAAGCAATAGTTCATAAAGTGTGTTGCATAAAAGCAAGAGTTCATAAAGGGTGTTGCATAAAAGCAAGAGTTCATAAAGTGTGTTGCATGTTTATAAAACGCTTGTGTATGCGAGAAAATAATCAAGTATGCAACCGATATACACATAGGTGCATTTGAATAATCAATCAAGTATCCAGAGAAACAGTAGTGTTTAAGTATGCAATTTCGCATTCAAATAAACAATCATTGAGTTTAGTTAAAAAAATGAGCATGTATTCTCCCCCAAAACAGTTATAAAAACAAGTAAAAGTAGGGGGTATGAACTCACCTGGTGCGATAGCTATGATGACAAAAGTGGATACACTGAAATGAGGCACGATCTCTAATCGCAACCTAATATGAATGATAGTTTCTCATGTAAGAAACGAAATGATGCTACACATGCAAGTACGTATGTTCTCGATACCACTCGTTAGTTTTGAAAATAGTGTTTATCGTCAAAAATTACATTTTTGACGTCTCGTTAAGTTAATAACCACTTTTCATGTAGTTGTGTTGAAAAGGTACTCCACGATCCTCGTTTGGTGTTTTATCGGTAAATATAAGGTTTTCGCCGCAAAAATAACGTTTTCATTACTTGAAAATATGACCAAAATGGCCTCGCAAAACTAGTCGCGAAATATTGTAAGTTAAGTGTTAATGGTCAAGCTCGGCATTTTTGAAAACCTTGTAACAATATCTTGAAGTCGTGTTATTTAACTTTTGGCTATACGGGTCTTGATCAATGAGAGAATCGACTCTTATTGTTGCTATTTGAAAATATTATGTTCAACACTTAGAAAATTTCATTATAGCAAAGCTGTCAAAATATATAGTTTATCGGGTATATAGATGAGGTCGTAGTTTATTCGTTACAAGTCCAATGATCAAACGGCCAATTGATTTGAAAAGCTTGCTGGGAGATCTTGATTTCATAAAACTACGGCTCGGACTCAAACTGATCCGATCATAAAGAAAAACAGCCGTGAAAGTGGTGTCTCGCAAAGACAGTTTACGTCAAAACTCTATTAGTGTACAAAGCTGATGGAAATATATATATATCGTCGGATTTCAAACACTTGTATCTTTTTCGTTATAAGCCCGTTTTCTATGTTCTTTATATCCCCGCGAAGGTAATCAACTATACTTTAGGTTTTTCAAGGTCTCGGCTAGTCAAGATATCATTTAATCTCAGTTTTCTTAGCTAGAAAAATCGGGACAGATTCAATATTTCAGAAAATATAGTTTTCGTCGTAAATCTTGAAAATAGCATATCTTTTTCGTCGTAACTCGGATTTTATCCCCGTTTTCGGCCATAGTTTCGTCTCGGAATGTATTTTCTAAACCTTTGGTCCAAAGTTACCCAAAACCCACTGATTTTCCCACGTTTCACAAAAAAGGGACAGTAGCTTTTATATAGTTGTAAAAATCAACTTTCCTAGTTCAAGGGTTGTTCAAAGCTTAACCAAACTATCTCAAATCAACACCACAAATACCCAATCCTACCATACACCTTCTTAGGGTGTCATGGGTTCCTAGTCTTCACCAAAAATGGTGGATCTCATGAGATTGTTAATAAAAATTATAGATCTATGTTTATAAAAACAAAATGAGTAATAAGTGGCATGGATCTTACATACTTGCATGTTTTATCCATATATCTTGAAAATACATAAAAATATAAAGTAAATGAAAGTATGAAAAGATCAAAAATGTTTTTGAAGCTTACTTGAAGATTTGAGGTGATTTGATGAGAAATTGATTAATAATCTTGGGTTTTTACCACAAAACCCCAACTAGATCTTGATTAGGACTTGATTCAACACTTGATCTTGAAAATTTTATGGATTCTTCTTATGTTTGTTTCTTGGTCGATCCATACACACAAGGATGGGGAGAAGAGAGTGTTTTTGGTGCTAGGTTTTGGTAAGAATGAAAGAAAAATGAAGTAGAAAAAATATCATAAGTATATATATATATAATTTGGTCAAAGTCTTGGTCAAAAAGTGGTCCAAGGGGGGGACATGGGGAGGCAAACATGGAGGGAAAAGGGGGGCTTGTTGGTGGCTCATTAAATGAGCTTGTCCCCTATTTTAAGTATTAGTTAGATCTTTTGTGTTTTAGGTGTTATCGGGTACCGAGTTAACTAAAAATAAATGTTACCGAGGTAAAATAAAATACGACGAAGTTGTAAAAGTTGTAAAATATTATTCCTGAATGATAATCGGGTGTTGAAATAATTATCGTTTTGAAATAACTCAAACCGACGGAGTAATAAGCTCCGACCGTAAAATGTAGCCATTGGTTTCAAAACACCGGGTAAATTAATAATATAATTTTTATATTATTATTATGAGTATGTAAATATGTTAGGATCATAGTCGGGAGTATTGGGTATACGTTAGTAGTAAAACTGAGTGGTATCGTTAATTACCAATTAAACATACGTAAATGGAAATAATGCATATCCGTGTAGGTTCTCAAGTGATGATGATGTGTAGACTATTCCAGTCTATATCAAGTGTCATTAATGAATGATGCATGAATTCGCAGCTAAACCTAACTGGTTACGCGAATTTAAAGACTCGTAAACTCAGTTTACGAAAAGACGAACGTTGATCATGAATAGTGATTTCCCTTCGGGAATGAATAGTGTCACATGAATAGTAAAATTTCTGAACGCTTCTCAGAATCACAAACTGACTTCGAAAATGATGAATAGTAAAATGATGAATAGTGACCGGTGAATAGTAATTGATGAATAGTAACCGATGAATAGTGAATAGGAGAAATGTCCCAAAAATGCGGGTTGTTACACTTAGAATCATCATTGTCATTATTATCACACATCTGCATCAATATCATAATCTGTCCCATCATTCTCACACCCAGAACCATCAACCTCAGTCTCTGTTTCAACCCTAACCTCATTGTCTATTTCAACCCTAACCTCAGACTCTGTTTCTACCCTAACCTCAGTCTCTGTTTATACCCTAACCTCATTATCTGCATCATTTTCCACTACAAGCCTATCATTTTGGACATTTGTAACTGGTGGAAGAATTTCGTCTAGGCCATCAAAAGGATTGAACTCAGCATCACCCAAGTATAAGATGAGTAAAATTCATTGACAAACTGACTAGGAACATTAGTGGTTTGAGAAGGTAACTCATTATCAACACCACTACCTTGACCCTGCTCTGGTATCCTAACTTGACTAGAATCACCAATTTCAGGTGGTATGTCTTTAGCAACACAACTACCACTACCTTGACCCTGCTCTGGTATCCTAACTTGACTAGAATCACCAATTTCAGGTGGTATGTCTTTAGCAATACAACTACCACTACCTTTACCCTATTCTTGTATCCTAACTTGACTAGTGTCACCTGTTTGTGAGAGAATTTCAGTAGCAACAACACTAATATAAGTTTGGGATGGTATTTCAACAGCAACACAACCACTTGATTGCCCCTGTTCTTGTACTAAACCTTTTCTATTGTTAAGATCCATCCTAAGTCTCTTAATCACTCTAGTTGATGTTTCTTTTGGTACATCTTCTTCTATTTCCTCTATAACACACCTCTTTTTCTTATTAGGTGAAATTAACAATGCATAGTAGAGATCACGGTTGGTCCTTCCATGTTCAAGATAAACATTCAACAACTTGTGACCTAACCTAACATACTTACACATGTTAGGGACATCTCCATCAGAAGCTAAAGGTTGTAGCCCATTGTCCAAACTCTCAGATGGTATAAGAAAGTGATAAAACATAATTGAGTGACCATCATTACCTAACTCTTCCACCATAGCATCCATTTCATGAACAGAGAACTCATCCACATATACTATATCAACAAAGCCCGAGTAACCACCTTCGTATGTTCTACCTGGTCTATCAGTGAACTTCCCACCATAATGAACCTTGATTGAAAACAAATTAGGTTCATTTGCTGCAAAAAAATTAAAGAAAATAAAATTAGGGTTTTCCAGTCAAACCATGCAATAACAACAATTAAATTAAAATCGATACATACCATATAGTTCGTGAACATCAAAATCATCTTTTGATTGCCGTATACTCCACATTTTTGTTCCAACCATTGTAGCATTGATGAAGAAATTAGATCAAAATTAGGTTATGTTTTTTTTGCGAGATTTGTTTATGTGAGAGAAAAACTAGAGGGAAAATGATACGACGGGTATTAAATGCCTGCATATTTAGTGGCTCAATGCAAACATGAATGGACAAAAATACCCTCACCATTTTGCACATGTTATAAAGTTAACGTCTTGACCAAACGGACGTTTGGTCAGAGGACTATTAGTGAAGAGGGTTTCAGAGTTAGTGGCTGTGAGTGATACAAAACAGTCAAAGGACCAAGAGTGATGGTCAACCCAAACCACAGGGACCATCTTTGTAGTTTATTCTAAGTAGTTTTACAGTTAGCTGATTGTGATGGGAGTGTATCAGATAATCATAGATATTTGCTTGAAATCTGTACAATCCAAAGAATATACAAAATCGACAATGATAATCATGCAATGTATAGATGATAAAATCAACAATCGGAGAACTTTTCTTACGGATATCACTCGTATATGTTTAAGAGAGACTTTATTTTCGAACAGTAATTCAGAGAGACTTAAAATGATAGTATAAATACTTATTAAGCTAATCGTAACAACGACCTTACCCAAGGTAGGTCTCCCATCCTTTTTTCCCTTGGTTCTATTAGCCCGGCGACCTTTGCAAATGCAAGGGTTTGTGTGGTCCTCCTCCTCCTCCCTCCCTTTTGTGCATGTAGTTTATTTATTTATTTATTTATTTATTTTATTTTTATTTTTATGGGTATGTTTTTGGTTTTTACTGAGGTCATCTTATTACGGGTTTAAGGTCATGTGTTTTATTTTAAAAAGAGAAACTGATGTGGTGCTGAAGTGGTAGGGATGACCTTAAAAACATGAGGTCGCCATTACTATTAGCCTTAGATTTAGAATGTGCTATAAATGCGTCCATGTATCAATAACTACTAGACGAATACCCGCGTAAAGCGACAATGTATAACGACAAATAATTATACTTATGAACTTGTGGTTTTGATGTGACCCTTGATGCAACATTCACGGGTTTAATTTTTAGTCATTGTGAGAAAAAAGTATATGAATTATAAACGAAAAAAGTAAAAGATTAAAGATTATTTAAATATTTAAATTGACACTTTAGATTAACACACTACTTTTTTAAGTTTTGAAAAAACTTATTCGTACTATATATATTGGAGATACAATTTTAGTTTGGTTTATTCACCTTTACATCATGCGTTTTAATAGTAAACAAGGTAAACATCTCTTCTCAACACAAGTACTTTAAGATCATCCTTGGATATTGTATGCATAAAATCCTGTGACGGCCGTATATACAAAATACAAGTCACAAGTAATGACTTCTGATATACTTAATGAGTAAGCTTGACAAACCAAACTTGGGGGAGGGGGGGGGGGGGTTTAAAACTCATTAAAAGCTTTACAATGAACTACATATCATGTTTATGTGTTGTGAAAAGGTTATGTTTTTAATTTTTATAACTAAATGCATCTGGGTGATATAAGAAAATTATAAAGCTTTAAAGGGTTATGCATAAAAAAGAAAAGTTTATAACACCATAAGATTTATAGTTTAGTGACAGAATTATAAAGCTTTACTATTGCGGATGACTAGTTAAAGGAGTGTTCTAATAGATGGACGATTGCGGTTTAGTGTGCGCTTATACAATTCACTAGGGGACACCAAGAAGATATCCATAATTTAGTGAACCTTACACATCACTGATGAGGGACAAGAACTTCTAAGACTAACTTATACTAAAATGCATGTGGCATGGAGTCTGATTTTGATTCTTCAGAAGTACATTTTACCACATGAGGAGGTGGAGATCATTATGATCGAAAAAGAGATGGAGGATGCTGAAGAATTTGTTCAAATGCCTCAAATCCCTTATGATGCAGCCAACCTGATCCATCCTCCTCAAGACCCTCTCATTGAAGCTTCAGAACCACCAACCATCAACCACTCATGATAAGACTTTCACAGTTCATATTCAGGCCCTAGGGGACCTGGTGGTTGATCATATCTTGGATGATGCAGCTTTTAAACATGCTGAATTTTGGGATGCTTATGTATGTAGGATTCTGGTGATTACCCGCATGGCTATAAAACATGCACAACGAGAAATAAACACATAAATTCATGCAGATCAAAACCTTAATTGCCATATCTTCTAAACAGTGATATAAAAAATTCTAACACGTATAAAGGGTGTTAGAAAACTTACTTGTTAATCCTATTGTATGTAAGCTTCTTTAACCTTTTTTGTTGCACTGAACACTTTCTTGGTCTTCTTGATGCCACACGATTCTTCTTAGGGTTTCTTGGGGATTGCCCTTCTTTGTAGTTTTCAAAGAGTGGTGTTCTTTGCATATATTGTCCTTCTTTGTAATTTTCAAAATCCATTTGATTGAAAAAGTTTTAAAATACAATTACTTAATTTTTTTTAGAAAGCCTGCTTTTGATGCCAATTGTAGGAAACTAGAAGGGGAGGGGAGGTTGAATAGTATTTACCGATTTAAAGTTAGTTTACAAAAACTTTTAGGTCGATTGTATGTAAAACCTTTGAATGATAAAATATGGACAAATCAAGTAACTAAGAAAAGAGATAAACATAACAAAGAATAGAGAGAAAGAGATACAACCGTGACACAATGATTTACAGTGATTCGACTACAAGGACACCTTACGTGCCCTACTCCACTCCCCGAGTACCTAACGAGAGTTCTTAATCACTATGTCAACAAGCTCCTTTAACCGGCGGAGAAGCCTCACAATGTCGCTTACACTTTTTCCGATACAAAGCTAGATACCTGGTTCTTTACAATGGAAGAAGAAATCCAACACAACTATCACAACTAACAAAACAATTAAATGAGAACAATAGAGTGTATCAACAAAAAAGAAACAACTCAGTGGTCTTGTGGTGATGAAGAAGCCGATCAACTCTTCTCTTAATGATGGATGACTCGTATGCAAAAAAACGTGATTTCGTCTTTTAAGAAGAACCTTGAGAAACACAATAAGTTAACTACAAGAATGATCATTAGATCTGAGGTTAGAGAGATATAATTATGAGAAAAGAAATATGAGAGAATTGGTTAAGAAAAAAGAAAAGATGGCTCATTGTTTATAGAGAAAAAGTTCTCTAATCAGCCAGTTATGATGGATCCCTTGAAAGAGATGTGACCAGTGTAAACTTAGGGATCCGGTAACTTGGTCAGTCCACTCTAGATTTTGGGTTGCAATTCCAGGTTTTAGGTTATGGGTCATGGATTATGGAGTCATGGGTACCCAACATGATGTCATGCATGATGCAAAGCATACTTTGGGTTATGGACTTTGGGTCATGGGTCATGGGTCATGGACTTTACCCAACTTGATGTCATGCATGATGCAATGAACATGGCCATAGGTTTTAGGTCTTAGGTCATGGGTTATGGGTCTAGAATAACCCAACACATTTTACTTACAATTATATTATTTCAAATAAATACATAACTAACAAATGTAAGTAAGTAGTAAAAATAAATGTAGTAACATGTAATCTTTAAATTTGTACTTGATATAATTTTATGGTTGTTATAGACAAAACTTAAAGAGATCGAGAAATATTAATAAACATTTTTTTATGGTTTATTTGTATTAACAAAACCCTTAATAGCATTTTCTCTTTTCGTTTCAAGTTCCTGGACGATTAGGGTTATATTGGAATTTAGGATTTGTGAAATCGTTATATTTTCTATTATTTGTGATGTGCTTACTGTTATATCTTCAATGTTGGTTGTTAATTGAGGTTGTTTGAATGTAAGTATGCTAAAATTGTTCTTGGATTCGGGTGGGAGAAGAGGAATTCATAAAAGGAAAGATGGAATTAACCTTGGACTAATTCTTTTTTGGTTAAAGGGCCTTTCACCCGATAAAATATATTACTACTAACAACAGTTAAGTACAATAGAATGTGGTTCAGATACCACATTAACCTCAAGCAGCCACTTGAACAACCATTAAATCATTCATGACAGGCCATAAATGATCAACTAGCTACACAAACTAGAAAACCAAAACAAAAACAAGAATAGACTAAGACACATCAACCTTTATGCTAAACAAAAGAAAAACAACCTATCTAAGTCTAATGTCATGGATAAGAGCAACCTTTAATTAGGCCTCAGATAGACTACAATCATCAAAGTAATCATCTTCATAATCATTGTAGTCACATGTACATATTTCCATTGCTCCAAAAGACTTATCTCTTTCCCTCCACTAACAAAATAATTAGTCTCGTTAGGATATTCCAGAACTTCATCATCGTCATTATCATAACAACCACATTACCCACCTTAGAGAATGAGTTACCCACCTTAGTTTAAGAATCAACATTTTTTAGAGGTTTACCATCATCATCCGCAAGAGTAACTTTCCCCTCAATAATTAGCTTTTCAAGCTTCCTAATTTTATCAACAATTGGAGTAGTATTAGTGCTACCATAATCTCCCAAAGCAGAAGTAAAAGGAGAGGAAAAAGTACTAGGCTTAGTAGCCGTAGCCTGCTCCTTCTCTTTACCATTCGAAAGAAAACCATCAAAAGGATTGGAAGAGTTAGTGTTCATACCCGATTTATCATTGGAATAAGAAGTAGTCTCTTTTTGAACCTTAGGATCTAAACCTTGCTTGGTAGCTACCGTCGATATAGGTCTTCAAAACTTAGGTTTTGGCTTGTTAAGCCTAACACCACCAATGGGTCGAGAATTAGACGAATCAACCACACTCTTCCTTTTATCTTTCGATTTCTCACCTCAATGAAGCCCTCTTCATTATTATCCACCTGATTAAACTCCTTGGTTGCCACATTAATGTCATTTCGAACAGTCTCCTTGACACATTTTGGACAATCAAAAAGTGCATGCCCAAATGATTTAAAATCTGTTTAACAAAGTGATAAATTAACTTTTCCAGTGTTAAACACGCGAGGAAATTCAAATGGTGAGAGTGCTGATGTAGTTAACATATTGAACGTGGATTCGTCTAGTGCAAAACCTAGTATAGTGGTGCCGATCCTATTAATGCATCGAATGGAACCAGTGGACTTGTTTTGAAGGAAAGCACTGAAGAGAGTGAATCGCATGCAAGGTTCTTTATAGAAGAATTGAGTGGTAAAAGTGCCAATTTTCAGAAGTTGCTAACACCGGCTGGCAATGGAGTCGATGTATCTGTTTCAAGGAACTTTGACAGCATTGTTCATGAACTGTTTCACGACACCATGTATGGTTTTTTTTGGGCAAACATGTCGACTACCCGGTACTTGAGAACTATGTAAAGAATACTTGGAGTAAGTTTGGTTTAGTTAAATCTATGATGAATTCCCAAGGTGTATTCTTCTTCAAGTTTAACTCTAAAGACATGATGGACACAATGCTTGGAAATGGTTTGTGGTTAATACGCAACATGCCATAAATTCTTAAAAATGGTCACTGGTTGCGAGTATTATGAAGGAGGACGTGTGTAATGTTCCTGTTTGGGTTAAGCTTTATGATATTCCGTCTACCGCATTCACGAAAGATGGTTTGAGTGTTATTGCAACCAAACTAGGCACCCCATTGATGCTTAATTCTTACATGTCCACTATGTGCATTGAGTCATGAGGTAGATCTAGTTATGCACGTACCATGATTGTGTTGAGAGTTGATGTGGAGTTGAAACACTCCCCTGTGGTGATGGTACCAAAATTCGAGGGTGAGGGGTATATTATGCACATTATTCATATTGAGTAGGAGTGGACACCTCCAAGATGCTCAAGTTATAACATATTTGGTCAGGTTTTTAATGAATGTCCTAAAAAACTTGTCTCGGGTACTATTAAGA
The DNA here is from genome assembly GCA_030686995.1 of Artemisia argyi. NCBI lineage: Eukaryota > Viridiplantae > Streptophyta > Magnoliopsida > Asterales > Asteraceae > Artemisia > Artemisia argyi. The sequence continues at coordinate 842,270 of JARVZY010002049.1, forward strand.
ACATAAAAGCTCCAAAGCAAGCTATACTTGGGGTTCAAGTTGGTTCGAAAACTAAGTTCGCTTATCAACATAAGGCATCAAGGAAACCTAAGGTAACTAATGATAAAAATGATACTACCGTTCCTTCCACTTCGAACTAGTTTGATGTATTAAGCCATGTGGTGGATGTGGAGGAATGAAAGGGTCGTAGAGATTCAGCATTTGATAGTCCTAGTACTATATCTCATGTTGCAAGGATTAATGAACTAGAAAGTCAAATGCTTAATAGGAAGCTTGTACTATTGAGTGATCGGAAGCCGCTAAAACCTTGTAGATCAAGGGGAAGACTCGGATAGTGATGAAATCGAGGATATTGATGATAACATGGCTCGATATATGGCTAACCTGAATCGTGGAGGTGCTAATGATGCAAGTCTTCTTGAGTATGAAGATTATGATGGTTACGAGTATTATGTTAATGACTTAACTGAGTAACAACTTGCTTTCTGTGACGCGTGAGATATCCGTATCCATGATAGAGTTAGGAAGTAGTTATAGTTTTGTTGTTGGCGTTTTATTTTGGTAGGATAATAAGATTGGTCTGTCTCTCTTAAGATGAATTTTGTTTGAAGCATAATAGGTGTGTTTGTTTGCCTATAACGGGCTGATATATGGGATTCGCCCTCATTCTATATACTTAATTATTTTTTGGAGTAATATATTTTATTGGGGAAATCATTAACCCAAAAGAAAAAAAAAAAAAAATCAGATGGAGAGTGATTTAATCTAGTTAACTGAAGTTACAATCACTCTAAAAGGAACAGCACAAGGTAAAAATGTTGAACATATGTACAAAATTCAGATGGAGAGTGATTTAATCTTGTTAACTGAAGTTACAATCACTCTAAAAGGAACAGCACAAGGTAAAAATGTTGAACATATGTGAGTACAAGATAAACATGTAATCAATCCGTTTAAAAAATATCTATAAGCAAACAAATGTGTTTAGTTCCAATCGGATGAGTATATAAACAAAATCCATGCATTTGTGGTATGTGCACTTAAAGCAGTGATCTATATATTTTGAGATAGAGTTTGGTGATAAAAGAGAGACACACTTAGCTTACTACTTATTACTATACCATGAATTGTGTTTTCTTAAGGTTAATGAATAATGAAGCATATTTGCGATACTCCGAGTAAAATTACCAAAAATGTGCTCATGGCCGGTCGGGATGCAAACATTGATCCTCAGCTCCAAATCTTAGTTCATGTTTATACAAAAGCAATATAGAAAAAGAATAATAATTATCATATAATTTGCTTCAAAACATCTCAAAACTCATATATTCAATGTACATTTAACCAAGGCCTTAGCCCTTAACATACATGCTAATAATTTGTTGTAAAGATAGCACTGATCATGAAATGACCATTACCAAGAGCTTGAGGGTCACCCAAACCCTGAAACCCTAGAAAAACATCTCACTATTCATATATTATATTCCTAGAAGACAACTCACCTGGTCTTTTCTTTCTCTTGAGTACGTTAACAAAAGGAACACAAACGCATGCAACTATAAAGCTTAGTTGTGACTAGGAGGGTGTGTCTTTGGAGGAGAATAGTCAAGATTGAAACCAGGTTGCTGATCTACCCGTTTATCTTTTGGAGGGACTCGAAAAGTGTTAGACTTAGGTTGATGCTGACCACGATGACGATGAACCCTTTCTTTAAATTTCTTCAAATTTTGGTCTTTGATCGTATCTTTCTTGTTCTTTGATTCGTAGTTGATTTGCTTGTGATGATCATCAACAGCATTGTTTGTTTGATCCTTTCCCTTTTTGCTCTTTCGGATGTTGGGATCATCATGTGCTGAGAATGGATCATTTCCTAAACCCTAAAAGCGTATAGAAGCAAGGTTAAAAAGACATTTAACATGAGCATCAAATGAGAAGAAATAGCTAACTAGATTAAGCTCACCTTGACGGTAGAATGGCTGAGAAGTTTTGCTTTAGCATCCATGGCATGATCATCGATGCTACTAAGATGCCGACCATTACATACATATGAAAGACACAGAACCATAACAAGAACACATGATGATGATAGCAACATTCTTGACATCATTAAATGAGAGATGACCATTAATATCATCAAGCAGAGAAAATAATTTTGTGTGTCTCAAGGTGATGAATGTGGAGATACTTGCAATTATATAAGAAATCAAAGCATTAAATGCGAAATTGATACATTGGTAGATTTTGTTATTTCAAGGAATGTAAACAAAATATATTTGCTTTGTAGAACACGCAGTGTATGAAAATGGAACTGATAATGAATATGAAAGAAGATATAGGTAAATGGGCCTTCTTTTTTTGACTCTTGAGTTTCTTCTTTCTTATATCTCACTTAGCTTCCAAATACATGTGAGAGACCAAGATCACAAACTTCTCTCAACTAGGGAAATAGAAAGAGAGAGGACGGATATATATGCATACATGTATTTATACATTGCATCTACGCAGCCATATAAAAAAGTTGTTGATTTGTAAAGGACCGAGTGGTCCTCTTTTATTTACTTATTTATTTTTTTTATCTTGATTTAAGAAACATAAATTATTCGAATACTTTATTAAAATGGTTATTTCTCCATTATGTTATAGATTTATCATGTTTTCTTTTACTACCAAACAATCATATCAACATTATATATATATTTTCAAAATTGGTTGTTCATTTCTAAAAAAAGAATGTATCTACTTCATGAGGGATAAGCAATTTAATAATATAGTTAATATGATGTATTTCCTTAAAAAAATTTCAAGCATGGCCAGGAAAGAATCATAGAATAAAACAAGACATATATAAGTAGTACAAAAGTTTGGTTGAACTTACAGAAAATATTATACGTGTTGCAGTTTTATTACGTGATTGAATCGTTTTGATATTGCCCTTTTTTGGCATAATATCAAATGAATGATCAAATCATGTGAAATGTAAACTTAACATTTTACGGTTTTAAACATTTTAGTTGTGTGTGTCTAAAGAATTGATTAAATGTGCTAAAGTTGGTGAAATCTTGTGGATGTTGTTAAAACGTAGGAGGTCTCAAGTTTAAATATTGCTTGATGGAGACGACATTGAAGTGATCATGTCAATCTTTTCTACGCGGAAGTCTTGACGCGGTTTAAGTTTGTTTGACGGTTGACTCATACACAAAAAAATGTCCTAAAATTAAACTCATTTGGCGTAAGCATTTGAGCCGGAGGAGAGTTCATCACTTCATCTGATTAAACATCCATCTCTTGGCTTTTATCTGACAATTTGCACTACTAATTAGGAATGGGAAAATGATCCCTGTTGTAAACAGTAGGGGCTTATCGGCTGTAAGGGCTACTCAAGAACCAATTATGCACATCAGCCATTTATCAAGGACAAATTGTGTTGAATCAGGAACTATTTTTGCACTATACTGCAGTTAAGTCCCTGCTGTTTACAGCAGGGATCATTTTCCCATTAGGAATTGCTTATATTTCAAAGTTTTTTATGTCAATATATTGTCTCTCATTTGGTTTATATGGAATTGGTGAAACACAATTGTTCATGCCTCGGGTTTGTAGGACTTCTCAACTCGTTACAAGAATATCTTTCCGACCTTACAAAAGTTGTCTCTTCTGTGGAATCAAAACCGATCATCTAAAAAGATTTCTATCGGTATAATTAGGTGTTGTAATATGTTTTTTTGAAAGATTATTGGTATAGTTGGGTGTTGTAATATGTCTGATCCTCTAAAAAGTTATATGGTTTGGTAATATGTCAGACCGTTTATTGAAAGATTATTTCCGTTAGCTTTTGTTCGGGCTTCACCTTGAAGCCTTTTGCCTTTTCTTTTGTATTCTCGTATATATGTTCTCACCTTTTTCAAAAAATGGAATTTTGGTCAAAATTTCTAAGCCTTAAAAATATTTTACTTTGTTCGATTAAAAATTTTGGGAAAAAGTATGTTTTTACCCAAAAGATATATGTTCTTAAACAATGTTTATAACTATTTAGGGAAAATCAGTCAGATGGTAACATAATCTAGGTCACTTTGAATGATAGGTACTTACTTTTATTATTTTTTTCAATTTAAAGTATCGAGTTATATTTTATGCAATATAATATTATTTAGACTTTTCGAAATCGATTACCGATCATAAATTACTTTTAAATGTTCAGCCATAACGATACATCATATCAGTTAACCATTTCTACTGATAAATTGACCAATAGCATCTTTCGAAAAGTCGAAAAAATATTACATCGTAGAAATATAACTTCAATGCATAAAATCGATAAAAATAAAGCTGAGTATGAAAAATTTATATTGATTTTAAGTGATAACTTTTGTGCGATTTTCCTAACTATTATTAACTAGAACGGTACCCGTGCAATGCGGCGGAGGGTACATGTGACTATATTTTGCGTTATTCGATTACACATTTAGTTGTTTTTATGCTTTATAAATAGAAATGATTAAGCCAAATAATTTTAGTTTGAACAACTAATCTGCTTTCTAACAAACTAACTAACTAACTTGCTTCCTAATCAACTTTCTAACCAATCTGCTTCTTAACCAAATAATTTTGAAATCTTTCAATAATAAGCAAGTAAAAGTCTGAATTTTAAGCCTTTTTAATTATAGAATAGTCGCATATGCATTACATAGTTGTACAGATAAAATGTGACAAAATATGATATGCTTAAGTTCCAATTATACTTTTTACAAATAGCTTTGAATTGATCATGCAGAGTTTCTTAAAAAGAAAAAGCTTTATCTAGTTTATATATGTGTCATTTAGACTCTAACCATGTCAAATAAAAAATTAGTTGAAAAAGAAATTCGACAAAGTGTTAGTTGCTTTTTAAGGTTCTCTACATATTGTTAATATAGTGTTAGTTCTTACTTAAATTTCAATTGACGACTTACTAAGGTAAGCGTTAAGTTGATAGTTTCATGACAAAACTTAATGTCCTAGCGAGCATTCAAAAATATGTTTGAAAACACTTGTCATAAAATCAACGAGAAATTTACTACCTAGGCTAGCGATTTAAAGTTGCATGTTTTAAACAGAAGTTCAATAATTTTGTTTTACACTAAAACAACATATGATAAATAAACTCTACATGTTGGACAAGGTTGCAATTTGTAACCATCTAATATTATAGCTCATCCTAAAATAGTTATAATGATAACTATGGGCAATTAGAAAAGCAATGGTCCTATCTTTTACAAGTTTACACTTACTATAAAGAGCGGATTTGAGTGTTTGAACTTGATCCCAAGCTAGATGCATGTGTATATCATTATATGGTTGTATATACAAACATACGAATAAAAACAATAGTCACATAAAAAGTTATAACTCATAGTGTAAAGTGTAAACACAGCATGGAGAGAAAAGGTGGCAAGAATGCAAGAGCTTGTCGAATTGTTTTATTTTTAAACGAGAGATGTATATTTGCTTGTCCTTGTGTATGGTTGTGGCAACACATGGGATTATGACTCCTTGATTTTAGCCATTTATTTTCTTGAAAACCACTATCAGTTTTTTTATATATAAATAAGTCTAACCTTGCACCATAAACTAACTACTCTTTTTACGTTTGTGTGTGCGATGTATACACAAATCCACACACACTCATGTGTGTGCATTGCAATTCGTGAACCATTATGATTTTTTGAACAATGTGTCACTAAATCGCTTATATTGATATCCCACTAACCGACGAATGTTTACATGGGGAAGTTACATTATTGGGTTTAACCTTTAATTGGACTACTACAAAACTACTAGTAATAAATATCAATAGGAATATGCATGTATAATAACTGTGAAAGCTTATCATTTCATTATAAATTATATTATATATATATATATATACACACACACAAGTCAATGAACTTTTTATATTTAGTATATAATTTTATTTTCTCAGAAAGTTGAAAAACGGAGTAGTCTGTTAGGATCGGATATATATTTACTGTAGCTAGGTTGTAACTGCATGTAATCGATCTTAACTTAGAAATATTTTAGAAGGAAGTATATATGGCATAAATTTACCTCGACTATATTAATTAGAAGTCATTTTTTTGTCCTCTGATCGAGTTTGTATCTCTGGAAACTAATAACTGAATTAAAGTATCGGCGGCATAAATCAATCTGATTAACGTTTTTGTTAGAGAAGAATTGTCAAAATTAAATGAACTGTGACACCAAGTCACCAACATATTAGATCATTTAACAAAAACTTATCTGCACCTTTGTCTAATGGACTTTTATATTACAATTTGTGAAGGCTCTTCAAATCATTTTGGTTAAGCTGCTACAAAACATCTTGATCTATTTGTTTACATAGATTTAAAGACCTATAGTTTGGGTACTAGTATTGAAGAAATGAATTTTTCACTGACTTTGTTTTCAGTACCAATATAATATAACATATGCTCACCTGATGTTCACGACTTCGTCATCTCATTGCATATTGTTTGAACGCAAAATAAGGTCTTTTTCGATGATTCTGAATTGCTATTTATTTCAGGAGCCTTTTAAGGAAACCAGTTCATGAGTTCATCATCTAGCTTACTACAAATTTATTGTTTGATAGTTGGAAAGTCAGGAGAGGGCTCATGATTAAGATTTGATTTTGTCCAATTTAGCATTCCTAGAGGTCATGATGCTACTCTCTGCTTCCACAGGCTTTCATTTTCTTTCCGTTTTCAGCATGTGTACAATACTAATTTTGCTTTGGTGCTTTGTCTAACTAAACAATATAATACAGTACATGTATTTTATATTGTGTTATCTTATAACCAATACAATCTATGTGAATTCCATTTTTTTTTTCTTTTTTCTTTTTTTTTCCTAAAATACTTTTGTGGTAAAATTCGTCTTCATGGTTTATATTTCATTTAATCACAAACCATCCGTGCCGGAAAAAAAAAATAAATAAATAAATCTGTGCCACACAAATCATCCCTTAAGACAAGCCAAAAAATCTAACGAAAGTATTCCTTTAAGAGATGATTCATGTTAAAAATTGGGTGTCTGTAAGTGGTAATAATCTTGATATATTTTCTGAATGGTGTTGAAATAACTTCGGATTGAAGTATTTCAAGCCTATATGCCTCGAGTATCGCGAAATCCTTAATTGGATAATTCAGAGAACAACACTTTATTTCTAAAGCACGAGAAATTAAAGCAATACTCAAAAAGTTGTTGTGTTTGTTATATTCTTGAAGAGATCAATTCTGGTCTGTATAACCCAACCGAAAGTTAGTTATATTCGGTTAAAAACGGTTGACGGGAAGAGTCACACATGTTCATGAAAAGGTGTGTCTTTTGGTAAGAAAAACATTATGGACGGAAACGGGTCCCCCTCGACCCCAGCAAGAGGCTCTGCCCTTTGACCCCGCAAGGGGGCGCGACCTCCTTGACCCCCGGTCTTTGTTCATGATGGCATCAAGCTAGCTAGAACGAGTGTGCATTTCGCACATCCTAATTCGACTGTAAGCTAAACATGATTAAGCAATTGATCTCAAGTAAATTTTCATACGAAAAGTTTGTCTAAAAACTTGTTGAAAGTTGGTAAGTTCGATATTCATTTTCTCAAAAAAATTGGCTCCGCTTTAATTTATGTTTGTTGAATTGATGTCGTAAAAATGTAATCTCTTATGTGTTGCTTCCATTCTAGCTTAATATTTAGTATGCAAAGTATGACTTATGTCGTTCTATATCAATTCGTAGCCATCTGTGTTGCTAAAGTATAATAATAATAATAATCGGGGAATGGGGAGACAAGTGAGCATGAGCAACTCTTGTGTGTTCCTCTTGGGAACAACATTGTCACGAGACAAAAAATATTACCTTAACCTTAACCCAAACCCTAATCGTGTCCAGGCCATCCAAACATGCATCCCATGACTGTATGTTGTATTCCTTTTTTTTTTTTTTTTTTTGGTAAAAGGTCAACGACCCGGTAAATGTATTATCCAAAAAAACGTTTAAGTACAATGGAATGTGGCTGAAGTACCACATTAACCTCAAGCACGGGCGCTTGATAAACAAGTGTTTATGACAGGCCATAAACACAAACCAAACCTAGCTAATTACAAAGTAACAAACTAGGTATAACAGCAAGACAAAACATGAGATGCGAACATCCCACATCCACCCAGCAGCACGAACCGTTGAAGTTCATAGAATGAGGGTGCAATCCCTCACCACAGTCCTAACGGACAACTTATAGCCATCACATATGAATAAGTTCTAAGCATGATGACCAGTAGCGTATGAAAATAGGATTTAGACACCTTAACTTCCAGCATATACACTCACGAGACCCCAAGATGAATAAGAATGCAACTGTTCCATGATCGTGTACATGTGGTTATGAACAAGAGTCTCAAAAAACCAGCAGCCAAAACAGTCCCAAAACCTCCAGCAAAACTTCCATCTCTCCTTTAAACCCACTTCCAAATACAATCAAAAACCAAACCAAAACGGGTTAACGTGCAGATAAAGCGTTAAACACACTCCAATCCACCAATCGACCCTATGAAAAGGGACGATTAATCTGCAAATCAATATTACCAAAACCCTAAAAGGGTGTCGATAAAGCTTCAAAGGATATAGCAGCATCACCAAACAACCCATACGATCGACCAGAATATAGACAATATAAACCCTACAAACGATTACAAAATCGTTTAGGGTTGTGAAACCAATAAAACGAAACCCTTAATAGATTAGGAATTATAACCGTGAAGGATTTATATAGAAAACAACCAAAACTCGAAACCCTCATAACCCAAAAACGATCAGAAGATCGTAATGAGTATTAAGGGATCGACAGTTAGGGTTTTCTTGATACATAAACGTGTAACGATTTTATAAAAAGGCTTAAAAATCTCCCAGCCGCCACCACTAGAAAGATAATCACAACATAATCGATTGCATACCATTTATAACGGATTAGATCGCGTCATAAAAGGTAGAGATACGATTTAGGCTGTTTGATTATGATCGGAAAAGGCATGGTAGTGGCGGCCGGAAATCGCCACACATGGGGAGAGAACTTTAGGGTTTTAGGATGTTGAATTGTATGTTGTATTCTTTAAACTTGCTATCTACATTATTTTGGGTTTTTGGCCATCAATAGCTAAATAAAGAGAACTTATTTTTGACACGAACCCATTAATCGTTGTCGCTAACCGTTTAAGCAATGTGTTGTTCGTGTAGTTTTGTGAACTCTCAGGCCCTTATTAATCAACTCAAACTTGATCAGTTCCGGAACAAAAAACAAAACCTATAGTGAGTCAAGTAAGACCACTATCAATTAAGTAGAGTTTTTATCGAGTAATTTGAGCTTGTTGAGATCGATTGATCTTTATGACAAATCAAATTGAGCTTGCTTAATCAGTATCCGTTTCTAATAATTGATATCAACGAGTAAATCAAGCTCGACTCTATCTCAAGTGATCAATAATTTCAACTAACCTATTTTAATCATGCTAATATATATCACTTGTTTGGAACTATTTGTGATATATTAAGTTCTTATGAACAATTGAAAAATAAAGAGGATGGCGGTTGGAAATCGACGGCAGGACAAGACAAGATAACAAGGATCCCCACTTGTTTGTCATGCTAAAGGCCAACATTATTGATCTTCTCCTACTTCGTTGCATCTACGACACCCCCAATCCCCATCAACACATTTTTCACTTTTGTGGGTATGTTTGTGTCTTGTTTCGCTTTTTGTATTTATTTATTACGTAAACAAATTTCATCAAATGAGTAAACATAGAGATACATCAAAAGAAATGTTCAATGTTTAATATACAGTTTTTTTTTTTTTTTTTTTTTTTTTTTTTTTTTTTTTTTTTTTGCCTTGTGACTCCTCCATATGTGATTGTGTTTAGCATGCAAAAAATGGAAATCAACTGAAAAAATCTAGTAAGGAGCTAAAGAAGTAGTACAAGAAAATGGAGTTCAAGCGATGATCAAAAATCCCGTTTCACCAAAACTACAGATTCATTTAGAGCAAATACAATATTAAAGTACTATACTTGCCAAGAAAATCACTTTTATGTATCGAACAAAATTTTTTTTTCCTCATATTGGTACTGAACTTGCATTTTTTGACCTTTTTAGGCATTTTGTGACATTTTTGACCATGAATTTTTAATAATTTGAGAGGCAAAAACGTCACAAAGTGCCTCAAAGATGCCAAAAAAATGAAAGTTCAGTACCCATATGAGAAAATAAAAATTGTTCGATACCCAAAAATGTATTTTAGGACAAATATGATGCTTTAATATGGTATTTGCCCATACATTTACGAATTCAGGGGCTTCTCACAACATTTAGAGCCCTAATGCGAGTATTTAAGTTAAGGCCCTTTTGTTAATAAATATGTACATCTTCTAGCTTTTTTGCGCCAAATATATAATCTGATAATTAGATATTATTAATATGAGCATCTCAAGCTTGAAATCATTCAAGACAAGCTTTTCTCAAGTTGGAGCTCAAGCTAGAACAGAAACAGGGATTTAAATATATATCGAGTTGAGCTCCATCTAAATACTTTTATACTGGAGTTCATATCGACCAAAAGGGACAAAGTGAACGTATACTAGTTATAAGAATGATTGATTACTCTAATTAAAGTTCCATGAATCATTGTTTTATAGCGCTATTTATGAAAACTAATACCCATTTTAAACACTAGGCGAGTACCCGTGCATACCAACTGTTTCTAGCGGCAGATAATTAACGATTTGTGATATTGTGGTGAGTGTTTTGTGTAACATGCAAAATAGATCGTGAACAGATCATAAGGTAATTACAAACGGTTATACACACGATAACTAAAGTCTAAAAAAAATTCTTAACATCTATCAAACAGTATATAAAAACATTTAATGAATCTGAAAATAAAACATTACATTAGTTATGAAATAAAATCTAACAACACACGTTACTCTTCGCGTAAAACTTCTTGATTGTCACACCCTGCCACGGCGGAAACGCGCGGGTGTAACTTCATGAATATCATCACAACACCTGGTGTCTACATAGAGAACAACTACATGCACATAAATAGAGCAATGTACAAACACAAAGTGTTGTAACAATACCCCAAAATAAAATAACCAAAACAAAACATAAATCCAAACATAGATGATAAACCACTTCCATTGCAACTAAGGTCTCGTCTATCCACATCCTTCTATCTTATCCTTAGAAAGCTCACCTGAAAATGATGCTTAAAACGTCAACATAATGTTGGTGAGATTCATAGGTTTAAGACACACATACACTCTCAAGGCAACCAGTTTACTGTGATTATAAAGACATAGCTGGACAAATAAATATAGTTATCATACAAGCTACATGTATCCATAAATCAATCATCACACAAAAGGCAACCATCGGGCCGGAACGTGACCCCCGCTCCAAAACACATCATCAATTAGGTTGCATGCGCGAGTAACAAGATAACATCCTCCTAATTGGATCCCATCCAACATATCAAACATCAATTAGGTCGCATGCGCGAGTAACAGGATAACATCCTCCTAATTGGATCGCATATACATCCACACACATAATCACAGTAAATCAAATCATTTAAGACAAGCATCATTCCCATCCCAAGTTTAAAACAAAATAAAAATATGGGACTATGAACTCACCTTAAACTCCGCAGCTTCCACAAAACAATTCACAATCTATAGCACACAAAAATAATCCACATTACACAAGGTCAAGCTAAAAGCTACAACCCATGTAATACATATATGATGGATGTCTAAGACTCATATGACCCACCATGGATCTCCTAGACACCACACTAACCACTACCATAACTTAATACTCACTAAATCCCTTGCACTCTAAAACTCAGAAAACGCAGAATTTTTGAGTGCATTCACTCACATGAAATCACGACAAATAAAGCTTAACAACTCACACCAAAAATTTACCATGGTCTCTCATAAGCATAGAAGCTAATCCCAGAAGGCCATGGACCAATAACACACACAAGTACTCATAGAAAATCCAAACTTGTCAACTACTCAAATTCGGATCTGAACGCACACCAAAAAGTTTTGATTTTTAATAGTTACTTCCACAAGTTTTTATCGCGAATCCTCTTCGTGATAGTCTAATATAACCAAAAAGTTAACTATTCCAGAAGACCCAGTCAAAATACCACTTTTAAAACGACATGCCACCCTCAAACTTTTACCCAAAATCTGTCCCGGTTTGACAGCTTTGGCACCTTAACAAAGAAAAATCAAAAGAAGACTTCCCGACCTCAAAATTGATCGTGGCTGGACTTTTTGGAAAGCTCTTTCATTATACTACAATTTAGACCTAAAATTCGTGACTTAACTCATCACCATCTGTTATGTACACTCACATCTTTACAGCCTTACAAATCTGTCCAAACCCTAACTCAATAACTAGAATATTTTACGCTCAATTCTCTTAACCAATCATCATACTATAATCATTAATTGATCCCAACATGTTTAATAACATTAATTTACAGAAGTTAACACAAACCCTAATCCATCATACTTTATATTACATGAATTAGATCAATAACTAATTAATTGAATAAAAACTAGTATCGAAAATATACCTTGATCTTGATTTTAGCTTCAATAATAAAAACCCTAATTTTTTTCTTCTTGTTCTCCTCATGGTAGACTTTAATATGCAGGAAAAAGGGCTTTAGGAACCTTGATTTTGTATTTATATTATTAGTGGATAATTACCTTAAATTAGAATTGTAATTGGGCTCAAATTTGGTTTCCTTTTTCCCCTAAAAATCCCCTTGACCGAATTTCTATACATACATATATATTTTTATATTTTTTTTATTAAATTTATTTATTACACTCAAAACCTCATGCTTTTCATATTTTATAAATACCCGTAACTAATCCTGACGTCTTACGCGATAAACCTCAGTTTTTACGACCAACCGGAAAATTATCATTTTCAAAACAAAGTTTACAAAAATAGATTTTCACACTCTTTTATAAGCATAACACATAAAAACAAACTCCTCGTAACTTGCTAACGCTCAAATACTTGAACGAAGACTCGTTACGCAAAAACACAAAAACACCAAAACTACACAAGTCATTTCTACACCACAAAGGTGATCAAAATGAACTTTCCCAAATTACAAACTTTCCAAATCTCAATAAAACCACTTACGCAAAGGGATTTAGTGCTAAAACTCACCCATATCACTCATATATCACTTCAAACACCTAATACACACCAAACAAACGTCAACCGAGTCAAGACTATCAGTCAAACTGACCTGCTAAAACCACGGTTGTTACATTGATAAACGACATTCGAGGTGTAGATTCCTGCTTGATGGAACTCTTTAACTGGTTTAACCAATACCTTTGTCGTTCTACGGGATATCCCTCTAGACAATGCCACATAAAGCTGGCCATGCGAGAAAACAGAGTCGGGCAAATAGACACCCACATTTGGAATTGTTTGGCCTTGTGCTTTATTAATAGTCATCGCAAAGCTAAGGCGAATAGGGAATTGTGTTCTCTTAAGTTTGAAAGTGAACATGTCTTCTTCAGATGGAGCAAGAGGAATTCTTGGCAAGAGCACTCTAACTCCAGCGTGTTGACCGACAGCAATCTCAGCGTTGATGACATTAGGGTCAAAACGTTTACATATCAACCTCGTGCCATTACATAACCCATTTGCCGGATCGAGATTCCTTAAAAGAATAATCGGACATCCTATTTTCAAACGCAAGCAATGAGGGGGCAACCCGCTCACGTTGAGCGAGTTTAAGAATTCCAAATGATAGAAGTTGTGGGTGTCGTCTTCAGCTTCATCAAGGCTATAGTTAACCTTCTCTTTGCCCGGAAATCTTTCAATCAACATATCATTAATGCTGTCAACATGCTCATTTTTAGTGGATAAAATTGCTCTTGAAACTATATCAGTAGATGCATGAGTGTTGGCGGCGAAGGAAGGAAACACTTCATCGATTAATGCATCCTTTGAGGTAGCGTCTTCAGTGTAAGGGACGGTCATGTCATCAGGTATGCCTACATAGTCTTCATCGATGACCTCTTCAACTCCGTCACCAACTCGTAATAGGAAGTTTGAAAACCATGGGTCTGTCCGTGCCCTCATGTTTATGGTTAACCACATTTTTTTAATTATGGACCAAAGAGGTGACATCCGTAGACTCGAATCTACAATCTGCGCTCGTGTTCCACGTCTAATGACCGGTAAAACCTGTCTAAAATCCCCTCCTAAAACCATTATCTTGCCGCCGAAAGAAAGTTTGACCCCGGTAATGTCTTGCATAGTTCGATCAACCGCCTCCACACCTTGCCTATTAGCCATTGATGCTTCATCCCAGATTATCAACTTGGCTTGACAAAGTAGCTTAGCAAGGCCACTTTGTTTTTTTGATGTTGCATACTGAGTTTGTATTAAGATTGATGGGAATCTTAAATCGGGAGTGAGCAGTTCTTCCCCCTGTCATGTTATTCGCCGCAGCCCCTGACGAAGCAGTGGCAAGTGCAATAAGACCACGAGAACGAACAGTGGCAAGCAAAGCTTTATACAAGAACGTTTTACCAGTTCCTCAAGGGCCATCAATAAAAAACACGCCCGGAGAATCTTCATCGGCATGACTCATGATTGTATCATATGCGACTTTTTGATCAGTGTTGAGAGAATGTCGAGCGAGTATATCTTCTTCTTGTACAACTATCGAGCACTCCTCTTGTAACTCACGACAGCCAAATGATTCTAAACTTACATTCGCAGTAATGTTGGGAAGGTCAAAATCACTAAGACTCTTACCCATAGATTGTAGAATTGATGATATGTCCGTTAGAACCATATTTTGAACCCGCTCAACACTTGCACAATGTAAGGTGTAGTCTTCTGAAAGTGAGTCGTAATGGTCATTCCATAACTTGCGAACATCTCCTGGCTCACAAAAGATTAGAAAGAGTCGCGAATAGTCTTCTAAGAGGGTCGGGCATCTCATGCATAGAGGACTCATGTAGACAGTCAGATATGTGATCATCACTCTGTATTAATCCTCTTTCGAGGGCCGCTCTACGAAATGTACTGTACACTACGCCGTTGACCGTGTAAAGATATTCAAAGCCTGTAGGGCCTTTAACATGTTGCAAAAGTACACGTAGATAGAACCGCTCTCCTTCAGCGGGATTAGCGGATACCAATCTTCCTACCATTTTCCTTTGTTTTCGTTTGATCCACTTGCGTGTACTCTTATTCCATATGTAGTGCTTGGGGATGTCTTTATACAAGTATTACCTCGCGCTTACGTCTGTCTTGTTCAAGTCAAAAAAGGCGGTCAACATCGATCTCTTATCTCAAGAAACTCAGTCATTACATCGTCTTCTGAGAACCTAACCAACTGGTTATTTGGTAGATGAACTTGCAATGACATAACAGACGAATGGATATTAGATAAAGGGAAGCCATAAATTCGCCACATAGCTTCGGGGGGTGATACATAACGCGCATCTTGGAATCTCTTTATCTCGTTAACGACTTGTACTCCATCTTGATCAACGTTTACAACTTCATCATACAGAAATCATAAAACCCTTAAACAAACATATTCATCATACAGAAATCTTTGTACTTAGAAGTCTTGCTACAAACCAGTGAAACAAAGAACAAGAATGACCCAGGAATGAAGGTAGATTCACAAGAACATGAATGACCCAGGAATGAAGGTAGATTTGAGCATACATTTTCTAAGTTAACACCAACTTTTATAGATATATTAATCTGCCAATCATCATAGACCTAATTAACCAACATAAACTCATACTGTTTGTGTCTAACTAATTAATAATCTATACAAGCCTAAAACATGAACCCACAATACTAAATCACAAAACCCTTAAACCTAAAATGCACAAAATACAGTAAACCAAACAAACATATTAATATTCATAACTAATTCATATCATCATAAAATCAATTCTTGCTAAAAGGGTATAAACAAAAAACACAAATCATAAAACCCTTAAACAAACATATTCATCATATAGAATAAGTGATTTATTGAGTCAAAAGTGATTTATTGCACAATAAGTAATACAATAATTAATATTAATGTTACAAGAATGGAATATTATTGTTTGTTTATTTGGTTCAAACTTTTAATAGGAATATTAATGTTGATAGATACTATCTTATTCCAGAAAGGTGGAGAAGAGAGTGCCATGTGAGGCCTCATGTTCGTATAAGAATGACACTATCTTATTCTAGAAATTAACACCTTAGTATAAATGTGATTATGAAAGTATATTAAAAGCTGGTTGAGGATGCTATGCTGAGCTCTTTTACATAAATTTCTTTAAAAGACTATTTAAATGACTACCGTGTATATTATGTTTACCTCAACGTCTTCGGAAGCTTGAGCATGGTTGAAAACAGAATCAAGATCCATAGGAGCAAAAGCATTTAGTATTTCGCTGTCAATCTAACAAGTACAAATAAGATAGACGTTATCAATGAATCTATAGTAAACATATGTGATGAATCTAACAAGTACAAATAAAATAGGTACAACTTGAACCTCGGATTCAACTGGAACGGTTTTGGGAGATTCAAGAACATTCAAAACCATGTTATGTTCCATTTTTTTTTTGTAGATATTGTTTGTAGAGATAAGTGTAGCAGGTTTACATGGGGATATCGTTTGTAGAGATGAGTGATGGGTTTGTAGATAGAGAATAGAGAAGAGATGAAGGGTTTTGGGAGATTCAAGATTGGGAGATTCAAGAAGTTGGGACAAGGTGTTGGGAGATGAACGGTTTACATGGGGATTGAAAGAAGAAGTTGGTACAAATTAAATTTCTTGTCTATGTAGCAGATATAATTGTGGGCTCCAAACCCAAGTGTCTTTCACATTCTTGAAAAAAAAAGAAGTTGGTACAAATTAAATTTCAAGATTGGGAGATTAAAGAAACGAAAATTTCTTTCATATTTATGATCGAGGTGACATAATTATAACAGTTCACACAAACCCAAGTGTCTAAAATTGGTTGTGGGTATCCATTAATATAACAAGGGCAAAATGGGGATTGACTGAAAATTCAGTTTTCCACTTTTCCCCTTTGACTAAATCTACATTATAAGTAGTTAAGATACTAGCAGGGTATTCACACGTTGCCGTGGCAGATACCCTGTAATCAATATTTTTGGCGAACAATATTTTTTGATTACATGTTTTTCGTGATAATGACTTTACGCATACGATAATTTTAGGGAATAATTTTATCGCACACTATTTTATATTAAAATGTCAAGTACATATGTATCATGATACGAAAACGGTAGTCAGTAGTATTAGGAGGTTGTGATAATTGGCGGTAAAAGGTACTTACTAATCAGTAGATGTTGTGTAATATTCACCACAATATTATATAACATATAAACATACAGAAGTATAAATTAGTTCTAGCAATATATGATTAAAAAATATGTATATGACATTGCTTATATAAATTAAGATATTCAAATATGACATGGTTTCGTACTTTGTAAATTACTTGAAAATCTTTGTACTTTCACATGTACGATTTTTTTTCAATCGAATTTACTAGCAAAATGAATAGGATTTCACTAAACTTGTTCTAAAATAAATACAGATGAAATTTTTTTTTTTTTTTTTTTTTTTTGGGTAAAAGGTGAAAATACCCGGTAAATATGTTATTATAAAAAACATTTAAGTACAAAAGGATATGGGTGAATCTCATATCTCAACCCGTTACATACGTAAAAAAGCTTACATAACAAGATACTTCCTATTCTCTAAATAAGAAAATAAACCACTACCCCACATTAGACTCCTACGCAAACAAAATTACGTCCCACCAAGGCGTTGGAGATAAAAAAACATCTAAATTTCCTGAAAGATCATAGACCTGATCCACATAGTTATCATAATCATAGTCATCATAATCATCTTCATGATCATGACCACCACCAAATAGGTTTATTTCCTCATCAAAAGTGTTCACAACCTCTTCTTCATCACTGTCGGAATCAACAATCTTTCCCACCTTAGAGAATGGATTAACTCTCTTAGTAGAAGAACTAGACGGAGTAAAGAATAACTAGACTTACTAGACGCGGCCTGCACCTTTTCTTTCACAACATTCACAAGTAGGTCTTGTGACACATTACCAGTCTTTTGAGACCCATCCCACCTTAGCTTCCTTTTTATTACCCGGATAATCAACCCTTTTAATAGGATAACCATCATCATCCACAAAAGTAGCTTTCCCATTAATAATTAGCTTTTCAAGCTCCCAAAATTTCTCAATAATAGAAGTAAAACCAACCTCCTTAGCTTCCATTGTACCGCCAAAATCCAACTCAGCCCCATCCTTATCCACGGCATTAGTATTCCTAAGACAAGATTTCAACTTTAGTGTTAGAAACAACAAATAAAGTTGCTACCTTGAAGACTTCTCAAGAAGAAGTTATGGGTTTTAATTGTGATGATGATTTGAAGGATTTTGATGGTGAGCTAAGCATGGATCCCGAAGGCATCAATGATTTAAAGGTTTGTGATTTTGATTATGGGTTAAATTTAAATATGATTATGACCAAGACACTACACTATTCTAGGAATATCCTTCATATTCACCAATTAAGGTGTGGCATATTCTATAGCTATAACTAGGTCATAATTAGGAGTATTGAAATCTAAGTAAATACGTTTTTCCCATCATATAAGTTTACGCAATTTACTTTTTCTTTCATTTTAATTTCCTTTTCTTTTAGGTTAATATTAGTCATAAAATCAAATCTCACAAAACCTTGATATTTTACTTGCTTTATTAAAATACACAAAAATAATCTTTTCTAGTTCTCTAAGATCATTTTTTTCATACTCTATGAGCCTACTTCAGTTTCCCCTAGAGAACGGTCTATCTTTCAAACTTTCATTTACTACACTACAATGGTTAGATAAACTGCCTAGGGTTTGTAAAGCTTGTTTTGCATCAACCGCACATCAAAGACAAATGCATGCAAATGGGTTGAAGGCAAGTCTTTTCCTCTTATTACGTCCAGTCTTATATTGATATATTACGACTTTACTTGTTGAATATTAAGGTGGTTCGGGTAATCTATTCTGAAAAATATAATCGTCCGAGGTGCATTTAAAAGATTAATAAATGCTCATTGTGGTGTCTGTGAAGAAAACCTGAATCTTTATGAAGGACCTTATCCCAAGTACCACATATTTGTTCAATCTTTTTTAACTAAGCTCGAGGAGATTCAAGCATGCATCTTAAAAACTTTTCGCGCATTAAGTTGACAGGCCTTAGGCTGGGCACAGTGGTAACCCAACTTGACCCAAGTTTCAGGCTGCCATGTCAGCTTTCTCTCTTCAGCGACCAGACATGACCCAAGTGTCACAGTGATTTAAATTCAAAATGTTGGATTGTGTATGCATTAAAATCGGTCATATATTCAAGCGATTGTTTGTTTTGCTTCTTCCATGACCGATATTTGCCCAAGTCTCACATTGGAGACAACCGATATTCAAATTGGTCGAAGCACTCGAACAACCTATCACGGGCCATTGTGGCCAGCCTTAAGCCCAACCCCAAATAGGCAAATAGCATGCATGCATCATATGGACATAAGAAGTAAACTGACCCCAAAACATCACTGAATTACTATTCTCCATGTTAAAATAAAATTACTTCATGATTGAATTAATATAACAAGTAGATGAACAGTCTTGAGAAATCCAAGGCCTTTTACTGTTTGGTTAATGGACCCTTTTGGTAACAAACTTGTATCTAATAAGAAACATGTGATGTTTTTTCTCTGCTTATTCTAAGAGGAGATCAACATGGACAAACATAACCTCCATCTTTCTCTCTTCCATTTCACTCATCCAAACCATCACAGCGCTCTGTATAATTGGCGCTCCTCCACTGACACCCATTCTTGCCGGCATTCTTCTCCTAGATGCTACATCAAGATTGTAACAATTCGCTTTTTCAGATTAATTATTATTCCCGGAAAATTTTACTATTCACTTTTCCCGAAATTTTCCCGAAATTTGATTTTTATTTCATGGCCTCGAGTGATAAATCATTTCCATGGCAAATTAAAAGTTTGACACTCATCAGATCATTTTCGTGAAAGTTATTAAGGAATTACACGTTTTAGGGTAAAACGTCATTCAAAAATTCTACGCATAACGAAACTCGACCGCGTTAAGTGACCCCGCATCAGAAAAATGTTTAGTACTCTCATGATTAATTAGAGAATTTATCATGACTGAGAAAAACATGACCAAAATAAGCCTCGGCCGTGAGAAACAGGAATTCTCGTTTTTAAGCACTTTTACTTAGTCGTAACCTTAGCCTATACCTGCACCGCGTTTCTAAGACAATTTGAGTTTTCAACTTATTAGAATAAGTCAACATATTTTTCCCTCCTCCTTTGACCAAAAATCATTCCTTGATTTTATAAATCATTCCTTGATTTTTAGGCTTACGGTTTTAAGTTTAAAGACATTAAATACCAACTGACACTAGACAGAGCCCAGCCTAGACATTATAAGTCATTTTAAGTCATTAGTATCCTATTAGAAAAGTTACATTTTACTTTTCTCAATTTTACGCAATTTTCGTACGTTTTACGTATTACGCGTTTTAGACCCGTATTTCCAGTTTTAGCAGGGTTTTAGCACCCTAATAGAACCTACCACTCATTTTATATTTTATTATGGAGTATATTAATAAGTTCTAGCATATTTATAAGTTTCATATTTTTAGGATACCCGGTTTTACGTTTCGTGACTTAACAACTTACGGTTAGCATTTTACGGGTCCAAAACTAGCTCCATAAGTAGGATAATACCAAAACCCACCAAGTCATCCTTCCTTATCCTTGGCAAACCGCCTCTAGGGGGGGGGGGGGAAATCAGCCCATGTGGCTTAATCTCATGCCTTTAGCCTTAAGATGTTAACAAGTGTCTAAACTTCCATGCTAAGCTTCCTAATCCTAAACTTGGTCACCAAGTTTAGGCACCTTCCTAGACACCTTCCTAACCTCCTCTTCATGCTATAAATACAAGCTTAATCCATTCCATTCTCTTCATTCCAAACGCCACACTTAGATCACAAAACCATGATCCTTTGATCTTCAAACTACAAGTTACACTACAAAGTTCAAGGTCTTAGTATTCTCTACCTAGTTCTTAAGTTTGTTTGGTGATTCCATGGTTGAATTAGGAGCTACACAAGGTGATTAGGGGCTGAAGTTAAATGGTTTTTACTAGGTCTATATCAAGGCTAGCAAGGGTTTCCAGAGTTATGGTGAAGGGTTTACAAGCATAGGTTTAGTGTCCTAGTTTCATACTTGACTTCCTTTCTTTAGAAAGCCAAAAGTTGTAAGCAAACCCTATTACACTTTCTTGCTCAATATCATTTTCATGCTTATTATGTTTCTTTCATGCTATATATGGTCTTTGTATTATGTTCATGATGTATAAAAATGGGTAAAACAAGTATTGATATATAAATGTTAACTTATGTTATTTAAACAAGTAAACTAGTGACTTTTATGAAGAACCACGACCAAAATAGTACAACTATGATATTTTACACTTACTTACTGTTAAAGAGGGTTTTGAAAGAAAAACATAGCAATTTGAATCACCCAAAACGAGTACCCGAGTCAAAAGTTATGACCATTTGAAGTTAGCAAAACCAAAACGCCGAAACTGCCGATACCTACTGTTTTGCATTCTGCCATTTTAAAAGTCACCCTTCTGGTCCGATTCATCAAAAAGTTAAAAGACAAAAGTTGTCCGGAATGACGTTTTCGTTCAGTAACAAAGAAGCTTGAGCCCTGAAAACGCTTTCCGAGTGATATTTTCTTCAAATTCTTAACAGCCCATTTTTAGACCAAAGTCACTATATAATAGTTATGATTTACTAAGACCAAGAGGTCTAATGACCTAAAGCCAAGACCACAACCATGGCTAAAGCCAAGGTTGAGTCTCAAGACCATGGTAACAATGACCAAGGTCACGGCAAAGCCACGGCTAAAGACCATATAACTTTTAAAGATCAGAACTTATATATATGTTATTAAATACTACAATAGTAGGGAGCCTCATGTGGGGAGTTCATTAAGTAAGCCGTCGAGATGAGTTGTGGATTTACGAATTAAAGTATCCTGGCTCCTCGAACGTTTACTCCATGACTTCTGAATTATGTCGGCCCGAACGGTAGTAAGAGATATACAACTTATACATGTTTCATAAACCATTTATATTCAAAGACTTACACTATATACTAAGTACCACATCATGAACATTATGCAAGACATATATAGGCAATCCTTCGTATTCTTAGACGTTACTCCAAACCTAAGTCGCAACGTTCTATTATAGGCTGCTCTTAGAGACTTTCGCGATTCGACTACCACTTTCATTTCTCATTACATAAGCTTAAGGTGAGTCATAGCCCCTACTTTTTCATACTTGTTTTAAACTCTTTGGGGGAGATACATGCACAACTAGTTGCTTACTTGTACAAATATTCAAAACATTTATACTTGATTGTTTTATACTTGATTGTCTTATACTTGATTGCATTATACTTGATTTCATACATACATGACTGTTTTATACTTTGGGAAATGGCACCCAGTAAACTTTTATACTTTGGGAAATGGCGCCCAGTAAACTTTTATCTTTGGGAAGTGGCTCCTAGTTATCTTTGGGAAGTGACTCCCAGTTTTCTTTGGGAAGTGGCTCCCAGTTGTTTTTGGGAAGTGGCTCCCAGTTGTCTTTGGGAATTGGCTCCCAAGTGAGGTCTTCGGAGATGAAGTGTAGACTCACTACTAATTGCTTAATTGTTTTGATGAACTTATACATGTCTTATTCATGCTATATATTTAGCAGTGGGTTGTGAACACACAGGTTACAAGTCTCTTATGGCGGGACTTGCAACTGAGTGGATTCACGATGCCTTTGCTGTGTGATCATTTTTATAGGCTTTATTTGTTAGACAAACTCTATGAACTCACCAACCATTGTGTTGACACTTTAGCATGTTTATCTCAGGTTAGTAAGGCGATAGCTAGTGCGTGGAGCTTAGAGTCAAGCTGCATATTCTAAAGACTTACGCTTTTATCATTTACCATTCAAAATATTTTGTATACATTTATGTATCATACTTTGGAATCTCATGTTTGTAACTTTGAATTCATTAATCGAATGGTAACTTTTCAAAACATCTCATTTAGAGTTCGTTTTCTATAACTTGTACTTTGTATTATGAAGTAGCACCCCAGTGACACAGTCTTCCGCTGCGGTATTTTGGGGGTGTTACAAAGATTTTAGAAAGACACAATTTAATGCAATTCGTAAGATGTACATGTGCACTTAAAGAAAATCCATTGGCGCCTATAGAAATGTATTTTTATTTTAGCTGCAACTCTACAAGATTGTGGCATCTTTAACTTGGATTTACCACTTAAAACAATTACAGTGTATCAATTAGTTCTAGTCTCATTTTAACACTACTTGAGATAAAAGGGTAAATGGTCTTAATATTGTTCATTCAGCTTAGAAAAAATAAAAATAATCATTTTCTTATGCAGATCGGCTCCAAGCAGCTTATGTTATGTACACAGAAAAAATATTTAAACAGATTAAGAAAAATAAAACAACCCCTTATTCGGATACTTAGCATGTCCTCATACATGCGGCTGTATTGTCCCAAACCACAGAAACAACTTTACAATGGAAAAGTGATCACGAGAGCTAGTCTAAATACCTTAACCACACCAATAAAAGTACAAAATGGACATGTTACAATGGTTTGAATCATAGCTCCAACAATTAGCGAAGCAGCTTCAGAAGTTTATACGAACTAGCAATAGTGATCTTATGTTTGTAAATTGTGTATCACAAAGGGTCCGGAAAAAGAAAAAGAGAGGCTAAGTTGTACTATTCATAAGAAGGCCCGGTAAATGTAATATATACTAATATAATTATTATATATACTAATTATCATTAGGATGAATAGTAAAAGTAGTATTTTGCACTATTCATCATTCAATTTTCGTTTTAGACCATGAGGTTATAGATCTATTGCAAAGTTAGTCTGGCCGTTAATATTGTATATAAGAAGACCCTCAGGTTAACTTTTAATTTCAAAGTTAGTCCCTAAAGACTAACTTTGCAACATACTGACAATCTCAGGCCGTAAAAAAACATACTATTTTCAGAAACACTTTACAAAAATAGTACTTGCGGTTATCGACCTTTTGCATATTTAGTCCTTAATAACAAAATTTTTTTATACAACCGTTTAATTTCGAGTTTAGATTCAATAAAATATTCCCGCAGTAACGCGCGGGTAAACCCACTCGTTATTACTATTTTGTTCTGATATCATGACTATTAGTTTGGAATATCTTTAATAGATAGTCATTCTCAAACTTTCTTATCTTTTTTCAATCAACCAAGACAAACGATCCTATAGAGAAGGTGAACTGATTGCCTGATCCATTGTCTTGAGATAGATTAACCCTATTATCGGAATCTAGTCAATCTAAACTTGTAGTCTTGGACAATTGGCACACGTAATATTTAAGTTAGATTTGATTTAAGGTACTTTTTATTGGGCCCCCATAGTCACATCCAATACTTAAAATGGATTCCTGTGCAATTCCTTAATGGGCTTTACTTTTCTCTATAGTTCATATCGGGTAGAGATAAAACAAAAAATATATGACAGGACGCGCGGAAGCATATAAAGATAAATCATAATCCAACGGTGATAATCAAGGCGCACCATACGAGAATAAAACCTAAACAAGAGAATAACTCTTAAAACACAAAGTTTATTAATAATCAATGATCAAAAGATAAATTACAATGAAACCTAAACCCTATTTATAAAGTAGTAAAACTTGTAGAATAAGATAACCTAGAACAAACAAAAATAAGGAAGCTAAAGTAAAAAAACAAAAAGTCACAACACAAAATAAAACCCACGAAACACCAGTAGGGTTACTTATGCTTAGAGTAGAGTTACTTGGAAACCTTCGGAATTTAGTAACCTCAGTATATTTAGTAGTACGATTATTTATGTTTAGTACCCTTACTCCTACTACGAGTACCCTTACTCCTACAACTAGTAATATCATTTTATATTCGTGTCTTGATCACGAATCTCATCCCTATCATTCCCCTTCACTTAAAAAAGAACTTGCCCTCGAGTTCTCACTATCAAGGGCTTCATCTACCTTGAACACCTTCTCACAACGAACCTTGTCTTCAATAGATTTGCGCTTTATACTAACTCAAGGACTCTCTTTATGTTTCTTTACACGTCTACCACACTCCCAATGATCAACCCATGAATTAAAATATCGAGTTATGAACTCCTTATCAATGATCACCAAATCTTCAATTGCAATAAAATCAACTTCTTTGATTACCATTGAAAACTTCATTGGATTTGTCATAATCATATTTAAATTTAACCCATAATCAAAATCACAAACCTTTAAATCTTTGATGCCTTCGGAATCTATGCTTAGCTCACAATCAAAATCCTTCACATCTTCATCACCATTAAAACCCATAACTTATTCTTGAGAAGTCTTCAACGTAGCAACTTTATTTGTTGTTTTCAACACTAAAGTTTGAAATCTTGTCTTAATGTTGTGGATGGACTATAGATTCTTGGATTTTCTCAACATGCACTTCAACAACTTCATCATTCAAAATCTTTTCTTTCGTGATAACCTTGGACATTGGTATTTTTTGTTTGACTTTGGGTGGAACTATAGCAATCCTTTTTCCTTCCCATAAGAAAAGACTAGGTAGTGTATCAGGCCGTGCTAAGCACGGCCCATAAATTTTACATTTGATGTTTTCGAGATTGCCTAGGCGGGATGTAGTGGTGACCAATATCATCATCGATAACTCAACGCCACATCTCATTTTCACTCCACCACTAACATCATAACCAATAAGGTCTAATAAGATAATCAACTTCACCCGTCACCACCCAAACATACTCCACTTAAACATAATTGTACCTTACAAAAACCAACATCACGCACCCAACTAACACCACAAACCTGTCAATCAAACAACTGAATTGTGCTCAAAATTGATGCTCGATGCAATTGTGAATGGGAACTGTTTACAATGCGTGATTTTCTGAGGGGGAAAAGTGTAGCACACTTACTAAGCTATATATACACTCTTACAACATCACAACAATTTCCGTTTATATTTTCTACATGATTGTATTCGCGTAGTGTTGGAGTATTGGCGTGTTGCACGTTGTCTAGTGAACACCATGCTTTCTTGACCATATTCTTGACTTTATTATTTTGTACTTATTATGCTTAACATTTTTAGTAGGATTAGCTTTGCTATAATTACAGGAGTGGGGTTCCAGTTAGTATCTCGGCTCCCCACTAATTTCTTGTAAATATTATAATGTTCTAATGAAGTGATGTTTAATAATAATAATAATAATAATAATAATAATAATAACATATTCCCCTAAAGTCTATTTTAAATTTTAAGATTTGTTTTTCACCACAAAATCATAACGTTTCCAATTCTTTTATCTAAAAGTTGAGGTTACGCGGTTAACCTAGTATTTAGAGTTTTAATTATGGGAGGTGACTCGCACATCATTTTTTTTAATTATTTCATTTTTTTGTACAATACTGTAATGCACAGAGAGCACACAGTACAACATTGTGATGCACTAAATATGATAAAATAATAATAAAAAAAATGGTGTGCAAATCACCTCTCTTTTATTATTTTTCACTTTACTTGTTACATTATTTTCTTTTTCATTTGCTAATTTGCTTGTAACATATTTTATACTTTACAAGCATATATAAAGTGTTTTCTTAAACTTGGCATGTACATTATTTCTACAAAAGTAGGATTTCGCAATGAATTTAAGAACCAGTGATAACATTAATATATTAACAAAGCACATATGGTTACCAACTTAAATAAAAAAAATATGGTCCCTTCTATGCAAGAGTAGACACTTCAACTTTGTTTAAAAAAAAAATAATAAAATAAATAAATAAATAAATAAACACTTCAACAATTTATGTTTGCTAAAATACAACCCAAGAATAATATTGTTTTAAGCTACTACAAAAATGTAATGTTTAAACTCTTAAGAGTAGAGTAGACATTTGTGATTTGTACATATTATTGTGTTCAAAAAAAATAAAATTCAACTAATTTCACTCAACACTCCTCGGCATCCTTTAGACCTTCCCTAAAGGGACATGTAGCTGTAGTAGAAAAGATAATAAATTCAACTAATATTATTGTCGCACATGACGAATCTCTTTGGTTTAGTAGAAAAGATTTTGAACTGCAGATGACAGTACTAAGGGTGCGTTTGGTATGTTGCAATGAATGATAATGGGAATGAGTTTGATAGTAGTGGTGGGTCCCTTAACTATGAAAGAATCCATTCCCCCCTCTCTAGCCATATATAGAGTATGGAAAATATGTGACTTTCATATTCATAGTGGTGGGCCCAACAGTCTTAAACAAACACTTGCAATGACTATCAAAGTCATTGTTTCATTCCATTAGTAACATACCAAACGTGCCCTCAATCTTTGTTCTACATTACTCGATCTTTGTTCTACAGTACTCAGTCTTTCTATTTCACATATCTCGTTACTTCTTATGATCAACAATAGAACTAATCAAAAATTTGCTTTTCTTTAGTTGGTAATTGTCAAACTATTCGTTTATGAAACTACTATAATTTATTATTTATATAAATTTAAGAACAGATATAAATTTTAGCTTCTTCAAAAGTCTATATCCGTTGGCTTGCTGATGCGTGGGAATCGCACCTTGCTTTACCTCTCGAGGGATCTCGAGAAGCTTACAACCCCCACCAGGCAGTGTACCTGATCGTTGTAGTATAGTATAGTGACAAGTACCGGGGGATTGATCGTTCAGCTTAGGAATAGTGTCGCTAGGATTAGAAAACCTAATTAATAGTTCTAGAGGTGAGGGATGATTATTTTTGTATTTTTATATTTTATGAAAGCAATTAAAATCTCGGGTTTTGGAAGAGTGGGCGGAATTAGTTGCTAATCAACTAACCCAAAGCTATTATATAATTAAAATAAAATAATGAAAATGAAATTAAACTAATTAAACTAAGGTTGTGAGCAGTCATTGGAGAAATTGTGTTTACTTAGACTTCACTACTCCCTAGATATCTTTTACATGTTAATTACTTGTTACACTTGTATGAATGACGGATTGTATTCCTTAATACCATTCGTGGGGTGGCATACATAACTCCCCAACTCTATGAGCTCTTATCTCCTCCTACACCATGACCCAGCACAACTATAGGGATTGTAAACAGTGGCTCATGCATTAAATACAACCAATAAAGACCTAGTACGCCTCGGTTCATGTTTCTTAAGACGTTCAAGCATGTTACCATTTGGAGATCTGCCAGTTTTCTTAAGCCTAACATATAAATCATTCATTCAAAACAAGAATAGACAAGTAATCAACACATAATCAACATCTAGGTTTCATTAGATCTAAGCAAACACAAGAGAGATCTAGCCTAGCATAGTAGAATTGAGACAAGAACAAGAGATAAACAACCAACACATAGACATATTGATTGAATTGAAAGTACACTTATCTCAATTACAATGCAAGGTCTCAAGGGTTTGGAACCCTTGAAAAACCTGTGAAAGAGGCACCAAAATCGTCTTTAGGGTTTCACCAAAACTTCTCTCCTTTAATGAAAAAACTAGAAAACTATATATATGAAAAACAGTCTGACGGCGTCAAGAGTTAATTCTGACGCCGTCACCTCGCCGCCATAAACTTCCTCGGACGGCCTTGATCCACTTATGACGGCCTATGTGACGCCGTCACCACCCACGGTAAATTATTCTTGGCCACTTTGACGCCGTCACCAGTTCGTCTGACGCCGTCACCACCTTCGATATTTAATTCTTCATGTCTGACGCCGTCAAGCTTTTGGTCTTGACGCCGTCACCTTGTATTTTCAGCTTGGAGTTTTGGTACTTTGCCGTTTTCTTCACTTTATGCTCCAAAAACGTCCAAAATAGCCTCTTTTCCAGAATTCACTCTCCAAACACCTAAAATCACAAAAGAAACGATTTAGGGCAATATTTGATCAAATAAAGTCGGATTCGGGCTTAAATGACCCCCTAAAAACGGATCATTTTTCGCCTCATCATATACCCTTACACTTGAGATTTGCTTGTCCTCAAGCAAATGAGCTTTTATTCTACTCAAAAGACAAGTTAGGGGTCATTTAACACTAATATAAAAGTAATTACAACAAATAATCGTTCCACTAAAGACCAATAGACAAGCACGGAGGTCATACACAAGCACCTCACAAATAGTGTTTAGATACTCACATCTCTCGGGTGTAATAAAGTAATATAACATTATGGAAATGGAAGATATCTCTCACTACCTGTCATAGCAAAATAGATTACCATAGGCTTGGGAAAGGATCAAACCTCCACCACATGGCGTAAGCACCTAGGATAAACTATCAAAGAGGTCTTTTAAAGGGTTATAACGTTAGATGTAGGGATATGAATTACACGGTTTGGTTGGATAAAGGAAGTTTTACTGGTGGCGAGTTAACAATCTTAGTTAATTACATGTATAAGATGGCGTTGCTAAGCCAAGACTAGACTCGACTTAAGCTAATAAATAAAAAAAAAAAATAACAAAAACATAAAATAAACATAAAATAAAAACGGGATGGTAGTCCGTATGTTTTTTCTCTTTTTCTTTTTCTCTTTTTTTTTTTCTTTTTCTTGATTTTTTCGATTTTTTTTTTTTTTTTTTTTTTTTTTTTTTTTTTTTTTTTTGCATACACTTTTACCCTACCATCCAAAATAATACATCATAGGGGATGAGAATTCCCCTTACACTTGAATCTTTATATACTTTACATTAAACTAATCTAACGACTCGAATTAAGAAAATCAAAACACTTGGAGCACTTTTAAGATTAACATACATATGGGGGTAATAATATTATGTTCTTCCCCATTACTCCATAAAATAAGTACTTACCCATGAGTCCCAATCGTCCCAAAACAATATGTACAAGGATATGACTCGACTTAGCAACCATGTAATCAATTAGAAAGTTAACTTAGGGTTTAACAAATAACAATAATGCACTAAAAATGAGCGCATACATGGAAGGCTAAGGCGATTTGGTTGTACATTTAAGTGGGGTGTAACAAATTCTTCCTTTAAGTAAAATGCTTAAAGTTAGAAACGAAAAGATAGGCTCGGAGGGGTGTACTAGGGGTATCGTGTACTAAAAATGAGTACAACGCTAAGGGTGTGGGAAAAATTAGTTGACTTAACTAGCCAAGTAATATGACTTAAATGGTCAAGTAATTATAATACGGGTTTAACACAAGGGTGATCCTAATGCCTCTTATCATGTAGTAAATCCTACTACACGAATGTAGTCTCACTAGCGGTCTCGGGATGCATCACTAACGCAAGTTCTAGAATCTAAATGCTACCGGTACACTCATAAGCACTAATAATGAATGCTTTTCCTATCAAATCTAAAGGCGAACCTTACAATTTTGGGTGGAAAATTTTTCTGAATATACGGTTATGTGCTAGTCATACAACCTCCTATCCATGAGACGCTTGCTATGGCTAAAGTTTCACTCCTAAATGTTGTAAAAAATTTTAAATTTGGCGCTAAAATTACACTAACAAGTATTTCTCGTAGTTTTATTACTCATCTACTATCAAACAAAACAAACTCAAGCGAAAGTGCATATGTAAGGTATCATCTTTTTACCCCCCCCCCCCCCCCCTTACACTTAAGATGAACATTGTCCCCAATGTTCAAGTAAAGAATGTAAAAGTTAAAAAGTAATGAGAATGAAATCAAATACTCCCCTGATTCGCTCGGTATGGATTTTAGTTTGGCCAGGTTAAATCTTCTTCCAAGAAAACGAACAATCAAAGCTTCCCTTCCAGAATATAAATCATCTTCTTGTCACAAATAACCTGTAAATCCTGACAAAAGTAGACAAGGCAACCTCGCGTAAAATCGGCGGCATCCTATATAAGTTACTAAATCCTAGAAAACAAAGTAAGATATAATGCTTGTGGAATGAAGTTTGCAGATTTCCTAGAGATTATAAAACTTAATAATTCACAAAAACCATAAGACTCCGTTAGAAAAACAAAACCGGTAAAATTTCCAGATTTTAACTCCTGACGCCGTCAAGAGCAAACCTCTGACGCCGTCAGAATGGATCTGCAGAAATTCTTATGTTAAGTTTCCGGAAAATTTCTGGAAAAACTTTGTCCTACTTCCTGAAAAATCCTGCAAAACTTCATTATGACTCAATACAAGCATTTGACTCTAACAATTACTAATACACATGTCCATTTAAATATTGTGGATAATCATGATCGGTTTGTTTCTTAAAAACATATTTGGGGTTTCCCCTTACACTTATCTTTTGCAAAAATACCTCTAGGTTGAAGTTAAGACTAGGCTAAACAACATAATAAAGTATTTCCATTTTTTAGTAGAGAAACATGATCAACCAACAATAAAAATAAAACATGCATACGGAAGCAAATAATAATCAAACAAATAAAAATCACACAAAACATGGGTTGCCTCCCAAGAAGCGCTTTTCTATATTTACGAGTCTTGTAGCTAGACTCAAAGTCGTGGGTTACTACGTGATCTCATCATTGGTTTCATTCTCTAGGTCGTCTTCTAAACCAGTTTTGTATTCCGGACCTAGTTGCAAGCATTCTTTGTAGAAACCAAGCATCCTATTTCTAACATACTCTACTCCTCTACGTCTATCCTCATCATTCCTATAATAAGCCGCTTGCTTACGTTCCTTTTCGAAATTAGAGAGAAGGCGGTATTGCTCAATCTTGTAGGGCATTTGATAAGCAACCTCATCATTGTCTTTCTTGAACTTAACTATCCCTAACGTCGGATCATAACTCATCCTAGTGGCCTCAACAAATGGTTTCCCAAATATTATTTGACTTAGGCAAGCATCTATCACCGGACGCGTGTCTTCCACTATCATAAAATCAATCTCATAGGTGAGATTCCCTATAATCACATGTACTCCCTTAACTCTTCCCGCAAAATTACTTATCCAACTTTTATCGGGCATTATCCTAAAATTGAGTTGCTTCTTCATCACCCAATTGTAATAAGTCCTAGACATGATGTTCACAGGGGATCTAGGGTCTATGTAAGCTTTCCATACATGCATGTGCCCGATATTGCATGGGATGTTAATATTAGAGGGGTCTCCAATTTTGATCAGGGGATCGCCAAAGATATATGTTGTCTCGGGACTATCGAATAAATCCTTATGGTATTCCCGTTCTTCCTTGGTTGGCAACTTATCAAAATATTCCTCTATAGGTTCTACCTCCTCTAATTCCTCAACCTTATTAACCTCAACTTCCCTACTCTCATCCTCACTATTGGCTTCTATTCTAACTTCATCTTTGTCACTCTCCTCTATCTCCCTATCTATCGGCTTAATGGTGACAACATTGACAAAGTGGACATGTTTGGATGATGAGGGGTCCTTAACTTGGATTCCACTATTGGTGTCCCTTGTGTCCTTCCTAGGTGTGGCTAATGTTTGGTTGTTGAGGGCTTTCAACAAGTTGTCGATCTTGTTGGTCATCTCCGTTTGTTGTTGGTTGAATTCGGTTTCAAACTTAGCTATGCGAGCTTCTTGAGATGCCATGAATTTCGACATCAATCCTTCAAGATTGTTGGTACTACCATAGTTGTTAGAAGGATTGTTGTTGAAAGTACGGTTGGATGGTGGACCGTTTGATTGGTAACGATTAGGTGGGTTGGATGAATTGGGTTGATTTTGTTTCCACCTAAGGTTTGGGTGATTTTTCCATGAGGGGTTGTATGAATCACCGTATGTGTTTGGCTCGGGCTTGAAAGTGTACCACTTATCTCCCGCTTCGTCGGTACGCGTGGATGCGTAGTCCGCAAAAGCTGTTCCGAGGAGTTCCACACAATCACGAGTGTCATGGGGACCACTACATAATTCGCATGAAGAAGTGATTTTGTTCATTTGGCTTGAATGCTTCGGAGCTTCTTAAGATTTCATGAGAAACTTGACTTGGTCCTCAAGTTCCATGTTCCTACGGTCGGGAGTGCTTGAATTATTCGAAGGCAAAGATATTGCCTTGACCGTTTTGTTCAAATCACGGGGATCATTCCAACTTTCGTTGTCATAGAGAGCAAGATCTTCTATGAGTTCCCATGATTGTTCCGCACTAAGATCACGTAGCTTACCACCGGCCGATTGGTCAATGGTTCGCCTCGTGGGGATGTCGATATGGTCATAGAAGATTTGGACTTGGAGCCAAAGATCTATGCCATGATGAGGGACTTTTTGGAGTAAGTCCTTGAAACGAGTCCATGCTTCATAAAGAGATTCATTTTGACGTTGTTGAAACATCAAGATGTCATTCCTAAGTTTAGTAGTTCTTCCCGGTGGGAAAAATTGAGCAAGGAAACGAGTGGTGAGATCATCCCATGTGGTGATGGATCCCGCGGGTAAACGCTCAAGCCATTGACTAGCTTGATCCCGTAGAGAGAATTGGAATAGGCGTAAACGGGTAGTCTCTCTAGTTTCAACACCTAGGTCTATGGAATCTACGATTTTGAGGAAGTCCTTAAGGTGTTGGTTTGGATCTTCGGAACAAAGTCCATGGAATGCACATCCGCTTTGCACCAACCGGATGGTGTCGGATCGCAAGAGGGTCACATTGGCTCCGGTGAGCTCAATGGTGTTTCGGTAGCCTTGGTGGCTAGGTCGGGAATACTCTCCTAAGGTTCGGGGCCTAAGGGGTTCTAATGGTGGGTTTTGTTGTGGTGGGATGATGGGTTCAAAGATGTTACCACCTTCCATGATGTCGGATGGTAAAAAGTTACGAACAAAGGCACGAAGAAATAAGATAGACTAAAGAAGATCTAAAAATAAAAATAAAAATCTTACTAGAAAGGAATCTAGCAAGTAGACCTAATAAAAAGAAATCCTAACCTAGACAATAACTATTTCCCCGGGCTGCGGCGCCAAAAACTTGATGCGTGGGAATCGCACCTTGCTTTACCTCTCGAGGGATCTCGAGAAGCTTACAACCCCCACCAGGCAGTGTACCTGATCGTTGTAGTATAGTATAGTGACAAGTACCGGGGGATTGATCGTTCAGCTTAGGAATAGTGTCGCTAGGATTAGAAAACCTAATTAATAGTTCTAGAGGTGAGGGATGATTATTTTTGTATTTTTATATTTTATGAAAGCAATTAAAATCTCGGGTTTTGGAAGAGTGGGCGGAATTAGTTGCTAATCAACTAACCCAAAGCTATTATATAATTAAAATAAAATAATGAAAATGAAATTAAACTAATTAAACTAAGGTTGTGAGCAGTAATTGGAGAAATTGTGTTTACTTAGACTTCACTACTCCCTAGATATCTTTTACATGTTAATTACTTGTTACACTTGTATGAATGACGGATTGTATTCCTTAATACCATTCGTGGGGTGGCATACATAACTCCCCAACTCTATGAGCTCTTATCTCCTCCTACACTATGACCCAGCACAACTATAGGGATTGTAAACAGTGGCTCATGCATTAAATACAACCAATAAAGACCTAGTACGCCTCGGTTCATGTTTCTTAAGACGTTCAAGCATGTTACCATTTGGAGATCTGCCAGTTTTCTTAAGCCTAACATATAAATCATTCATTCAAAACAAGAATAGACAAGTAATCAACACATAATCAACATCTAGGTTTCATTAGATCTAAGCAAACACAAGAGAGATCTAGCCTAGCATAGTAGAATTGAGACAAGAACAAGAGATAAACAACCAACACATAGACATATTGATTGAATTGAAAGTACACTTATCTCAATTACAATGCAAGGTCTCAAGGGTTTGGAACCCTTGAAAAACCTGTGAAAGAGGCACCAAAATCGTCTTTAGGGTTTCACCAAAACTTCTCTCCTTTAATGAAAAAACTAGAAAACTATATATAGGAAAAACAGTCTGACGGCGTCAAGAGTTAATTTTGACGTCGTCACCTCGCCGCCATAAACTTCCTCGGACGGCCTTGATCCACTTATGACGGCCTATGTGACGCCGTCACCACCCACGGTAAATTATTCTTGGCCACTTTGACGCCGTCACCAGTTCGTCTGACGCCGTCACCACCTTCGATATTTAATTCTTCATGTCTGACGCCGTCAAGCTTTTGGTCTTGACGCCGTCACCTTGTATTTTCAGCTTGGATTTTTGGTACTTTGCCGTTTTCTTCACTTTATGCTCCAAAAACGTCCAAAATAGCCTCTTTTCCAGAATACACTCTCCAAACACCTAAAATCACAAAAGGAACGATTTAGGGCAATATTTGATCAAATAAAGTCGGATTCGGGCTTAAATGACCCCCTAAAAACGGATCATTTTTCGCCTCATCACTTGCATAAAATATAGCATAAATTATTGAATATTTATTAAAATAATATGAAAATCGGTATATGTTAAGAAAAAGGTACAAATTACGGTGTATATTATTCTTCCAAAGTTCAGATACCAGTAAAAAATAATAATAATAACTCTAAATCTCTACATTATCATGTTCCTCTTTTTTTTCCCTCTTCAATGTCTTTCCTAATTCAGTCACTAGTCACCAGCATTCCCAACCTGGCAGCCTGTACTGATCATCATCAAAATCTCCAAATATCATATCAAAAAACAAAGAAAGTTGGAAAAGTAAAACCCACCATTATAACAATAAAAGAATAATGAATATAACCTTTAATTACCTGCTTATACCACCACCACATCGTCATCTTTATTGCGAGACAGACGACGTCTACTTACTTTTGAATCTGAGAAAAGCGAAAGAGAAGAAAAAAAGAAACCAACCTTTCAAGCAACCATTACTTATGATAACTGGCAACAAAGAGATAGTGATTGTGGTTTGGTGAAGCGAAGAAGTTGATAGGATAAAGAATGCACTGGTAGAAAAATATAAGAGAGCGATGTAGCTTTGAGAAAGATGGTGGGTTTTATAATTTTTGGAGAAAAAATGAAGTAAAATTAAGTTAGACAGATCGAGAAGAGTACATACGTTGTACGTACCTTGAATTGTTGTTGATAAAGAAACATCCTCATCTTCATATATCACTGCAAGTATAACAAAATAAAATACCAAACATTCGGTAGTTTTGATATTCACCAAAAAAAAAATGTGAGCTGAACTTCAAGAATAAATAGATGGAAATCAAAAAACAAATGTAGAAAAATCATAAGAAAGATAGATAGAATGATTTACCATAGGATTGAGAGAAAATGAAGTTTAAAGCAAAATATTTGTGGAGATAGTGGCAGTTGAATCAAGGAGGATGAGTGTTATAGGCTCCAAATTTTCAATCTACTTAAACATAGTAATCCACGTGGCTTTTTTAGAAGGCCTTACGTGTCTTCTTCAAATTGAAAAGGCCTTTCTTATATAATAGGTAGATATATATGCATTTTTTCAAAATCATACATACCCTTAACCTCTTGTACCCAAAGTTTTCCTAACAAAATATCACACTCATCGAAATCATCCACAATACAAAGTATCCCCCTTTAACAAATTTTCCCAATAGTTATCGGAACCCAACAAACTATGTAACCTCATTTTGGACAAACTTCCATAGGTAATTTTAATAAGTCTACTAACTTTTTTGAAAACAAATTATTATTGCAACAACCATCACTAATTAAAGAACATACCGAATTATTGATTAGAATTCTCAAACGAAAAGGCTTGGTTGTAGACACCCAATCATCCTTCTTTCTCTCCTCCCATTCATCAATCTTTCTATTGTTGAATTGGGATTGGTTGCTTGCACAATTGCCTCCAAAATCGCCTAGAGTTGGACGAATTCTTTGACCTTCGTGTTTGCTACCATCACGATTCTTGTGGATTAATGACCCACCTTCAATCACAAAACGTAGTTCTTCTAGCATAGTGTAACAACTTTTAAGTTCTTTCATGGATTTAGTAAAACCATGATCTATGTACTCTCCAGACCATACCCCACCAACAGTATAGGTTTTTGAATCTTCTACACCATTCATCATCTAGGATACTAACAAGTTCTAGATGTTTAATTGATTTAGAACCTTCTACACCAATTACCACCAGGATGCTAAGAAGCTCTGATGCCAACTGATGCAGGACACGCAGAAGCGTATTTAGATAAACCCTAATCCAAGGGTGATAACCAAGGCTCACCTTGCGGGAATAAAAACCGAACAAGAGAATAACTCATAAAACACAAAGTTTATTAATAATCAATGATCAAAAGATAAATTACAATGAAACCTAAGCCCTATATTTATAGGGTAGTAAAACTTATAGAATAAGATACTCCATATGTCCCAAAAAGACAGTCCACAAACAAAAAATGTAGAAATTATGATATTTGTAATTAATGCTAGTTTTGATTGATAAAAAGTCATTTTACCCTCATACTGAGTATAGAAATAAAAAATGAGTAATTAATGCAAGTTTTAATTAGAAGGGTAAAGCAGGAAAACCGGTTATAATTACTGTCCATATATAAAAACTGGACACTTAGTTTGGGACAAACATAAATATTTAGATGGTCTCTTTTTTTGGATGGAGGGAGTAACATAGAACAAACAAAAATAAGGAAACTAAAACTAAAAAAATAAAATAAAAAAACAATAAAAAATAAAAAATAAAAGGTCATGACACAAAATAAAACCCAGGAAACATCAATATGGTTACTGGTACTTATGCTTACAGTAGAGTTACTTGGAAGTAACCTTCTAAATCCAGTAACCTCAGTATATTTAGTAGTAGGATTACTTATGTTTAGTACCCTTACTCCAACTACGAGTACCTTTACTCATATAACCAGTAATATCATTCTATATTTGTGTCTTGATCACGAATCTCATTCATATCAATACCTCAAGGATGACTTAGTGAATTACTGCATGTGTTTTTCCTGACAATATAATACCTCAAAGAGAACTTTATTACAATTTAGTGTAATAACTATTTCATCCGATCACAATAAATAGTTTTTTACAAATGAATATTTTCAGGATAATTATTCAGTTTATCTGGCTTATAGGAACCACCTTCCATTCACAATCTTCCATTAGGTTTTGTGTAATATTTCATACGGAGTATTTCTTTACCGCATTTATAAAGTTGTTGTTAGCAAAACCCTACTTCAAATTTATCTTCTAATAAAACCATTGTAAGAATCAATTAATGGTCATCTGCTCATCAAATGATATGCAAGGATCCAATATTAAAGCTTTTAGTATCCAATTATCAGTTTTCCTCTTCTGATAACACCCTCAAGAATATCAATTAGGGATCATATCCAACAACATCGAGAAATCAGAAAAAATGGAGAAGTCGAACAACATGGAGAATATGCTTATGTTTTTTCAATAAAACACTATCTTCATTATTAGCCTTCCATCAAGTTTTTCTCTCCTCACTTATATGTGTAATCTAAGTTCTTTGGGTGTTATTTTAGAATTTTATGCAGCAAAAACAAATTGAATTTGATTGCATCACATTAGGAGTTTAAATTTGTTAAATAATAAACTATTGTATTAGATTTTTTTGCTAAACAAATAACGGTTATGGTGAAGAGTTTGACTAGTAGGATACTTCAACCCACCCAAATCTTTTAGTGTTTCTATAGAAAGTGTATTAACTAAGATCGGGTAAGATGTGACATGGATTGATCGCCAATTAAGCTTGTTCCTTTGGCTTCGGTCCTACTAGCATAATCTATAGTCTAATTGTAAAAACTATGGATCAGCTCTTAAACAACAACCACAACACAAGATTTCACCCAGCCAACCACCCTTTGGTGAATATTCTTATTACTAATAAAGTCAAGAAGATGAGTCCACAACTGTGTGCTCACCAAACAGATACAAAAGAAAGTAAACTGCCCCCTTCAGAAGGATTCAGTTTATCACACTACAAGAATCAAGAATACAACTGAACCTCACTACACACTCTCAAACCTATACTAATACCAGAACCAGAAGATCAAGATGATCACAATAACACCAAGACAATAAGACTGAATTGCAATGAGAGTGTAAACCCTAATCGTATAATAATGAGAGAGATGATGTTATGAGAGAGAGAGCTGGGGATGAGAGCTTATATAGTGCCAATTTCCACTTCAGCCCTTCAAGAATATAAACCTGCCAAATATAGCTAAACATACCAAACTATAAGAAATAAGTACAGAAATAGTCCCTGTACTTATTAACCATGAGAATGACATATAAACCACACTATCCAACACCCCCTCTCAGTCTCATGGCTTAAACATGTCCACAAGACCAAGTTTCTCACAAAACCACTTATGTTGAGTTATACTCAACCCCTTTGTAAAACCATCTGCAACATTATATGCAGAACCAACCTTCACAGTTTTAATCACACCAGAAGATACTTTCTCTCTTACTAGATGAAGATCAATTTCAAAGTGTTTAGTTTTTTAATGAAAAACTGGATTAGCAGCTATTTGAATAGCTGAACTACTATCACAAAACAAATTTACTGGTAACAAGCCCTCAATATTTAGATCTTTTAGTATTTTATTTATCCAAATAATTTCACAAGTAGCAGATGCAAGACATCTGTACTCTGCTTCAGCAGAAGATCTAGATATAGTTGCTTGTTTTTTACTTTTCCATGAAACAAGATTATTGCAGAAATAAACACAATAACCTGAAACTAACTTTCTAGTTTTTAAACACTTAGCCCAATCTGCATCAGAAAAAGCATGCAGACTAAACTCTTTACCTTTATTAAACTGAATACCAGTACTTGGACCTTGTTTAAGATACCTCAACACTCTTAAACCTGCATTAAAATGAGACTGCAAAGGAGCATGCATATGTTGACTCAAACAATGCACAGCATAAGCAATGTCAGGCCTAGTAACAGAGAGATATATCAATTTGCCTACCAGTTTCTGATACTCAGTCAAATTAGTGATAAATTTATCACCATTAGACTCAACATGATTCAAAACCACATTCTGCTGTAAAGGTGTAGCAGCAGGCTTACAAGCCAACAAACCATATTCACTAAGAAGCTCAAGACAATATTTTCTTTGAGTTAAACAAACACCATTATCATTCTTAAGAACTTCAATACCAAGAAAATACTTAAGAACACCAAGATCTTTAATCATGAATTTAGAATTTAAAAACTGTTTAAACTTTTCAATTTCAGGTTTATTATTCCCAGTAATGACGATATCATCCACATAAACAAGTAAAGCCATAAAAACATTTTTATCATGTTTAACATACAAAGAATAGTCATTTTTACTTTGAATAAAACCATGATCAACCAAAACAGTAGTTAACTTCTCATTCCATTGTCTAGGAGCTTGTTTCAAACCATACAAAGACTTAAGAAGTCTACAAACTTTAGTTTCATCTTTATCATAATAACCAGGTGGCAATTTCATATAAACTTCTTCATGAAGATCACCATACAAGAAAGCATTATTAACATCAAGTTGATAAAGAGGCCAATCATTAGAAACAGCTAAATTAATTAAACATCTAACAGTGACCATCTTAACAACAGGACTAAATGTTTCATCAAAATCAACACCTTCTTTCTGCCCAAAACCTTGAGCAACATGTCTAGCTTTATATCTATCCACTTCACCAGAAGACTTATACTTAATTTTCCAAA
The DNA here is from genome assembly GCA_030686995.1 of Artemisia argyi. NCBI lineage: Eukaryota > Viridiplantae > Streptophyta > Magnoliopsida > Asterales > Asteraceae > Artemisia > Artemisia argyi. Next base: position 883,290 of record JARVZY010002049.1, read on the forward strand.
TCCATTTAGAACCTATAGCCTTTCTACCAGGAGGTAAGTCTGTAACCTCATAGGTATTGTTCCTATGTAATGCTTCCATTTCAGCATCCATAGCCTCATTCCATTTTGGATTAAGACTAGCCTCTTGGTAAGACTTTGGTTCAACAGACTTATTCAGAGTTGTGGTAAAACAAATATTCCTAGCAGACAACTTAGAGTAAGTAACATATCTTTCAAGACCATATCTACTAGAACTAGAGACAATGTAATCATTAAACCTAATAGGTTGAGACTTATGTCTAATAGATCTCCTAAACTCAGTCTGAGGTTCTTCCGCAATGTTGCTAGGACCCTCACCATTTTCATTTTGTAACCATTGCCCTCAGAGGTGACCAAATTATCTTCTATTTGGGTTGCAATGGCATCTGCTTCATCCTCAACTGTGTTAACACAGTCATCGGAAGCAGTTCCTCTATTGCCATCCTCATTAGAAGGATCCCCCTCTTCATCATTGGGACTTTGAGAACTCTTGATGTCAAAAAAACTTAAACATTCAGAATCTGTTCCACCAATCTCATTAAGATCAAGAGAATGTTCGTTACAAGACTTCATTTTAAAAGGAAAGATATTTTCATAGAATTTAACATCTCTTGAAAACAAGAAAGTTTTCTTGTCAATACTATACAATTTATAAGCCTTTTTCTCAGTGGAAAAACCAATTAAAATACATTTATCAGACCTTGGAAAAAACTTATCAGTATTATTTAAAACATTTGCAAAACACAGACATCCAAAAGCCCTCACATGAGAGAGATCAGGGTCCTTACCATACATTATTCTAAAAGGGGAAGCACCATACAAGACAGAGGAGGGAAGCCTGTTAATCAAATAAACAGCAGTTAAAATACACTCAGGCCACATAGACAAAGGAATCCCCCCCTGAAACATAAGACTCCTAGCCACATTAAACAGGTGTCTATGTTTCCTTTCAGCAATCCCATTTTGCTGAGGAGTATATGCACAAGAAGTTTGATGAATAATACCAAGATTATTAAACAATGTAGACATTTTATTATTCACAAACTCTGTTCCATTGTCAGATCTAACAACTTTAACTCTTTTTCCAAACTGAGTAAAGATGAGTTTTATAAAATTTTCGATATATTCACAAACTTCCATTTTTGTTTTAAGCAAGTAAATCCAAACAGCCATGCTAAAGTCATCAACAATGGTAAGAAAGTACCTAAACCCATCTCTACTAGTAACTCTATAAGGCCCCCAAATATCACAATGAATCAGATCACCAATACTAATAGACTTATGGTCACTTAGAGGAAATGGTTCTCTTATCTGTTTAGCTTTATGACAGATGTCACAAGGAGTAGACTGATCACCTTTCCTAACCCCAATGGTCTTTTGTAAAACATACATGACTTGATCAGCAGGATGACCAAGTCTACAATGCCACAAATCTCTAGACACATAACAAATAAAACCAGAATTACACAGACCAGAAACATACTCACCATGAGTATGACCATCTAACAAATATAGACCAGCAGACTGACTACCAGTCCCCATAATTTTGCCCAGATTCAATTCCTGAATATAACATTTTTGCTCATCAAAACCAACAAAGAACTTACTGTCTTTTATCATTTTATTAACAGAAAGAAGACTAACATTATAATCAGGCACAACTAACACATCAAAAAACACAATATTATTAGTCAACTTTAAACTACCAATGGCAACAACTTTAGCCATAGTCCCATTGGGATGACCAACAGTTAACATCAGACTAGTAATATCAACCACATTAAACATATTGGTAGTAGAATTAGTCATATGTTGATTAGCCCAACTATCAATAATCCATCCCAAAGTAACATTATACCCAGTACCACCAGTTTTAGAACAAAAGAATCTTTCAATGTTGAGATTAAAAAACACATTATGATTAAGAAAACTAGGTTTAATACCTGCCATATTAGTAGAAGCACCAACAGCAGGCTTCTCATTAATCAAACTCAGAAGTTTCACCATCTGATCATTAGTGAAAGAACCAGACAAAGAACCAGAAGTAGATGGCAAGTTTTGGGATAAATCAGAACTAGCATTGAATCTTTTATTAGCACCATTTTGTCTAACCAAATTAGGATTTCTTTTAAAACCAGAAGGACAACCATTTAACTCAAAACACCTATCAATAGTGTGACCAATTAAACCACAATGTTTGCACAGAAGATTAGGATTAGGACCTCTATTATTATTAGTGTTACCTCTTCTGTTATTACTATTAGAATTAGAATTAGAATTGTTACTAGCATTAGCATTATTCTTAATAGTAAAAGCAGCAGGTACACTTTTAACAATCAGAGAACTAGGAGAAAAACCTCTATGAGATTCTTCTCTGGAAACCACAGCAAAAGCATCCTTTACATCAGGTAAAGGATCTCTAGACAACAAATTACTCCTGACATTTTGATACACATCATTCAATCCCATAAGAAACTGCATGAGTCTAACAAGTTGATTATGCTTAAGAGTATCCTCATGAGCAGCACAAGTACAAGCAGGCAAGAAAGTCAGAATATCAAACTCTCTCCAAAGGGAGTTGAGTTTATGATAATATTCTGGGACAGATAAATCACCTTGTTTTAACTCATTAATCTTATGAACCAAATTAAAAATAACAGAACCATCCATTTTGTCATAAGTTTCTTTCAATTCATCCCAAACTTCAGATGCAATCTCAGAATAGACTTGTCCAAGGTACAACTCTTGAGACAAAGATCCAAGAATCCATCCTAAAACAACAGCATTGCATCTTTCCCATTGCTGAGACAGTACAACACTAGTAACAGGTTTAACACAAGTACCATCAATAAAACCCATCTTATTTTTCCCTCTTAAAGCAATTTTCATAGCAGTAGACCACATTTTATAATTTTCAGCACCAGTTAATTTCACACTAACCAAAGCTAAGTTGGAATTATCATTAGCATGCAAATAAAGAGGATTACCAGCATCCAAACTACTAATAAGAACTTGTTTAGCCATAATAACAAAACAAGTAAAAAGAAGCAGACAATCAAAGAATAACTAAACAAACAGATAATCAAACAACCTAACAAAACAATTAAACCAATAATCACCAGACTTCCAAGACTGCCCAAGAACCTATCCTCCAACGACCTAGACTCAAATAACAGACTTAAACTACAAAGAAAAACTAGAAACTCACACCCAAACCAAACTGAAACACCCAGTTTCACACCTGTCAGGGGGAAGAGCAGGTATCCTTGCTTCTCACGGAAGTAGGTCAAGATGTTACCCCCTGAGTTTGCAGTGTCACCACTAAAGTGTTCAGGGGTTTAAAAGAAGAAAGAAACTTACAAAGCTCTTAAATTGCAGCGGAAAAACCAAGTACCAAATACCAACAGCCTTGATTCACTTAGTCAAGACTGTTGATAACCTAGAAAATCAACCAGAAACCTCCACAGATCACCAAGAATCAAGATCCCCAAATTCCAAATTAGGGTTTCAATAAACCCTAACTGAAAATCAAGAATCACCAAAAACCGTTGAGAAAATCAACGATTCAACCCTCGGCCGTAAAGAAAACAGCCACAATCAACTCCAATTGCAAGTCAATCAAAAAACCCCCAAATCTTAACCAAACCCTAAAATATCAAGAGCCAATGGAGATCAAAACCGAGGCTCTGATACCATGTAAAAACTATAGATCAGCTCTTAAACAACAACCACAACACAAGATTTCACCCAGCCAACCACCCCTTGGTGAATATTCTTATTACTAATAAAGTCATGAAGATGAGTCCACAACTGTGTGCTCACCAAACAGATACAAAAGAAAGTAAACTGCCCCCTTCAGAAGGATTCAGTTTATCACACTACAAGAATCAAGAATACAACTGAACCTCACTACACACTCTCAAACCTATACTAATACCAGAACCAGATGATCAAGATGATCACAATAACACCAAGACAATAAGACTGAATTGCAATGAGAGTGTAAACCCTAATCGTATAATGAGAGAGATGATGTTATGAGAGAGAGAGCTGGGGATGAGAGCTTATATAGTGCAAATTTCCACTTCAGCCCTTCAAGAATATAAACCTGCCAAATATAGCTAAACATACCAAACTATAAGAAATAAGTACAGAAATAGTCCCTGTACCTATTAACCATGAGAATGACATATAAACCACACTATCCAACACTAATACAAGGAGGTACCAATTCCGTTGAAGTAAGAGAGATTGCCAACTTTGAGTCCGACTCGACTATAACATTCTGCCAACCATAATCAATAACCGAACGAAAAGCATTTTAGATTGTGCATAACCCAGCCATAAGAAGGGATGTGGCAGGGAAGGCCTTCCTGAACAAAAGATTACATAACCAAGATTATCTGAGCAATAATACCCATGACAACATGATTAAATTTAAATGACGCCTCACAATTAAGCTTCACAATATTAGTAGTGGGAGGGATCCACCTAAGTGAACTTGTTTGGGATTTGTCATGAGGAGCCAAAGAATTAGAATCAGTCAATGCCATTGGAGAATCTAAATTGAAATCATGATCAATATAAGCGCACAATTGTATTGTACGAAGAAGAGCTAATCGAGTATGCTAAAAATAAATATGTTCATTGACTTCCAGATCTGCCATGCAATAACTGCAATAAATGTGTGCAATTTCATTTTATCCGACTTAGTTGGCATTATTTCTAGGAGGACTCGAATCCGTCAGACTATAGATCCATTCGTAGAATCAGCTTGAAGACATATATGAGATCCGAACAACTCCGTTTTTATCCATGGGCACTCAAACAATATATGTTCAATCATTTTCTTCTAAACAAATCCTCACGAGTGGCTAAAGCATTGGAGTACACTCTCCACTATTTATTTATTTATTTTAATTTTTGGTAAAGTTTTGAGATGGCAAACTTGTATCCAAGATTTTTTATCTGGCAAAGAAGATGAAGAAGCTATTGTTTGAGAGGTAGAGTTGCGATGATGCAACGTTAATGGGTACTATGACTTTACTGTGTAATTACATTTAACTTCATAAAGCCATACAATCTTGTCTGAAGAGCTTCTCCTTGATAAAGGTGTTTTGAAAATGAAATTTGCTTCATCAAGTAGAACAACAAAGTTAATGGGTAGAGTTGCGATGATGCAACGTTAATGGGTACTATGACTTTACTGTGTAATTACATTTAACTTCATAAAGCCATACAATCTTGTCTGAAGAGCTTCTCCTTGATAAAGGTGTTTTGATAATGAAATTTGCTTCATCAAGTAGAACAACAAAGTGCAGTTTTGCTAAGTCTCAGTAATAATTGAGTATAAACTCTGAAATTAATGTGTTCTCGGTGAAAGGGCCTTAGGGACAACGAATATAAAATCTTCATAATAAGGAATCCATTTCTGAGTTTAGAACGGTATATATTGATAGGAGTCCTTTTACCTAATGCCTTTTGTCTAGTGGTATGTGAGTTCTCATCAACCTAGAGGTTATGCGTTCAAGCCTCGCTGGAAGCATTTGTGAGATAGATGGTATAGGTGTGAAAAAAAATTACCGTTCTATTTTTTTTATTATTATTTTTTATTTTATTTTTTATTTTTTTATTTTTTTTAGAAGTCCTTTTAGGTTATTTTTCAAATAATTTGTAGTTGTTGTATGTTGTTGTTTATCGCCTATTTTCTTACCAACTTCTTTTCAATATTTAATTGCCGTTATAAGAATTTAATCATTTATTCAAAGTCAGAATTGAAGTTAAGAAGAACGCAGATTATTGGTTTGAAATAGATGTGCTCGTTATTTATTTTATTAACCAAAAGTCCAAATTGATGGCCATATAAGCAACCAAAGGTCACGAGCTATCAAACCTTGGTGTTGTCATAATATCCAAAATGTCGACATTTTTTAGAGGAAGACTTTAAACCTTGGGTCATGTGTTCACCTTTTCCTTTTCTTAATTAACAAAGATAACCTTAAACGTGTGTGATTACGATAGCAAACTGGTTGCTTACAATGATCTATATTTAAAAGGGGCTTTCAGTTAGCCTTTCCATATTTATAAGCCGTTTTAAGTTATACATGAATTGTAAAAACAGTACCAATTAAGTTGAAGTGTTAAACCATGAAAAATAATTCTTCAGTTTGACTTTTCATAGTCAAACTGGTTCAATTTTAAATTTAAATATTTCTTTTGTTTTATATAATACTTGATAAATAATTATACTAATGAAAAATACACTTAAAATACAATCTATTCATTTATTTTTGCATCAAGTATTATATAACACCTACAAAATAAATAATGTCAAAGTTGAACCAATTTGACTCTGAAAAGTCAAACTTGACACTTATTTTGAGACGGAGAAAAACACGAAATCAAGTATCTATTTCGATCTGTTAAAGAATTACACAGGTTTGCCGTATAAGTTTTAGACGTCCGGTGTTTCTGGACCTATTTATGAAACAATCAGAGAAATAATATTACTTTGTATCTTAAAATTATATTTAACTTGTTACTAACGTAATTTGTAAAATTGATGATAGTCAATAAAATACAAACTCGGTTGATTTGTAGACATAATTTTTAGCTTTCATTGGGTGACGTAGAAATTAACTTGAAAACAAGATGAAAATATAGTTATAGCTTGGTAATACATCTACATCAATAGATATGCATAGATGTCTATAAGTTGACTAAGAGGTGCATATATTCAATTCATCACTGAAAAGTGTCGACATTTTTTGTCATCCTTTTGCCGTATCAAAATCATTGACTTTGAACTTACAATTTCATTAATTAATAAACTAATGAAATTTAGTTGTATTTTATACAAGTTGTATTTTTTTATGTATTTAAGAGTTGTATATATTTTTTTGTTACTGGTTTGGGTTACGTGGATCACTTTTGTTACTCGTCTTTAGTGGAAAAGGTAGAATCAAAGAATAAACATGGATAATAATTGGTCTTTAACTAATGTTCTTGGTATATCCTCATTCCAATACGACGCTTTATATACATTTGAACTCTTTGAACACAAAAAGTGATTATGCTTTCATATCTCCAGAAAGAACGTAACATAAAGTTTTCCAACTATTACACGTAACAAAAACAAAATACCTTTTTTCTTTGAACACACACATATGTGGATAACACAAACACTCTCGAGTCTTGACTCTACTATCATTTCTATAATCAAAACAAGGCCCAGGCGAGGGAGCAGTCGAGCATATATTAATATATTAGAGCTATCTACAATGGGTAAACCAACAAAAAACTTTTCATTATTATAAAAAGCTATTTAAAAGGGTTTTTTGCATTGCATAAAAGACTTTTTGAATAGCTTTTTAACAAAGACTTTGTAAACTAAAAGTCTTTGCAAAAAGCTCTAGTTATTATATAAGTTAAGCATTAAATGCATTAAATGCAAAAAGTCTTTAAGACTTTTCCCATTGTAGATGCTCTTAGTCCAAAAAAAAATACAGCATCCTTTATATATATATATAACAAAAAAAGAATCAAAGTTATAAAAGTGGCAAGCTAGGGTGATAAAAATGAAGTGCCAAAAGTTCGTTTTTGTTGCTTTTTTGCTTTTGAACCTAATAAGTACCCATGTTTTAGCCGAGTGCACTTGCGAACCAGAAGAAGACGAGGGAAAAAAGAGTGAAGCCCTCAAATACAAATTGATAGCACTTGCTTCGATCCTCGTAGCAGGTGGCATCGGTGTATGTTTACCCTTCATCGGTAAACTCGTTCCATCTTTAAGCCCCGAGAAAGATGGTTTTTTCGTTATCAAGGCATTTGCCGCGGGAGTCATCTTGGCTACTGGTTTTATACATATACTTCCTGATGCATTCGATCATTTAACGTCCCCATGTTTGAAAGATCATCCATGGGCAGAGTTCCCTTTTACGGGTTTTGTTGCGATGGTGGCAACTATTCTTACACTCATGTTTGAGACTTCGTCAGCTGCTTATCAGCAAAGGTCTCAGTCCAAATCATCAAGAAATGATCATGTGCATGTTAATGGAGATGAGGAGAATAATGCGCGGCACTCGGGGCAAGTGGCTGCTCATACACATGCAACTCATGGACATGCTCATGGTTCCATAACGCATGCTGATGGTGTAGATTCTAGTTTGTCACAAGTTGATCGGTATAAGATCGTTTCCAAGGTACATGAATACATTCTACAATATGAAATGAACTTTATCTTTGCATAATCTAGTTTTATTTACTTATTTTATTATCTTATTCAATTCATTTTCCTAGCATATGTCTAGTTCTCATAGAAGGTGTTTAAACAAATTTTTATCACTAATTAGGGAACATAAATTGTCAATTCACAGATTATATCTCGCACTCTTCTATACTATAAAAGAAAATTGAAAAAGTGGAAAGTGAAAACTTAAAACTAATTTATGAAACTAATTTGTTCTTTTACTTAAACTAAGTTGATCTTTTACTTAAATGAAATGCGGAAACTAATTTAGGAAACTAAAAACTAATGTATCCTATATTTTGATTATTAAATTAACTATTAAAATTTGTTCTTTTACTAAAAATCATTATATGTTATAATAATATATAATTACATTTTAATTTTTTACGTTGCATAAATAAATGTTATACATAACATCTAACCTATATATATCACAATCACAATTATGTGTCGCGATTAAATCTCGTTGCTATCAGTGGCGAAGCTAGAAGTTTTTCAGTGGGGGTCGGGATCTATTTTTTTTTTCCTACAGCTATTTTTCGGGTAATACCGAAATTTTGAGAGGTCGAAACTGAATATACCGAAATTTTTCTACACGAAAACTATATACCCCATACATCGCAAAAAAAAATTCGAGAGGTCGGGCGCCCCCGCCTCCTTAATAGCTGCGCCCCTGGTTGCTATGAATGTGTACTTGTCTATGGTTTGTAAATAGGAGTAGGAAAACTTGTCGTCCCCTACTGAGTACGGACTGGTTAGGTCGAGGATCCTATTTCTGATTGCAATAGGAATTTGTAACTTTCGATAGAGTCTAGCAATTTGTTAGAGCTGTTTGTATAATACTACGTATAATATTACTACCGTAATAAAAAAGTTACCTGCTGTTTAACGAAATTGATCTAGGTTTGTAGTACATTAGACTTATTATATCTTCAAATTCAAGAATATTCTAGCATTTGATTAAGGTTGGTTGAATTCTTTGTTTAGATTGAATGATTTTTACTGTTTTAGTGGTCCAACCAATGCATAAAAAAAATAAAATAAAATAAAATAAAAATCTATCTTGTATCACAAGAAAATAATAGGATATCAAGGGCCTGTTTGGTAAGCAGTTTTTTGTTACAAAAATAATTTCCTTCAAAACAAGTAGCTCCGTTTGGATACATCAACTTCAAGCTTTTAATTTAAACAAGTAGCTCCAAAATGAAAAGCTGATTCATTAAACTTTTAAAATATTTTGGAGCTGTTAAACCATAAAAGTATTGTTAACAACTAATAATTACATTTAACGGCTAATTTACTAAACATTTTTATAGAAAAAAACAAAATAAAAAATAAAGCTTGTAGCTCATGTTAATAGCTTTGCAGTTTACAGCTTATATCTAGTTTTGCTAAATATAGCCCAAGATACAAAACCACAATTATAATGCAAAACCTTGTGGTATGGGTCCGTTTGACTTTTAGCGGGTTTAGCATCAAAATTTGGATTTAAATTTAGAAAATAATTTAGATTTAGATTTGGATTTATGTAAGAGAGAGAAAGTATAATATAAAATATACTACATAATTTATTGTTTTAATAATCTATATATAATTTATTGTTTTATAAAGTGCTATAAAAGATTTGATCAGCAATACAATTAAAATAGCTATTTATGTTTTAGCTATCTTATATAAATTTATGTTTCACATTATCCATTTTGGGTTTCTTTGTTTATTCTTCTTTGTTATTTTTAACAAATTCAATATTTTCTTACACTTTTTTGTTTTGAAAATGCATAATATTGTTTTAGAACTAATATAACTTTTTTTTTTTTTTTTTTTTTTTAACTCTTTTTAAGCCACCTGTGATTTATCACGAGTTTATAGGCTACTTATATATAAACGTGAAATTATAAAAAAATCTAGTATTAGTAAAAAGTTAATGATTTTTAGTGGGCCTAGCATCTTTTATGAAAAAAAGACCCATAACTTTTGCTAAAGTCCAACCTATTAGTCATCTTTTACGAAAATCAAATATTTGTGTTATTGGTGGCCCAACATTTCTCAAATCTTTTAACCAAACATCTTTAATGAAGCTAACTTCAAATCCAAATGTCAACACCGTCATACCAACCGGACCTAAATAATACTCCATACTATTCTCTATATTGTCCAAAAACCGGACCTAAATAATACTATATATTGTCCTAAAGTATAGTTGATATTCAGAAAATATGGATAGTGTGAAATGATTATCAAATATAGTTACCTTAAGACGTATGTATGTGTATCTCTGGCTACTTAATAGGGTGTTAAATCTCAACATGTCTTTACGCATTAATTCCGTTTTAATGCTATTACGTGGATAAACCATTTTTATGATTTATAAGCATGTACTGAACTATTGGAACTCTAACTCAATGTTAAACAATAATAACCCATATCATTTACCGAAGTCACGTGATTTTTTTTTTTTTTTTTTTTCTTTCTTCAAGTTCGTATATTATTTTTGGCTAGCATACAATATGAAATACGACTAGCATACATCATCTAATTTTTAAGGTTACATTGATGTTAAATATACTTGCCAAATATTTTCTCAGGTGTTGGAATTGGGCATCATCGTACATTCAGTAATAATAGGATTATCTTTGGGTGCTTCCGAAAGTCCTAAAACAATAAAACCACTCGTCGTTGCATTGACCTTCCACCAATTCTTTGAAGGAATAGGGCTCGGAGGATGTCTTTTTCAGGTATGGACTTCACTAATTATCCATATCACTGTAGCACTAGAAAGACGCTTGCGGCAAAGTTTTCTTCCTCTACTTGCATCAGGGCTTTCCGAAATTAGGTCAATTCAATGACTTTTTATTTTTTATTTTCTTAGAAATTAAGTTAGAAGATTTTGACGTGTGAGACTGACGCCTAAGAATCTTGTCTTATCTAGCAGATATAGTGTAAGCCCAATCAAATGTGTTTCGTTAAATAAAACAGGAAGATAATACTCCGTATGGTAATGGGACTTGATCCTCAAAGCCGATTTGACTGAGGAGTCCCCCAATTTGACCGTGGATTTGGGGACGCGGATGGGGAATCCCAACCTCTAACAAGGCTGTTAAGAAATTGGAACCTGAATAAAAAAAACAAATACAAACAGAACCCAAAAGGAAAAAACAAAACAAAGACCCCGTGAATAGGTCGAACAACAAGGACAATAGTGTCATATCTCACTTGAACGAAAGTGACAAAAACTACTAACTTTGGAGTCACACATTCTTGACTTTAGGCTACCCCAAATAACAACCTTCAGCAACTCTCATTTTTCCTGTAATATCAGCTTTCTCTCTCCAGTGATCTATAGACGACCTTTTAGGTACCGTAAGGCGACCGACATATTTTATTAATGTATTTTACTTTTTTTTTTCTACTTTAGTAACAACGTTATAGCGTAAACAATTGTTAGCAGGTTACTGAATTTGTTCAATTCAAAGCCCAGTCCAAAACCTTTAAGATGTCCAGCACATTTCTTTTTAAAGCTTACCTAAACTTTTTCACAGCCCTAATTATAATTCTCTTGTGCAGTCACTCTCTCCCATCAAGCCTGCGTAGCCACAAAAAATCTATCACTTTCTTCTTTCAAAAACCAAAACACACAGTTCCTTTATCTTTTGTTGTGTTTTTTAATCCAAACTGTAGGAATTTTTGTTTGTTTCACATGTGAACGATTGCCAATGAGGGTCGTATACTCGACCCTCTTCCTTCTCGATTGAATTCAACCCAAATGGCCACAATAAGATGACCTATACTAAAAAAAAATATATGCCACAACAATTTATTTTAATTAAATAAAAACAAACACAACACGCTATTCGACCGAGTACGCTAATCAGTTGAGTTCTCAACTGATGCGTGGGAATCGCACCTTGCTTTACCTCTCGAGGGATCTCGAGAAGCTTACAACCCCCACCAGGCAGTGTACCTGATCGTTGTAGTATAGTATAGTGACAAGTACCGGGGGATTGATCGTTCAGCTTAGGAATAGTGTCGCTAGGATTAGAAAACCTAATTAATAGTTCTAGAGGTGAGGGATGATTATTTTTGTATTTTTATATTTTTTAGAAAGCAATTAAAATCTCGGGTTTTGAAGGAGTGAGCGGAATTAGTTGCTAGTCAACTAACCCAAAACTAATATATAATCAAAATAAAATAATAAAAATGAAAACAAACTAATTATACTAAGGTTGTGGGCAGTAATTGGAGAAATTGTGTTTACTTAGACTTCACTACTCCCTAGATATCTTTTACATGTTAATTACTTGTTATACTTGTATGGATGACGGATTGTATTCCTTAATATCATTCGTGGGGTGGCATACATAACTCCCCAACTCTATGAGCTCTTATCTCCTCCTACACCATGACCCAGCACAACTATAGGGATTGTAAACAGTGGCTCATGCATTAAATACAACCAATAAAGACCTAGTACGCCTCGGTTCATGTTTCTTAAGACGTTCAAGCATGTTACCATTTGGAGATCTGCCAGTTTTCTTAAGCCTAACATATAAATCATTCATCCAAGAACAAGAATAAACAAGTAATCAACACATAATCAACATCTAGGTTTCATTAGATCTAAGCAAACACAAGAGAGATCTAGCCTAGCAAAATTGAATTGAGACAAGAACAAGATATAGACAACCAACAGATAGACATATTGATTGAATTAGAAGAACACTTATCTCAATTACAATGCAAGGTATCAAGGGTTTGGAACCCTTGAAAACCCTGTAAAAGAGGCACCAAATTCGTCTTTAGGGTTTCACCAAAACTTCTCTCTCTTTTAATGAAAAAACTAGAAAACTATATATAGGAAAAGTAGGCTGACGGCGTCAAGAGTTACATGTGACGCCGTCACCTCGCCGCCATATACTTCCTCGGACGGCCTTGATCTACTTATGACGGCCTATGTGACGCCGTCACCGACTACGGTATTTTATTCTTGCCACTTTGACGCCGTCATGAAGGCGTTTGACGCCGTCACCACCTTCGGTATTTTAATCTTCATGTCTGACGCCGTCAAGATATTACTCTTGACGCCGTCACCTTGTATCTTCAGCATGGAAATTTGGTACTTTGCCGTTTTCTTCACTTTTATGCTCCAAAAACGTCCAAAATGGCTTCTTTTCCAGAATTCACTCTCCAAACACCTAAAATCACAAAAGGAACGATTTAAGGCAATATTTGATCAAATAAATTCGGATTCGGGCTTAAATGACCCCCTAAAAACGGATCATTTTTCGCCTCATCATATACCCTTACACTTGAGATTTGCTTGTCCTCAAGCAAATGCGTTTTTATTCTACTCAAAAGGCAAGTTAGGGGTCATTTAACACTAATATAAAAGTAATTAAAACAAATAATCATTCCACTAAAGACCAATAGACAAGCACGGAGGTCATACACTAGCACCTCACAAATAGTGTTTAGATACTCACATCTCTCGGGTGTAATAAAGTAATATAACATTATGGAAATGGAAGATATCTCTCACTACCTATCATAGCAAAATAGATTACCATAGGCTTGGGAAAGGATCAAACCTCCACCACATGGCGTAAGCACCTAGGATAAACTATCAAAGAGGTCTTTTAAAGGGTTGTAACGTTAGGTATAGGGATATGAATTACACGATTTTGTTGGATAAAGGAAGTTTTATTGGTGGCGAGTTAACAATCTTGGTTAATTACATGTACAATATGGCGTTGCTAAGCCAAGACTAGACTCGACTTAAGCTAATAAATGAAAAATAACAAAAATATAAAATGAACATAGAATGAAACGGGATGGTAGTCCGTATGTTTTTTTTTTTTTTTTTTTTTTTTTTTTTTTTTTCCTTTTTCTATTTTTTTTTCTTTTTCTTGTTTTTTTCTAATTTCTTTTTCGATTTTTTTTTTTTTTTTTTTTTTTTTTTTTTTTTTTTTTGCATACACTCTTACCCTACTATCCGAAATAATACATCATAGGGGATGAGAATTCCCCTTACACTTGAATCTTTACATACTTTACATTTAACTAATCTAATGACTCGAATTAAGAAAATCAAAACACTTGGAGCACTTTTAAGATTAACGTACATATGGGGGTAATATATTATGTTCTTCCCCATTACTCCATAAAATAAGTACTTACCCATGAGTCCCAATCGTCCCAAAACAATATGTACAAGGATATGACTCGACTTAGCAACCATGTAATCAATTAGAAAGTTAACTTAGGGTTTAACAAATAACAATAATGCACTAAAAATAAGCGCATACACGGAAGGCTAAGGCGATTTGGGTGTACATTTAAGTGGGGTGTAACAAATTCTTCCTTTAAGTAAGATGCTTAAAGTTAGAAACGAAAAGATAGGCTCGGAGGGGTGTACTAGGGGTATCGTGTACTAAAAATGAGTACAACGCTAAGGGTGTGGGAAAAATTAGTTGACTTAACTAGCCAAGCAATATGACTTAAATGGTCAAGTAATTATAATACGGGTTTAACACAAGGGTGATCCTAATGCCTCTTATCATGTAGTAAATCCTACCACACGAATGTAGTCTCACTCGCGGTCTCGGGATGCATCACTAACGCAAGTTTTAGAATCTAAATGCTACCGGTACACTCATAAGCACTAATAGTAAATGCTTTTCCTATCAAATCTAAAGGCGAACCTCACATTTTTGGGTGGAAAATTTTTCTGAATATATGGTTATGTGCTAGTCATACAACCTCCTATCCATGAGACGCTTGCTATGGCTAAAGTTTCACTCCTAAATGTTGTAAAAAATTTTAAATTTGGCGCTAAAATTACACTAACAAGTATTTCTCATAGTTTTATTACACATCTACTATCAAACAAAACAAACTCAAGCGAAAGTGCATATGTAAGGTATCATCTTTTTACCCTCCCCTTACACTTAAGATGAACATTGTCCCCAATGTTCAAGTAAAGAATGTAAAAGTGAAAAAGTAAAGAGAATGAAATCAAATACTCCCCTGATTCGCTCGGTATGGATTTTAGGTTGACCAGGTTAAATCCTCTTCCAAGAAAACGAACAATCAAAGCTTCCCTTCCAGAATATAAATCATCTTCTTGTCATAAATAACCTGTAAATCCTGACAACAATAGACAAGGCAACCTCGCGTAAAATCGGCGGCATCCTATATAAGTTACTAATCCTAGAAAACAAAGTAAGATATAATGCTTGTGGAATGAAGTTTGCAGATTTCCTGGAGATTATAAAACTTAATAATTCACAAAAACCATAAGACTCCGTTAGAAAAACAAAACCGGTAAAATTTCCAGATTTTTAACTCCTGACGCCGTCAAGAGTAATACTCTGACGCCGTCAGAATGGACCTGCAGAAATTCTTATGTTAAGTTTCCGGAAAATTTCTGGAAAAACTTCGTCCTACTTCCTGGAAAATCCTGCAAAACTTCATTATGACTCAATACAAGCATTTGACTCTAACAAATACGAATATACATGTTCATTTAGAATTGTGGAGAATCATGATCGGTTTGTTTCTTGAAAACATATTTGGGGTTTCCCCTTACACTTATCTTTTGCAAAAATACCTTTAGGTTGGAGTTAAGACTAGGCCAAACAACATAATAAAGTATTTCTACATTTTAATTGAGAAACATGATCAACCAACAATAAAAATAAAACATGCATACGGAAACAAATAACAATCAATCAAATAAAATCACACAAAACATGGGTTGCCTCCCAAGAAGCGCTTTTCTTTATTTACGAGTCTTGTAGTTAGACTCAAAGTCATGGGTTACTACGTGATCTCATCATTGGTTCCACTCTCTAGGTCGTCTTCTAAACCAGTTTTGTATTCCGGACCTAGTTGCAAGCACTCTTTGTAGAAACCAAGCATCCTATTTCTAACATACTCTACTCCTCTACGTCTATCCTCATCATTCCTATAATAAGCCGCTTGCTTGCGTTCCTTTTCGAAATTAGAGAGAAGGCGGTATTGCTCAATCTTGTAGGGCATTTGATAAGCAACCTCATCATTCTCTTCCTTGAATCTAACTATCCCTAAAGTCGGATCATAACTCATCCTAGTGGCCTCAACAAATGGTTTCCCAAATATTATTTGACTTAGGCAAGCATCTATCACCGTACGAGTGTCTTCCACTATCATAAAATCAATCTCATAGGTAAGATTCCCTATGATAACATGTAATCCCTTAACTCTCCCTACAAAATTACTTATCCAATTTTTACCGGGCATCATCCTAAAATTGAGTTGCTTCTTCATCACCCAATTGTAAAAAGTCCTAGTCATGATGTTCACGGGGGATCTAAGGTCGATGTAAGCTTTCCATATATGCATGTGCCCAATATTGCATGGGATGTTAATGTTAGAGGGGTCTCCCATTTTGATAAGGGGGTCGCCAAAGATATATGTTTTCTCGGAACTATCGAATAAATCCTTATGGTATTCCCGTTCTTCCTCGGTTGGCAACTTATCAAAGTATTCCTCTATAGGTTCTACCTCCTCTAATTCCTCATCCTTATTAATCTCAACTTCCCTACTCTCATCCTCACTATCGGCTTCTACTCTAACTTCATCCTTGTCACTCTCCTCTATCTCCTTATCTATCGGCTTAATGGTGACAACATTGACAAAGTGGACATGTTTGGATGATGAGGGGTCCTTAGTTTGGATTCCACTATCGGTGTCCCTAGTGTCCTTCCTAGGTGTGATCAATGTTTGGTTGTTGAGGGCTTTCAACAAGTTGTCAATCTTGTTGGTCATCTCCGTTTGTTGTTGGTTGAATTCGGTTTCGAACCTAGCTATGCGGGCTTCTTGAGATGCCATGAATTTTGACATCAATCCTTCAAGATTGTTGGTACTACCATAGTTGTTAGAAGGATTGATGTTGAAAGTACGGTTGGATGGTGGACCGTTTGGTTGGTAACGATTAGGTGGGTTGGATGAATTGGGTTGATTTTGTTTCCACCTAAGGTTTGGGTGATTTTTCCATGAGGGGTTGTATGAATCACCGTATGTGTTTGGCTCGGGCTTGAAAGTGTACCACTTATCTCCCGCTTCGTCGGTACGCGTGGATGCGTAATCCGCAAAAGCTGTTCCGGGGAGTTCCACACAATCACGAGTGTCATGGGGACCACTACATAATTCGTATGAAGAAGTGATTTTGTTCACTTGGCTTGAATGCTTCGGAGCTTCGTAAGATTTCATGAGAAACTTGACTTGGTCCTCAAGTTCCATGATCCTACGGTCGGGAGTGCTAGAATTGTTCGAAGGTAAGGATATTGCCTTGACCGTTTTGTTCAAGTCACGGGGATCATTCCAACTTTCGTTATCATAGAGAGCAAGATCTTCTATGAGTTCCCATGATTGTTCCACACTAAAATCACGTAGCTTACCACCGACCGATTGGTCAATGGTTCGCCTCGTGGAGATGTCGATATGGTCATAGAAGATTTGGACTTGGAGCCAAAGATCTATGCCATGATGAGGGACTTTTTGGAGTAAGTCCTTGAAACGAGTCCATGCTTCATAAAGAGATTCATTTTGATGTTGTTGAAACATCAAGATGTCATTCCTAAGCTTAGTAGTTCTCCCCGGTGGGAAAAATTGAGCAAGGAAACGAGTGGTGAGATCATCCCATGTGGTGATGGATCCCGCGGGTAAACGCTCAAGCCATTGACTAGCTTGATCCCGTAGAGAGAATTGGAATAGGCGTAAACGGGTAGTCTCTCTAGTTTCAACACCTAGGTCTATGGAATCTACGATTTTGAGGAAGTCCTTAAGGTGTTGGTTTGGATCTTCGGAACGAAGTCCATGGAATGCACATCCGCTTTGCACCAACCGGATGGTGTCGGATCGCAAGGGGGTCACATTGGCTCCGGTGAGCTCAATGGTGTTTCGGTAGCCTTGATGGCTAGGTCGGGAGTACTCTCCTAAGGTTCGGGGCCTAAGGGGTTCTAGTGGTGGGTTTTGTTGTGGTGGGATGACGGGTTCAAAGATGTTACCACCTTCCATGATGTCGGATGGTAAAGAGTTACGAACAAAGGCACGAAGAAATAAGATAGACTAAAGAAGACCTAAAAATAAAAATAAAAATCTTACTAGAAAGGAATCTAGCAAGTAGACCTAATAAAAAGAAATCCTAACCTAGACAATAACTATTCCCCAGGCTGCGGCGCCAAAAACTTGATGCGTGGGAATCGCACCTTGCTTTACCTCTCGAGGGATCTCGAGAAGCTTACAACCCCCACCAGGCAGTGTACCTGATCGTTGTAGTATAGTATAGTGACAAGTACCGGGGGATTGATCGTTCAGCTTAGGAATAGTGTCGCTAGGATTAGAAAACCTAATTAATAGTTCTAGAGGTGAGGGATGATTATTTTTGTATTTTTATATTTTTTAGAAAGCAATTAAAATCTCGGGTTTTGAAGGAGTGGGCGGAATTAGTTGCTAGTCAACTAACCCAAAACTAATATATAATCAAAATAAAATAATAAAAATGAAAACAAACTAATTATACTAAGGTTGTGGGCAGTAATTGGAGAAATTGTGTTTACTTAGACTTCACTACTCCCTAGATATCTTTTACATGTTAATTACTTGTTATACTTGTATGGATGACGGATTGTATTCCTTAATATCATTCGTGGGGTGGCATACATAACTCCCCAACTCTATGAGCTCTTATCTCCTCCTACACCATGACCCAGCACAACTATAGGGATTGTAAACAGTGGCTCATGCATTAAATACAACCAATAAAGACCTAGTACGCCTCGGTTCATGTTTCTTAAGACGTTCAAGCATGTTACCATTTGGAGATCTGCCAGTTTTCTTAAGCCTAACATATAAATCATTCATCCAAGAACAAGAATAAACAAGTAATCAACACATAATCAACATCTAGGTTTCATTAGATCTAAGCAAACACAAGAGAGATCTAGCCTAGCATAATTGAATTGAGACAAGAACAAGATATAGACAACCAACAGATAGACATATTGATTGAATTAGAAGAACACTTATCTCAATTACAATGCAAGGTATCAAGGGTTTGGAACCCTTGAAAAACCTGTAAAAGAGGCACCAAATTCGTCTTTAGGGTTTCACCAAAACTTCTCTCTCTTTTAATGAAAAAACTAGAAAACTATATATAGGAAAAGTAGGCTGACGGCGTCAAGAGTTACATGTGACGCCGTCACCTCGCCGCCATATACTTCCTCGGACGGCCTTGATCTACTTATGACGGCCTATGTGACGCCGTCACCGACCACGGTATTTTATTCTTGCCACTTTGACGCCGTCACCACCTTCGGTATTTTAATCTTCATGTCTGACGCCGTCAAGATATTACTCTTGACGCCGTCACCTTGTATCTTCAGCATGGAAATTTGGTACTTTGCCGTTTTCTTCACTTTTATGCTCCAAAAACGTCCAAAATGGCTTCTTTTCCAGAATTCACTCTCCAAACACCTAAAATCACAAAAGGAACGATTTAGGGCAATATTTGATCAAATAAATTCGGATTCGGGCTTAAATGACCCCCTAAAAACGGATCATTTTTCGCCTCATCATCAACCCTCATACCCCTCGACCCTTAGCGACCCAGTTGGCCACAACAAGGATGGCCTTGAGCAACCTACACAACCCAATCAGTTTTGCTCCTTATTGGGGGTAGCCGTACACCCGAAGACATACATGCATACTCATAGAGGTGAAATAACCAATTCTAGCAACACAGTACACACTTTTGTTGCATAACACAAAAACCATGAACTTTTATGGGACACTAACTGTAGCAGACATATAAACTATAGCAGAATCACTTATACTAGCCGACACTTTCTTGGATCATACAACCATTGTTGCCCATCAATCTTTTTGTATCACAATCCATTCAAAGCAATTTAGTTGAATATCGTGCACAATCTTGTTAGTACTTGAGACTTTATTATCAAACACATGAGCGTTTCATTCTTTCCAAATGAAGTAACCAGTTGCCCAAATGACCGCTTGCCACACATGAGTGATACTAACAGGGATATTGACGTTCCCATACGATGAGAAAATATATGAAAATTATATGTATATCCATATTACATTTACTTTTATATGCATATTTTTATTAGCATTGACATGTAATATATATGCATGTGTCATATTTGGATGATCAAATAGCTTTAAAATTATAAACGATTAAACACTAATTACGATAAATTATTTGACCAATGTTTGTCGGAATACACACATACAATACACGTTATTCTTACATTGTACTAATTTAAGTATGAATAGGTACGTTCCTTGAGACGCTTTATGGTCAAATTCTTTACATTTTCGATGGGAGTGGGAAATGGGGATGGGGATGGGAATGTGATCCTCGATATTTCCCGCCCTGTTGCCATCCCTATTTATGAGGAACTAAAATGACATTATTTTACATTAAAATGTCTTCAGAATTCATATAGGGGCCATATGTAGCCCAAATACCCTCTAATCTATGATATTTATAGAAATGTTAATATGCACCTTAATTTATTCTTAAGTAGTTGTTCATTATATCTCTTGGTCGAAACATAATTATTATGTAGTTTGCTTAAATTCATATGTTTAATAAAAGGAAATATTATATGTTGTTGTTTTTTTTTTTTTTGTTATTATTTTTTTTTTAAAGAGAGAAGATGGTAACAATTTTTTTGACTCAATCTGTTGCAGGCTGAGTTCAAGTCGACAGTTGCTACACTCATGGGAGCATTTTTTAGCCTTACAACCCCGATTGGGATTGTAGTCGGTATAATAGTAACCAACACATACGAAGAGAATAGTTCTACTGCCCTAATCGTTGAGGGTGTATTAAACTCTGCATCGGCGGGGATCCTGATTTACATGGCACTTGTTGATCTCCTTTCACCAGACTTTATGAACCCGCGGATGCAAAGGAACAAGATACTTCAGTTAAGCTCAAATATTTCGCTTCTTTTGGGTACTGGTCTTATGTCACTCTTAGCAAAATGGGCCTAAATTGTCTTTTTTGAATATAACTTGGTGTAAATCAAAAGCGAATGTTTTTGTTCTTTTATTTTACTTACAAGTAACTTAGCAGTCATACATATTAAATAGAATTAACTATGGCTACTCATGCTTAGAGCATCCACTATGATAAACCTTTACAAAGGTTTATAATTATGTCACATCACAAACACATAAAACTTTTACTACTGCAGAAAACCCTAAACCGACTCTCCCTTTGGCGATTTTCCCAAACCCTCTTATCCTAATCGTTTTTTTTTTTCAGAAATCTGCCTAACCACTTGCGATTTCCTGCATGATTCTGATTTAGTTACTGATTGACAATCGTTAATTGTTTCTATATTGGATTCGTCCTGTGATTCACAAGTTCTAAGCGAATTTCTGTCAATCATTTTTCTTTAGGGTTTGGTTAATCGGTTTTGTGTTCTGATCGACTAAGGTATTATCATTGATTTTCTTTATTCCTAGTCGGTTATCTATTCCTATATTGTCCTGATCTTATTGATTCATCATTCTTTTGGTATGATTACTATGGGGGCTGGTTGATTCATTGTCGTTTAACTCTCAAAACCCTAAGCGATTAGGGTTTATCTTTTTCATTCTGATTGCATGCATGCTGGTTGGTATTTAAGTCCTGGTTGATCGATTATGCTGGTTTGGTGTGTGAGGGTTTACGAGAGAGATGAATAAAGGTTTTCTTAGCAACAAGAATGTATCTACTGTACCAACGGTTACGTTGGGTACTCCTCAAGTTCGACAAGAGGCTAGGGTTGTGGAGAACCCTAGTCTTGAATCTGGTATGATTGATAATATCTTGGTAGGGAGCAAACAAAACCTGTTGGAGCCGGTTTCACTTGGTAATATTCAAAAGGCCACTACTAGCTTTGGTGAGTTGAGTACACCTTCAATGATGAACCCTAGTAGTGTTAGTTTGGATGTGGATGATGCACCTGATTGTTTTATGAATGGTTCTAAGAAAGTGGAGCCGATTCCACTTATGAAAGATACATCACGTGGTGGATTGGTGAGGACTTGGAGCAGATTACAATTGCTGATAATGTGAAGCACTTGATTGATAATGCGCATCAGAATTTTGATGATGCCATGAACAAAATTCAAATTGAGATTGGAGCTAATGAAGTTAATCCTCCTTCGCTTGGAATTAATGTGAATATGAATAAGAGTGTAACTTCTGGCCCTAATGCTCAAAAGGTTGATACTACTTATGGTACGGGAGTGAAGTTGGTTTCTTATGCGGGTGCTACTTCTAATGAACCTCTGAAACATGTTTCAAACTTTCGTAGGTTGGAATGTAGCAAGAAGAAGGCTGATGTTGACCTTTCTGTTCCACTGAAAGTAGTGGAAGAGGTGAACACGCGGTTTGAGAATACTCTCTATGGTTACTTTCTTGGCCAACGCCTTGCTTTTCCGGTTGTTGATTACTATGTCCGCAATGCATGGGCTAAGTTTGGTGTTCAAAAGGTAATGATGAATGCTAAGGGGTTCTTCTTCTTTAAATTTAACTCGAAGAAAGGTGTTGATGATGTGCTTGAAAACGGTCCTTGGTTGATCAGAAATGTTCCTATTATTCTTAAACCATGGACTTTGAACACAAATCTACTTAAAGAGGATTTGACTAACATCCCGATGTGGGTTAAATTCCATGATGTTCCCCTTGCTATGTTTTCTGATGATGGCCTCAGTCTTCTTGCCACATTGATTGACACGCCCAAAAGGTTAGATGCTTTTACAAGCCAAATGTGCAAGGAATCGTGGGGCCGTAGTAGTTTTGCTAGATGCATGATAGAAGTGAGATCGGATGAGGTGCTTCGGGACAACCTCACTGTTGAGATTCCATTACTTGATCGTTCGGGTTCCACTATTGAGAAGATACGAGTTGAATACGAGTGGCAACCACCTCGATGTGACAAGTGTAAGATATTTGGTCATACTTTGACTGATTGTCCTACAGTTGTTATACCTCCTGTTCAGCCTACTAAGCCTGTTAATGATAGTTTCAAGCAGTGTTGCAAAAATCGGCCGAATCGGCCGATTAATCGGCGAGTAATCGCTAATCGGTCTGCGACCTTGGAGAAAATTACACGGAAATCGGCCGATTAATCGGCCGAGTCACAAAAATCGGCCGATTAATCGGTAAAAAATCGCTAATCGCCCCCCGACCGCCTCAGTACCGATTCACGATTTTTGCAACATTGGTTTCAAGACTGTCAATAACAGGAAGAAAGGAAAGCATGGTGGTCCTACAATTCCGGGTCAAGGGGGTTTACTAAACCTGTTGTGGGTAAGCAGTTTCAGTATCAACCCAAAAAGACTCCTCCTGAGCCTAAGAAACTGGTGGCACTAAGAAGAAGACTTCTGATGTGGCTAGTTCTAGTGGTACTAACATTTCTACATCTACCCAATTTGATGCTCTTAATATGGATGATACGGATGCGTTTGGTATTCCTACTCATGACACCAACATGGATGTGGATGCTGGCCGTACAATGGAAGTTAATGAGGATGAGTTGGTTAAGACTGGTACTACATCACAAGAACCGCTTGTGAGTGATTCAATGGGAACTAAGGAAGTTGATTCTACTCCTATAGTTGAGAAAATTAGTAAGCTTGAAAAGCTACTTATCGATGGGAAAGCTACTCTTGTGGATGATGAAGGTCATCCTATTCCGTCTGCCTCTGTCACTAAGAGGGTTAACCCATTTTCCAAGGTGGGTGAGGTGGTGGTTTCTGATAGTGATGAGGAAGAGGTTCTTAACACGTTCGACGAATCAGCAAATCTTTTTGGTGGAGGTCATGAGCGTGAAGATGAGTTTGATGACTATGATGATTACTCGAAGCAAATTAATGATCTTCCAGGGGAATTGGATGCTCTTAATGCCATTTATGGCTTTAATCTCCAAGGTCGTAGGAAGTAGTTTATATTATTGTCCGAGTCTTTCAATATTATGTGGTAGTGGTTTTGTTTTCTTGCCTAGAAAATAGGAAGTATCTTGTTATGTAAGCTTTTCGCCTATGTAACGGGCTGAGATATGAGATTCACTCATATCCGTTGTACTTAAATGTTTTTTGGAGTAATATATTTACTGGGTCATTGACCTTTTACCAAAAAAAAAAAAAAAAAAAAAAAAAAAAAAAAAACACATAAACCTTTTAGATTTATAAACCTATCTTCACTATAGATAAACTTGTTAAAGCTTTATAAATATATAACATAACTCAATGCATTAAATTGTGAAAAGGTCTAAGATATTGGACCTCTTCAAGGCATGTAAGCATGAAATTGATGTCCACTATGGTTTACAATATTATGGACCTCTTCATCTTTTCATAAACATTTTTATAAACCACCATAGTGGATGCCCTTAGGTACTGAATGAAGGATTAGTTAAGCGTGTATATGTGTAATGGAAAGCCTACCGGATAGCGTTTCCATAGATAGATGAAGGATAATAATAATAATAATAATAATAATAATAAAGGGACTAGTGGACTTATAAAATGGCTTTTAGAAACTCTCTTAAAGATGGGAAAATTCAAGAAGTTTGCATAATTTGGGGCCTTCACATGGAACTTGAAAACACGATAATGGTTCAAATCATAGGAAGGTTGCCGTCACTCAGATCAGTCCATTGCTAGTGTTGTTGGTTTATATTAGACTGGTATTTTCCCAGTAATGAGAAATTATTATTAGCAAACAATACATAACAATGCTTGAATCTAAGATAATCTAGTACGTGGGCTAATTAGCCCTTAAGCATTAATTGGGGTCTTCTAAATACACCAAATTAATTACATCAATCATTAAGCTTTTACCTTTAATCCACTAAATGCTCAAATGATTACACTAATCATTTTTTGTTCATTCTACACATCATTTTAGCCTTCGAAGGCATTATGTTTCGTTTGGCTTCTTTTGAACATTTTTTCAAGTTACATAATTTAATTATGTAAAAAAGTTCGCTTCTTTTATATTCAATTTGTTACTTACTTGGCATGATATATTTACCATACTAGTTTATTGACTCGTGAAATTCACGTTAAATTAAAACTATTGAATAGTCTCTATATAACAAATCAATTTGTAATATTATGTGAAATTCATGGGAGTAAATTTACACATTTAAGTTATTATAAAAAACGAATATGTAAGTTTGTTCATTGCAATAACAATATTTAATTGTACTAAAGATCATGGAAGAGCTTGTAAGTTACTTTTTATCATTTGAGCACATTATCAAACATCTCATGCACGTGTTAACTTATAAGTGTAGAAATCAGTGAGAATACCGAAAACTATATTATCAGACTAAGCTATAATTTTACAATAAAAATACATTATGAGGAGAGTTATTTTATATACCAAACTTATCTTACACACCAAGGGACTCATCCCTATTATCCATTTAAAATGAAATCAATGGGTTTAGATTAAAAGTATTTTAATATTTCACATATTTTTTATAATTTAAATATCTCTTAAACCGTTAATCATTAAGCGAAATTAATTCACCATCGCGACGAGCATTTAATTATCTTTCTATAGACGGGCACTTTGATATACTTTCGACAATTTTTTTTCTTCATTTTTTTCATTTTTTTTTCACTTTTTTTCCTTGTTACATTTTTCAAATTTGCATGAATAAATCATATGTGATATTAGTGTTAAATCACATATGATATGTAATATCACATGTGATATTAGTGTTAAATCACATATGATATATAATATCACATGTGATATTAGTGTTAAATCACATATTATTTTTTCATGCAAATTTCAGAAAAAAAAAAAAAAAAAAAAAAAAAAAAAAAAAACACGAAAAAAATAATTGTCAAAAGTATATCGAAGTGCCTATCTATAAAAAGATAATTAAATGTTCGTTGTAACGGTATATTTTTTTTTTCGCTTAACGATTAACGGTTTGAAAGATATTAATATTTAAAAAAATAATAATAATGAAAGTGAATTTTTTAAATTGTTAGGATTAATCTCATCAATTAGATCAAATAAAGATGGATGGTGGAGATTAATACTTTCGTATGTAAAAAAAGTTTGTTCCTCAAGTGATCTTAAATCATACATTAAATATAAAACATATTAGAAACACTAACAGCTAAACAAACGGGTTGGGCCTAAAGGCCTTATTAGCTGGCATCCCTCTCAAATTCGCAATGCTGCTGTTGTAAACATTAAGAGTTTGTCAAACAGAACATAACATGGACTTCTAAATACACCAAATTAATTACATCAATCTATAAGGGTCCGTTTGGTTGACTGTTTTGGGGGCCAACTTTGGCATCAATCCTATTTAATATTTGTTTGGTTCAATTCCAAAGATTTAAAACTAGCTTTGATGCCTAAATATTATAGGAGAGAGAAACCCAAGGAGGAGGCCGGATTTCTTTTTATTTGTGTGGGTCCTATTGTTTTTTTTTTATTTTTTTTTTATTTTTTTCCTCTTACATACTCTTTCTATATTTATATATATCTTAATAAAAAAATAACATATTTATTTTATAATATATTTTTTCTTTCCTACATTAAATCCAAATCCAAATCATAATCTACAACTTTACATTCAAATCCAAATCATAATCTAAACCCATCTACAAACCAAACGGGCCCTAAGCTTTTACCTTTAATCCACTAAATGCTCAAATGACTACACCAAATGCCAAATTGCGCAAGTACCGTTCTCGTAAATTTAAAAGGTAGATATACGTGTCATTTGAACTTCGGTGCAAAAGAAAATATAACATTCAATTGTGTGGAAATATAACTTTGTATCTAAGAGTTCAAATAAAAAATGGAAATGCATTTGAAGAAATAAAAATAAAAATTAAATAATAAAAATATAAAATAATTGAAGATGCATGGACTTACGAGATTGTGAAATTTCAGAACAATTAACAATAAATGATGAAAGAGATTTGGTGTATTTAGTAGCACCCTAATAATTTCTCATTATTGGGAAAGTAACATTCTAAGGGTGGTGGCAAACTGACAATCATGCTTCTGAAAAAACCTCATACCTCCTAACCCACCAATAATATCATTCCACCTCATTCATACTTTTTTCATACCTATCAACCCTTTTTTATTGACAACCATGATTCCATACCTCTAAACCCCAACGTTCACATTTTGCTCCAAACGGTCGAAATAAGAAATGCTCCAACGTTAACATATTCTCCAAACTATTGAATCAAAATATGCCGCCCACCCCATGCCGCTTGTCATACCGCCTAGGTGGCGGCTGTGTTTACCGCTGGTATGGAGCCAAACCGCTCCCATACCGTTCCCATTGCCACCACCCTAAGGCTGATGCTAATGGGAGTCTCTTGGCAACCACAACCTCAAAAATGCAACGCGTTCCCCCGCTAGTCAAGACAAATGCGACGCGTCACTTGGCAAACTTTTCAAAATTATGGTTGCCTACACAACCGAAACTTTCAATTCTTTTGTGTGTATACTTTTTTATTTATTTATTTTTGTGGGGTATGTTTTTTGTTGTAGTTGGGGTCGCCTTATTAGCAAATTGTGGTTGGGATGGAGTTGCGGAGAAGAAATCTTCAAAAGTTGTTGTGAAAACAAGAAAAGTTCCATGTGTAGCTTAAATATTTATTACTTTTTTCAGTTGCTTTGTTTGTTTAGCATAAAACATATATTATCATTACGCTTTTTATGGAAATTACCGTTTGGGATTTAACATTTGGAATTAGGAACTAAACTAAACAATTTTTGGTGTAGTCAGATGTGAACATGGAATAGGCATCTGAATTATGAACATGGAATGGAGATATGATTTGTTTTTGGGTTATGCTATGGGCGTTTATTATTTTGGCGTATATGTTGTGTTTGGAAAATGAATTGTTCTTAAGATTGTAGTTGTTGTTTGTAGGTAGGCTGGTTGTAACATGTATGGTAATTGTGTGGAAAACATGTATGTTTTTACTATATAACTAAATAAACATACTAGATAAACATACATGTTCATAAAAAAACATATATGTTTTTAGCAGATACTAAATTAACAAACATGTTCATTAATATCACATACTAAATATACGTACTTAAATAAACATACATGTTCAGGTCAAACATGTATGTTTTTAAGCATATCATAAATAAACTAAATAAATTAACAAACATGTCTCAATAAAACATGTATGTCCTGGTAACAAACTTTTTTTTTTCAAGAAATAGCTATAAAATTGAAGCTTATAAAAGATATATGGTCATTTAAACATATATGTGTATTAAACATACATGTTCATTAAAAACCACTTAAAAATATACCAACATATTCTTATTCGTTTCTCTAACTCTAAATCCAAAATCTAGCAAAATTCTCATAAAAAAAAAAACACAAAAGATAAGTACTAATAGCATATTGTTCAGATCAATCCATAAACAAGTCATCAACGATAAGTTCCAAACAAAACACAAAAGATAATTTCTAAAGAAAATACAATAGATAAATCCATAAACAAGTCATCAACGATATGCGAGAACATTGTTCATATCTGTTTCCATTCAAACGCCTCTCAACGACACTTTCCTTGTCTTTACAGCAACATTCGCAGCTTTCATATCGGACATATATGCATTAATCTTTTCCTTATGAATGTTGCACTACGAAAGCAATAGTCGCGCATCATAATACTTCCTTCTCAATTTTTCCAACTGTTGAGTTTGCCTCCTACTTTCATCCTCTTGTCCGCAATCCCACCTTACCATAGTATAGCCCATGTAATGCTCCATGTGCAATAACCGGAAACTATCCTGCTGCAATCAACAAAAAGAATGAAAAAAATGGAATAAAAAATTTTGATCAATATTTTATCTTTTCCAT